>OZ035961.1:58503383-59060883 GCA_964034945.1 Chrysopilus asiliformis | reverse complement strand
GGGGCGTAGATTTTGTAGAAGAAAGTTTTGTGTTGAACACAACTGATATTTTCTCAGGTTATACTGTTTGTGTTAAAATATACAGAATGGGCAATGAAGTTGAAGGTACGTATTTCCAGTTGTATTATTAGGTTTTTCTTCTTAGTCAATTGGAGTTGTCTTTTTCTTTGACAATTTTGTTTATGTGTCGCGTTTTGTCGCGCAGAGATCTGTGGACACTCATGAACCGGTTCTGACAAGATTTGGATACAGATTTTCGCAAAAAAATGTGATCAGCTTTAGAAATGTATGTAGAGTTAGCATAAAATGATAAAATATGTTGAATATATCGGACACTAGCCTACAAAAGTCCATCGTGTCAAGTTTTTGAGATAACGGTACTTTCGGTAAATCCGTGTTTTCTAAATTCCTCACGTCATGTAATTGCTGTTTTGCATAGACCGGGTTCGTTTTGTTTGAAATAGACGAATAAACCATTTTCAGTCATCGTTTTTTAGGAGGATTACTAATATGTCTCTCGGAAATGAGAAATATTTTCCCAAACAATTTACATACAGGGTATTCACAGTCCTCTTTTAAATTGCGAGTAAATTTACCGCTCAGTAATTCAGTCAACTTTAACAGATTTTTACCGAGACGGTAATTTGGTTCATGTAAAAATGAATTACCGGATTCGGTAATTGTAGACATGCCTTGAGTCGTGTTTTCCGGCCCGGTTATTCGGTATCAAGAATCAACCGCGAGTGGCGCTAGTAATGTTTGTAGTTGTCAAATTTTCTCGCTGGTTTTTGGTTAATCTCATCAGACTGATGCATTTTTTTTCAATTTTGATAGCCGTTGCCACAATAGAAATTCAAAAGAATACATCAAACATGGATTTAAAGGTATGTGACATATTTTACAATTAAATTCGCAGTTCATGATTTGGTCACGTATCCAATAAAAGCGCTGTTCTCAAATCTGTGCTGTGGGATGTTCACAGCAGAATATTTTCAGTCTTTTAATATTACCGAAAACACCGAACACCCAAAATTAAAAGATGACTGAGAATACCCTGATTAGGTATTTAGAGAGCTTGTTATCCTCTTTCCAAATTACCCTGAATGAGCATATAATTCTCCTTAACTTTTAGACTGGTGGGTGACTCCGAACAAGGCTACATACCACCTCGGCTTCACACAATATTTAGATCCTAAATATATAACAAATACACAAAACAAAAATCTATGATTTTAATGAAAAAATGCCGGTCGTCTAAAGGTTAAAAGCTTGCGTTTTTGTTGCTAAGAGCCTGTTATGCAACTGATGGATAAGTTTTATGTAAGGGTTAAGTATCAACGAACTTCTGCAGATATTTATTTTCTAGATAAAACTTATCGAGTAGAGGTGGAACAGGCCTTTGTGTTTTGCTATTGCCACAAAAGGACCAGGAAATAGCGAATTTTATATTATAAGTGTTATAAATTGTGAATTATTGACTTAAGATCTGACATTGAATTATTGAAATAGAGTACTTGTTTGGTTTCATAGCAAAAAATAGAAAACTTTTTTTTATGGAAGCAATCAATGTAAATGTAACGCCGTTTAAAATTTAATTTCAAATCACTTTTTTTAAACTCGATAATTATCTTTACAGGTTTTTCATTATTAGTAGTAAAAAGTAACTTAGTATGCCTGTTAAAATATTCATATTCATTGATAAAATAAAATATTCATTGATGTCATATACACCTCTTCTTGTGGCGTTTCGCCATCTGGTGGCGGAATCCGGTATTATCAGACAGGTTTTTTCACTGCACATTGGATACATACCGCTTCGGTTTTTCTTTTATAATTACGGTTACAATTATTTCAGATTTTGTAAAAAAAGAAAACTTATGTTTATTTAAACTAATATTTTATTTGAGTTTTAGTGTAAATTGCGCAGGGACGTAGATTTTGTATAAGAAATTCATATACTGTTCACATAAGATATTTTTCAGTTCTATTGGAATTTCTTGGCTTATAGTTCTGCAAAAAAAAAAAAATATAGCCAATGTTATATTATGTATGTGGATGTTTTCACATCCAATTCCTCCCAACTGTAAGCCTGCGTGGAAGCTGGTAAAGGAGGCTTCCATGCCAGAAACAGGCTCCTAATGGGGTTTCAGGGCAAACATGCATGACCTGGGAATTGGATGTGAAAACATCCACAAAAATATAATATAACGTTTGTTACATTATTTTTTTGCAGACCTATAAGCCAAGAAATTCCAATAGAATTCAATGATGGAAGGTCACGTAAAAACCTTGAATCAGAAATGGTTCAATGGTTAAACACCAAATATTTTTAAGTGTTTCAATGTTACTAATGATAGTTTCAATTTGATTTTAGGAATTGATTTTAAAATAAGGACGATCGAATTAGATGGGAAAAAAATTAAACTACAAATATGGCAAGTATATTGTTTGATTATTTTATTGTAATGTAAAAAATGCGTCGACGAAACTGCCCTGATAGCCAAAACATTGTGTAACTCCTACCGAACCACCGGTTAGCGTTATTAACATTAGAACAACTGACGATTGACGTATATCTACTTCTACCGGACGTTATATAGCATTTTATGTATGAAGATATATCATTTTATGTGTTTTATATGTTTTCGTATTTTGTGAGCGAAAATTGGATATGCGTAGACTGAATTACAATAATAATAATTTTAAATACTCCATTTTCAGGGGCTGTTCATAAAATACGTCAAGCTAATTTTTGCCTTTACAGTCATTCACTAATGCATTCATATGTTTTTCTAGGGTTTTTATTTTGAATTAACGTAATTCATAATTCACCAACAAATAGCTAATTTCACTGAAGTATGGCGATCGAATGAAAATTTCTTTCCCTTCGCCCCGTGCTCTTCACCAGAAAGAACTTAAAAACTTTTGAGAAAAATCTTAGCCTTGCATGACTTTTTGATTCGAATTAGTCTAGAACACTGGATTCGTGATTACCGACTCCGAAAACCCCGTAATGACAATTTTTCTCTTTAATGAGCAGGATTCATGACGAACATCAAGGTTTTGAACCCCAAATCTCCTTACCTCCTGACCCCGTTTATCCCCTTAGCGGTAAAATTTCGAAAAACCCCGCCTTATGCGGCGGTCACACGACGCTGTTTTGCCAGCGCTAGTGGCTGTTTGGCTATTAGCAGCCATTTCAACAGCACCGTGTGAACCCTAGTGCGTTGCTACTACCAGCAGCAGCGTGATGATTTTAGCAGCGCTAGTGAAGTAGAGATCGTTCTACTTTGCTAGCGCTACTAGTGATCACGTGACCTGTCACATGGTTTCTGAGCTGCTAAAAGTCTGATAAGTGGTAAAGTTAGTTTATTGTAAGTTGTTTTTTTACGTTTATTTATTTAAATTGGTGTTACGTTTATTATTAAAAAAATCTCCCAGATTCAAATGTCAGCGTCGTGTGACCGCGGAATTAGTGAGGCGTCTAAGTTATGGATAGGACATACTGTTAAAATTTCAAGTTTCTAGCTTTAGGGGTTTGGGCTGGTCGTTGATGAGTCAGTCAATCAATCAGGTTAAACGATTTTATATATACGATTTTATTTATATAGAGAAACAAATATATTTAAAACTCAAACCCAACATATTAAAAAAACATAATAACAGTTATAATTTCCAGTCTGGTAGTTATTGAAAACTCGTATGGTGATTTAAGTAAACGGCGAACAGTTGTATCAAAATTCCACTTGGAAGTCAAACTTTTCAATAAGATTTTTTAAAATTTACTCCGATCGGATTTTGATGTATGGGAGTGTTATGTAAAATCATATCCTAAATAACTTTTGTTCTTGCACTTTTTTGATAAGATGCACCGTTTTTGAGATATTCGCAAAAAACATTTTCGTTCGTATCGGTGGTCTAGCGTCTGCGGCAGGGGGGAATATGCCGACTGTTGTTGGCTCCGTAACCTGTTTAGCAGCATCGAGTCCTCACCTCTGTGCCGGTCATGTTTCGGGCAGGGGAGCGAGTCTCGATGGTTGTAACATATACCATGTTACGATTCGCAAGTGGCGACCACCGGTAACTAGTTATCTAGGCTAAAACGCGACGCTATAGGAGAACACCTTGACAAAAAACCCCAAATTCAAGTTGGAAAAGCATACGCTGAGGAATGAATGGCTATGGGGTTATCTAGTCTCTAGTATGCGAACTCAGGATACCTGGCGACCTCCTGTTTTAAGTAGCCTTGTAAGTAGAGCAGCTACAACGCTCGTAGAAGGCTGAAACGGCAACGGGAAAGGGTGAAGCAGGTTGCATCAGGAGCCAAAACTAACCCGGGCGATCTTTGTTCGACCGGGCAGGAAGCCGCTTCAGACTCTGCTACTCAACCAGACCAAACAACAATGCCTAATACCAGCGCTGTTGCTTCAAAGACGCTAAAGAGAGGCCGGTCAGCGGACGAAGAGAAGAAAACTCCGGCATCAAAGAAGCGAAAGGAAAGAGGAACCCCGAAGTCCTTCGCGCGGGTAGTAAGAAGCGATGAAACTGCTACTATAGAGGTCGCAATCATCGGCTCTAACTCACATGGGGGAAGAATTCCGAGGGAGCGTCAGCCTGTCGTACTGGAAGCCCTTGAAGCAGCTTTCGATGATGCGGAGGCAGCTGCGGTAGCTACAGTGGACAGTCTGCCAATCCTCTTCCTATGCAGTGGATTCCGCAACGATATTTTCTGGGCGACATGTGTGAACCAACACACGGTTGACTTCCTGAGAGCGAAAGTTGCGGAATTCAGATTTCCTGGGTGGGAGGCATCCTTGCGGGTTGTGGGCAAGGATGAAATTCCCAGACTGGAGAGGATGACCGTAATGGTGAAAGGCAAACCGCCCCGCCCGGTGCCGGACATCTTACGGGTCATCAAGAAACAAAACAGACTCAACACCGAACTATGGGCGACCTATCACTCTGCGGAGGTCTCCGATGGCCTCTTCATTGCGGTAGGGGTCGACCAGGTTTCGGCTGAAGAGCTGAGGCGGGCGGATGGGCTGGTGCACTATCGGCTAGGCAGGCTTAAGTTTAAGCTGGGCTTCTCCAAGGAGGATACCGATGCACAAACCGTAGAGCCAGTGGCAGGTCCGAACAGTGAAACGGCATCTACAGCGGAAAGGACGGAACCATCGTTACCCCCGGTACAGGACGCAAATAAAGCAACCAGTACTGTGGTGGGGGCGACGGGAGCCGTAGGAGCCACCTCCGTGGCGAAGTCCGTAGAGGGAGCTTCACAGGAAGAGGCCTCCCCTTCTAGGCTACTCCCCGGACTCACGGTCAACACCGATGAGGAAGACGAGTTGCTGGAGAGTGAGGTTCTCTCTTCTGATGACACCCTCACGGAAGAGTTTGATTTGGGGGTGCTCAATCTTAATATGAGTGTCCTCCAAATTAATCTACATCGTAGCAGGGCGGCCTCGGCTACCCTGCTTCAACTGTTCAAGGAGAATAAAGTGGACGTCGCTCTAATTCAAGAACCATGGACGTTAAATGACATGGTTTCAGGATTCGGGGCCGCCCTACATATTTTTCAAGGAAGGAATATAGGTAGACCCAGAACGTGCATCGTAGCTAGGAAGGAACTGAACTTGTTCTCGATCCCACTAGCTCCATCTACAGATGTCACGGCAATATTGTGGGAATGGTCCGCAGAAGGTAGGAGGGAACAGATGGTGTTGGCCTCCGTATATCTCCCATATGATGCACCAACCCTTCCATCATCCCGGGAGCTCGAGGAATTGGTAAGTTACGCCAGCAGTAACCGGAAAAATTTAGTAGTAGGGTGCGATGCAAACGCGCACCACACAGGCTGGGGAAGCTCAGACTGTAACGATAGAGGTAAGTCACTATTCGATTATGTATCAAGTACTAACCTACATGTTTTGAATCGCGGGGTAGAGCCCAAGTTCATAACCCGCGTCCGTAGGGAAGTCTTAGATATAACCTTGGCTAGCGGGAGCGCTGTGAATCTGGTTCAGGACTGGCGAGTTTCAGACGAAGCTAGCCTCTCCGACCATAGATACATTCGCTTCAAGCGAGGCAGAGTAAAGAAAGTAGCACCCGAATTTAGAAACCCGTCGAAAACGAACTGGGCGCTGTTTGGGGAACTACTAGCTCAAAAATTGGAGGGAGTCAATGCCCCTAACTTTAATAGCAGGGATGCCATTGACAACGAGACGGAGATACTGATGACAATTCTTAAGTCATCCTTCGAGTCTTCATGTCCTCTCAGAAAGCCTAAGGCGGACTCAAGTACCCCCTGGCTGACTGGGGAGATCATGGAGAAGCGAAGAACGGTCAGGAAACTGTACAATAAAGGCAAAAATCACAACCGTGAGTAGGACTGGGATACATACCAATCTGCTCTTCGGGAGTATAAGGCAATGATACGCAGAGCTAAGAGGAACTCTTGGCGTTTATTCTGCGATAGCGTTAACAGCATCGGGGAGACCGCAAGACTAAAGAAATTCCTATCGAAAACTCATACACAACCTGAACTCATTGTTGCGAGCAATGGGAACAGGCCTGGATCATGTGGGGAGTCTTTAGAGATCCTGATGGAAGAGCACTTCCCTGGATGTTTTGCGGGGCGATACCGGACTGGGGTTTTTGCAAAGGAAGCTTGCGTGCCACCAGCTAACTTCACAGATTTTATAACAGCGAGTAATAGTGGAACCACAATAGCGCCTTGCAACTTGCTTCAGCGATGACAGTTCGACGCTCAAAAGTAAAATCAAAGCGATTGTATGAAATCATGTACAATAGCGCTTTGCCAGCGAGCTTTAAAGCGCGCTGACGCCGAGAGTAGACCTACTTTCTACTTTCAGACGCGTTGGCACTTTGACAGTTGTCATTCGGACGTAAATAGAAGTCCATCGATTCCAATAAAAATGGATAATATTAATTTTGAGGAAATGTTAATTGAAAAGGTGAAAAGTTATGAGTATTTATATAACACGAAATCGAAAGTATATCGGTCAACGCTAACGCAAGCGCCAAAGCGCTATTATGGTTCCCCTATAAAGTCAAATGGGCGGTAGACTCATTTCGACCATACAAATCACCGGGGAGGGATGGCTTATACCCAGTTATCCTCCAGCACGCCATGGATCACATCTATGAAAGGATAGTCAATTTATTCAAGGCATGTTTGGCCTAATGCTATACTTTGACAAGAGGTTCGAGTGGTTTTCATACCGAAAGTCGGCCGGGTGGGCAGCGGCGGCTCTAGGGCGGTGCGAACGGTGCGACCGCACCGGGCGCCGTCATGGGGGGGGGGGCGCCGAAATCAACCGAAACGCGACCGCCGCCACCGACTCGTTATTGACCGACGACCGATCGGGCGCGCAAATGAATGGGCCTTTCTACCCACAGTTGTAACGACAACGCAGAACAACAACTCGAGTCCACACGCATTGGTCACTCGATTTAGACAACTATCAAAATTCAATGATACATGGCGGTTTTTATATAACATCAAAATAATTCCTGAAAAGTTCATATTGCAAAAAGCCTGTGCTGAATCAAGTTAACCGATGAGGATAAATGTGACGTGTCTGGTTGTGAATTGGTTGAGGAACTTATGAGTCTGAACCCATTATTAAAGGATCTTCAATCAGCAGACCCGTTAAAAGTTCTTCGACTTATTAAAAAAAATGATTGGCTGGATATTTTTCCGAATGTGTGGACAGCGCTACGTATCTTGTTGACTGTACCTGTAACTGTCGCTAAAGGAGAACGAAGTTTCAGTAAATTAAAACTTATAAAAACTTACCTACGTTCTACTATGTGTCAGGAAAGACTGTCAGATCTTGGAATTTTATCCATAGAAAATGCTATTGCCCAGGAGTTAAATTATTCCGACGTAATAAAAAAATTTGCAAGCGCAAAAGCTAGAAAGGTGGTCATTTAAGTTTTTTTTTTATCAAATTGGTTGTCCTTTTAATTTTTTACTTTCTTCTACGGAGTATAATAAAGTATTGTATTCATGAAAAATTTCGACCTCTTAATTTTGCCTAAAAAACATTTCCCGATCACTCCTGAGTCGATTAGAGTCATATTAAAAAAATGTCTTTCTGTCTGTCAGTCTGTCTGTCAGTCTGTCAGTCTGTGTACAAGATTTCTCAAAAACTAATAGAGCTAGCGCCATGAAATTTTATAGGCATGTTGGGTCCTGAAATGGGACGATCCTATCAACTTTTGGTGGAAATCCGTTAACCGGAAGTATCCAAAATGGCGGTTTTTCAAAAATCGCAATTTCGTTTTTCTCGATTTACTCCCAAACTACGCGTTTTTTTAGTGACCTTAAGTATGACAAAACTTGGAGAAAATAAAATTTCCCACACTTTTGTCTTTAGCTATAACTCGATATCTCAACCTGTTAGCGAGATAAACCGTTATTTCCAAAAAACAGTTTTTTGCGATTATCTCGAAAATTAACGGGTTTTTGCTGACTGACTGTATGAAGTGAATTAATGAGAATGACATTCTGCACAATTTTGTTTCTTACCGTTATCCGTTATCTTTTACCGTTACTGAGATATTTAAATTAAAATATAAAAAAATATATTTTTTTTATATTTTAATTTAAATATCTCAGTCCGTGCGCCCGCAATCCGCGCCACAGACAGACGGACGGACGGACGGACGGACAGACGGACATGCTAAATTGAACTTTTTTTATCATTCTAAACACAATGGTGTAATTCATTTTTTTGTGTGATGACGGGATCTTGGCGTTACAAACCGTAAGGCAAATCTATTTTTTACTGACTGACTGTATGAAGTGAATTAATGAGAATGACATTCTGCACAATTTTGTTTCTTACCGTTATCCGTTATCTTTTACCGTTACTGAGATATTTAAATTAAAATATAAAAAAATATATTTTTGCAAATTACTTGCAAACTAACGATTTTTCGACAAATTAATTGAGATGTTAAAATTTTCTACCTTTTTGCCATTTACGGTAAATTGATATATTTTACCGTTCTCAAGTTATCTCAAATTTTGTGCGTTTTTGATATTTTTGGATGAACCAAGAATTTATTGGGAGGTCGTCTTAGGTTGACAATACGACAGGGCTATAACGTAAATTGCGCAGGGTCGTAGATTTTGTAGAAGAAAGTTTTGTGTTGACCACAACTGATATTTTTAAATTTTCTTTAGTGATTACTGTCTGCAGCAAAAAGTTTAAATAAAAGTTGTCAAACAAAATATTAATTGTATTATTTCTCATCTGTAAAAGTTGTCGTCTCATATATACCATAGATATTTGGTCGTCTGATACTGTTTATAGATGTGAAAAATTACATTCAATTTTTGTCTCAATGTAAATTCTGTGCAGCAAAATGACGGGTAAGCAACTGCATAGAAGGAACACTAAAGTTTTGTATTTGGAGGGGCGCCACTTTGAGATCTCGCACCACCTAAAAATTTGGCTAGGACCGCCACTGGGGTGGAGCATGCGTCAGCGAAGGCCTGGAGACCAATAAGTCTAATGGCGTTTTCGACTGGCATGCTCTTTTTGCTCTGAAGTTGCTCTAAATTTGCTCACTCTGAGATCTTGTGTTCGACTGGGATTTTTTGATCGCTCGAAAAAGAGTTACGTGTTCGAGTGACGCAAGTACTCCGTATGCGAGCACTAAAAGAGCATTTTTCGAGCAATTTTGTGATCTGCCTAATGTAGTCAGATTTGAGTTGCTCTTTTGAGGTTAAGGCTAACAAAATCGTGTGGAATCGTAAATGGAAGATATTTATGATTTTGATTTCTTGGATTCTTCTTCATCTAGTGAAGAAGAATTTCATTTGGTCAGAAATATATTAGTGCAGTGTCAACTTAAGGGGAATATATCAAAATTAATTTTAATTTGTTTTATGCTTCTTCTTGTTCTTTGAGAAATGCTCGACTCCCAAGCAGAGGTGCTCGAAATCTACTCGAGATCTGCTCGAAATACCTTGCTCTAAACTGGGGTAGAGCGTGCTCTGAATCTGCCCTGAATCTGCCAGTCGAAAACGTCATAACTTCCTTCATGCTCAAGACCCTGGAAAGAATTTGCGATAGGGAATTAACGGAAACCCTGCCAGCCGGGCTGTTATCAAACAACCAGCATGCATACATGAAAGGTCGATCCGTGGAGACAGCTCTACATGAGGTCATAGACACACGGTAAAAACTGGAGTCTAATTTTAAGACTTTTTCCTTCTATTTTTTAAACTTTTGAAAGTTTAGTGGAATTTTAAACTATTTTCTCTATTTTTAAAACTTTTTGAAAGTTTAGAGTATATTTTAGTCGAAAAGTTTAATATTTAGTGAGTTTCGGTTTATTTTTAAGACTATAGTTTAAAAAGTAAACTTTTTCTTTCTTAAAAATTTGTTTTAAACCTCTCCGCCTTATTTCTAGACTTTTAATCGAAATATTAGACCTATAAGTTTGAGAACTAAACCTTGTAAGTTTTACTTCAATTCGGATAAAATTGAATTAAACTTTTTGTCTAATATTTAGTCTTTTCAGTTTATTTTTTTTTTCAAATTCATCAGTCGGTCGGTCAATTTTTAGAAAAGTCGCGATGCTCGAATTCGACTTTTCGGTCTAAAAACAAAACTTCAAAGTCTACAATTTATTCATTTTTAGAAAATTGTGACTACTTTTTAATAATTTCAGCCTATAATTAAAACTCATTATTCTAAAATTTAGAAAGTAAAGTCTGGAATTGGTTTATTTTAGAAGTCTGAGTATATTTTCTATACATATTAATCTAAAATTAAGAATTTAATTTGCGGGCGTGGATGGCTCAGTCAGCTAAGTGCTTGCCTTGTGATCCAAAGAGCAGTGGTTCAAATCCCACTCACGGCAAAAATAATTCGGCTTGAATTTGAATTTGGAACTTTTCTGCTCATGGACCTAAACACTTCGGCATTAGAGGTAATTTGCCTAAGCTCCTGGCATAAACATAAAAAAAAAAGTTTAAAATTTAAACTTCGAAGTCTAAATTTGAGTCAGTTTTAGAAAATTGTAACTACTTTTTAGTAATTTCAGTTTGAAATTAAAACTTTTAAGTCTTAAATTTAGACCGGATAGTCTTATTTACCCGGATAATTCACGAATTTTAGAAGTTTATGACTATTTTTTAACCATTCCAGTCTTAATTTAAGACTCAGACATCTTAAACTTAAACCATAAGGTTTTAATTTGAGAATTTTTAGAAATTTGGAACTAATTTTTAGATTTTTTAGACTAAAATTTAAATTTTAAAACCTTAAATTTAGACCGGATAATACTATTTAAAAGGAAAATAATTTCAAACTTTTAAAGTTTGATTTTTAGGCTCAAAAAGGTGTTGACCTATATGTAGGAAAAAAAGTCTTAAAATTAGACTCCAGTTTTTACCGTGCAGGATAGAGAAGGGCTTCCTTTATAAGGAATCCCTGGGTGTCTTTATCGATGTAGAAGGGGCTTTAAATAATATCCATATAGGCAAATTAATAGAGGTTCTTGGCGCAAGCAGTGTGGATCATGCAACTAGAATGTGGATCGCGCATATGCTTGAAAATCGCAGAATCTTCGCCTCTCTGGGGGATCAAACTAGAGAGGGAATAGTTCAGGAGCACTCTCACCCTTACTTTGGGTGCTGGTGATGAATAACCTCTTACTTGATCTGGACAGACAGGGATTCCGAGTCGTCTGTTACGCAGACGACTTGGTAATCCTTGTAACCGGCAAATTTGAAACAGAACTCAGCGGGCTAGCCCGTACAGCCATTAACCTGGTATGCAACTGGGCTGAAGGTAACGGTCTAAAGGTTAATCCGTCCAAAACCGAGCTCTGTTTGTTCACAAAGAAAAACAAATTACCAAGATTGACCACACCAAGGATTGGCTCCATCAGTTTAGAACTGAAAGACAAGGTCAAATACTTGGGGGTCTTACTGGACAGACGGCTCACCTGGACACCTCATTTAGAAGACAGGGCGAGCAGAGCATATAGAGCCTTTGGAATGTGCAAGAGGCTATAGGAGGGAATTGGGGCCTGCAACTAAAAATGGTCAAATGGCTATATACGGTGGTAATCCGCCCGATTTTAACCTATGGCTCTCTTGTATGGTGGAAGGCACTGGAAGCGGCATCAAAGCGGAAAATACTGGAAAGAGTGCAGCGACAGTGCTGTTTGAGCACTGTTAAACCGTGCTCTCTCACTCTAACAATTTTTAGTATTGATCAAACATTCGAGCCAGCAAGACGTGTAAAATAAAATATAATTCGAACGCTTTGTTTTATTCATCGCCGAGCATAGTAAAAATTACAGTCCACTACTCGATAAAACATTAATCTATCGATCAGCCATTTGGTCCAAACGAGCCGAATATTCGCATTTTCGTTTTGTGATCGGTTGTTGGCATTTTTTTGGCACATCGTGGGATTTGCGGCTTTCAACCATCTTTCGTTTCGTCCAGCATCTTTCGTTTCGTCGCTGGATCCTGAAATTTTCGTCTCGAAGCTGAATAATCATCACTTTCGCCATCGAGTTGATATTCGGAAACTTTATTCATCATCATCGCTGCAAATTCTGGCGATTTACAATTTTCGACGCCATATTGGTTTTGCTGGTTTCAACGTGCTCAACATAGTTTGAGAAAAACGAAACAACAATCGAACGTCACACCTTTCGTTTCACATCCGCTTTATTTGGTTGTGTTGGTTTCAACGTGCTCAACATAGTGTGAGCAAAACGAAACAACTATCGAACATCACATCTTTCGTTTCGCATCCGCTTCATTTGGTTGTGTTGGTTTCAATGTGCTCAACATAGTGTGAGCAAAACGAAACAACTATCGAACATCACACCTTTCGTTTCATATCGCTTCATTTGGTTTTGTTAGTTTCAACGTGCTCAACATAGTGTGAGCAAAACGAGACAACTATCGAACATCACATCTTTCATTTCGACATCATTCGCTTCATTTGTTTTTTGTTTCACCGCATCATCAGGGGAATTACTCAACATCACGCGAGTAAGAAAGCGACAGCACCATCGCCGCTTCAGTCTCAACCGTTTCAACATTCCAGGAACATTAACAAACAAAACTTGATAGTACAGTCAGGTATAAAATTTTATGTAAAGCAATTCTCATTTCATTCTTGTAATAAATAAATTCGGTAATTTCGCTTTGCAATGCCTCGCCAGGGAAAACGGCAAAATAAAGATGATACAGATCGGGAAAATAGTGTTTTGGAGGAATTGAGTGAAAATGACATTAAATTAAGCAGTCTGACTAAAAAGCTCAATGCCTTGAAAATAAAAATTGGTCATATTAAATCATTCCTTGGCAGATTCCCGAACGACTCGGATATTCCGGTTTGTGATCTTCAAGTTCGTTTATCCACATTTGATGAGATTGAGAGGAGATGGAGTGAGTTGATTGACGATCTTGCGTGCGTTCAGGGAGATTCTTTCTTCGATGAATTTTCGGGCAATTGTGGGGAGTTTTCGGAAGAGTGGTATTCACTTTTCGCAAAATTGAAGGATTTGTTGAGGGTGTCCGCTGGTTCCAATCCAGTTCAGACAAATTCTAACCATGTTTCGATCCCTTTCATTCCTAAATTGCCAGAACCAAAAATCCCAGACTACGATGGCACACGTATAAATTGGCTTGAATTCCGGGAAGCATTCAAAACATTGATCCATGAGAATTCAAACATCCCCGATACGCTTAAACTCACATATTTGCTAGGCAAATTGAAGGGAAAAGCAAAGGCTTCTATTGGTTTCGTTGCATATACGTCCGAAGGTTATCACAATGCCTGGAAAAAGTTATGTGACGATAATGATGACATACGTTCAATGATTGATGTCCATGTAAAAGGTATTTTGGATCTTCCTCGTGTTTCAAAAGACAGTTATCAAGAATTGATCGATCTGGTAAATTCGTGTCATTCTCATGTCACATCACTTTCGGCTATCGGTTATTTGGTTGACAAGCTTTCGGAAGTGTTGCTTGTCAATATCGTTCTTAATAAACTTACTACCCGGTTAAGAATGGAATGGGAAAAGGATATTCCTAACAATACAGTACCCACTTGGGAGCAATTTGTAGAATTCTTAAAACGCCAGTGTCGAATTCTTCAACGCGCCATTGTAGAAACCAAACAATCTTCTAATGTTCAGCATCATTTATCCAATTCCAAATCATTTTCTGGTTCCAAAAACAGGTCTGCAAACAGCATTCCTACTTCGACATTTGTGTCCAACAATACTGTAAACAAATCAGAACCTAGTCGTATAAAACATTTCAATGCACCCAATATGCAACCTGGATTGTGTTTGCTTTGTCCAAACCAACACCATTGGCTTTACATGTGCCCGAAGTTTTTGCAAATGGATACTCATGGCAGATTCGACAAAGTAAAGCAGGCCAATCTTTGCATTAATTGTTTGAGAAGTAATGAACATGGTTCAAAGGGTTGCACTTCTCGTTCTTGTAAGATATGCAATAATAAACATCATACGTTGTTGCATCATCTAAATCACAATCAATCATCAGCGTTGTCGGCACAACCTTCAACGGCTCTGCCCAGTGTGTCTTCTTCAACAGAAACACCTAGCAGAGATACACAAAATTTTCATTCACATGACAAAGCCAAAATCAAACAAGTCATACTTTCGACGGCAATCATTTTCGTTCGTGACAATCGCGGAAAATACCAAGAATGTCGCGCTTTACTCGACAATGCGAGCACATCCAACTATATAACTGATCGTTTTGCTTCGCAATTAAGGCTTATTCGACAAAATCAGCCGTCGTCAAGCATCGGTATTAATAACACCCAAACGCGAATTTCAGAGACCATGTGTGTTCACATTAAGTCGAAAACATCGATATTCCAAACAGATTTGGTTTGTAACATTGTTGAGACCATTTCTGAGACCCTTCCACAATCAAGTTTCAATATTTCAAAGTGGAACATTCCTCGAAATATAATCCTTGCGGATCCATGCTTTAACATCTCTAGACCCGTGGACATGCTCATAGGGGGAGAGAAGTTCTTCGACCTTTTCCAGTCAGGAAAAATTGTATTAAAAAACAATCAACCACATTTTCAAAAGACGGTATTTGGCTGGTTATGTGTTGGATCGTTGACGGAAGATACTCATGCGAGTTTTTCGCTATCTACAGAAAGAGTGAAGGACAAAGATGAGGAACTTCAACAATCATTAAAGAATCTTTTCGACATCGAACACATACCAGACAAAAGGTTCCTTTCGCAGGAAGAGACATTTTGTGAGGACCACTTTCGAAAAACCGTATCACGAAATAACCAGGGACGCTACACAGTGTCGCTCCCTCTTAAACAAAATGTAGGGGATCTGGGAGAATCCAAACAACAGGCTGTGAATTGTTTTCTTAGCTTGAATCGACGATTCGACCGGGATCCTTCATTTAAAAAACAATATTGTGATGTCATTCAGGATTACATTACAAAGGGTCATATGAAACCAATCAACGAAGACCCTAACGTATCACAACCACCTTCGTTCTATTTACCCCACCACGCGGTAATTAAACCTACGAGTTCAACAACAAAGCTCAGGGTTGTTTTCAATGCGAGCGCGAAAAGCTCAACAGGCATTTCGCTCAATGATATTACTTGTACGGGTCCCACAATTCAACAATCCTGTTTCGAGATAATAATACGATTTCGCAGGCATAAGTTTGTCTTTACGAGCGATGTTAACCAAATGTACAGACAAATAAAAATCGAATCGAGGCAGACGCCTTTGCAACGAGTTGTCTGGCGTGAAACCAGTAACGATCCTTTGCAGACATACGAACTTACCACGGTGACTTTTGGGACAAAACCTGCTCCGTATCTTGCTACTCGCTGTCTGTTTCAACTAGCTACAGATGAAGGCAAACATTTTCCAAAAGCCGCAGCTATTGTTCAGAGGGACTTTTACGTTGATGATGTTCTCTCTGGATCAGACGACCTAAACGAAACTATCGCAAACACACATCAATTAAAGACGCTTCTGTGGCGTGGTTGTTTTAAGCTTCACAAATGGAGTTCGAACGACATGCGTGTTCTAAAGGACATTCCTTTGGAAGACAGGGAAGTCTTGACATCGGACGAATCAAGCTCGGACGAATGCTTGAAAACCTTGGGCCTCATTTGGCTGCCGAAGGCCGATGTCTTCAAATTTAAATTTCCATTCATCGAAGGGAATGATTACGTTTCGAAGAGACTAATTCTCTCGGGTATTGCTAAATTATACGATCCGCTTGGACTTCTAGCCCCGACAATTATTACAGCGAAAATCTTCGTACAAAACTTATGGAAATCCCATTTGCATTGGGACGATCCAATTCCTATAGAATTGAGTGATCAATGGAACGCCTATCGCTGTGAGCTTTTCGAGGTTCAAAACATTAAACTCGATCGACGGATTCTAATCGATAACCCCAAAACTATCCAATTACATGGGTTTTCAGATGCGTCTGAAAAGGGTTATGGGGCATGTCTGTACGTGCGTAGCATTGACCACAATTCAATGTGTGCTGTAAAATTACTTTGCAGTAAAACTCGTGTGGCACCGATAAAGGTAATATCGATACCCCGCCTAGAACTGTGCGCAGCCCTATTACTGTCGCGACTGGTGTCATCTGTATTAAACACTATCGACATTGACTTTGATGACGTGTATCTTTGGTCAGACTCTACCATCGCGTTGGCTTGGATTCAAACGCCACCGCACAGATTGAAAACGTTCGTGGCCAATAGGGTAAATGAAATCCAAGAAAGCACTATCAATTTCGCATGGAACCATGTTAGTACTACAGAAAATCCTGCAGATTACATTTCTCGCGGAATCATGCCATCAGAACTTCGTGATCTGGAAATATGGTGGAACGGTCCGCAGTTTTTGAGTGCGAATCAGTTGCATTTCGAGACAAACATCTGCAATTTTGTTGTGAGACCCACGGATGACAATCATTTTGAATTAAAAAATGAAGACATTTCTCTCGTCACAACCAATCAAGACTCTAAAGAAAAGGAGTTTCAGTTTATTGAACGATTTAGTTCATACGATCGATTATTACGATCCATCGCATACTGTCTGAGATTTTATAAAAATGCATCTAGACCTCTCGAGTCCCGTATCAAGGGAGAATTATCTATCGCCGAGTTAAACGCCTCTTTGATGACTATTGTAAAGTTTGTGCAAAATAAGGCCTTTACGAACGAAATAAAGGACCTGAGATTAAATAGACAACTTTCGCGTAATAGTCCAATTATATCACTGAAGCCATTCATCGACTCTCGCGAAGTACTACGCGTAGGAGGCAGACTGCAGAATTCGGATCTTGAATATGACGTAAAACATCAAATTCTGCTCCCTGCCCATTCACATTTTACGACTCTAGTGTTTCGACACTATCACCGACAGCATCTACATGCTGGACCACAATTGTTAGTCGCATTGGTACGACAAAGATTTTGGCCCATTAATGCAAAGGGCACAGCTCGCCAATGTGTTCGTACATGCATTTGTTGCTTTAAAGCAAAACCGCAAGTTACACAGCAAGTCATGGGTAATCTTCCCGCTGAAAGGGTCACAACCTCTCGACCGTTTACTAATACGGGTGTGGACCTTTGTGGTCCATTTTTGGTAAAAAACAAGGGACAACGAAAGTCCCCAGGCACCAAGGTCTATGTGGCAACATTTGTTTGCTTTGTGACCAAGGGAATTCACCTGGAAATTTTGTCCACCTTGTCGACCGAATGTTTTATCGCGTGTCTAAAACGGTTTATCTTTCGGCGCGGTAAACCTTATCAGATTTGGTCAGACAACGCCACCAATTTTGTGGGCGCGCGTAACGAACTTCGGGAATGGTACAGACTTTTCAATGAACAGAGCGAGTTTAAGGAAATTCAACAATTTTGCACGGTACAAGAAATTGTATGGAGGTTCATTCCCCCTCGAGCTCCTAATTTTGGAGGACTGTGGGAGAGCTCAGTAAAGTCTCTCAAGCATCACTTAAAACGTGTCGCGTCCAATGTCTGTCTGTCCTACGAGGAATTGCACACTCTCATTGTCCAGGTGGAAGGAATATTGAATTCCAGACCCCTTTCGCCATTATCCATCGATCCCAACGACCCATCGCCACTGACCCCAGGACACTTTTTGACTGGTGGTCCAATAGTCGCCCCGGCGGAACCATCTCTGATTGAGATTCCCCAAAACCGATTGTCCAATTGGCAAAAAATCAGTCAAATGACGGAACACTTTTGGAAGAGGTTCTCGATCGAATATATCCATTCACTCCAACAGCGTCAAAAGTGGCAAGACGAAAAACCGAATCTAGAAGTAAATGATGTCGTTCTCATAGCAGACGACAAGTTACCATCAACTAAATGGGTGATGGGAGTCGTTCTCGAGGTTGTTAAGGGACCAGACCTTAAGGCTCGAGTCGCATTAATCCGTACTAAAGCAGGCACGATTAAGCGTGCTATTTCAAAAATTTCAAAACTACCTTTAAATTCATCTTAATTCAATTAAATAAAAAAAAATTAATTCCGGTTATATGACGTTAAATAAGAAAAATTGAGAATTTCTAGTAGACCATAGAATAGCCACATATAACTAAGAATTATTGTTATTCCATTACTTATATTTACAGTTAAGTTGTACAAACAAACAAAAAATGTTACTTTTCTAATTGAAAGTTTGAGCCTTTCAAGGGGGCCGGTATGTTAAACCGTGCTCTCTCACTCTAACAATTTTTAGTATTGATCAAACATTCGAGCCAGCAAGACGTGTAAAATAAAATATAATTCGAACGCTTTGTTTTATTCATCGCCGAGTATAGTAAAAATTACAGTCCACTACTCGATAAAGCATTAATCTATCGATCATCCATTTGTTTTTTTTTTCGAATAAAATTATGCTTGCGTGCATGATTGAGCGTCTAGTGCAAAAAAGCTTTTTGCTGTGTTAGCATGATTGACTGCAAGATTGAACGTGTAGGGACCACTTAACAAATTCTGAAAAAAAAAAAAAAAAAAAAAAAAAAAAAAATGGATGATCGATAGATTAATGTTTTATCGAGTAGTGGACTGTAATTTTTACTATGCTCGGCGATGAATAAAACAAAGCGTTCGAATTATATTTTATTTTACACGTCTTGCTGGCTCGAATGTTTGATCAATACTAAAAATTGTTAGAGTGAGAGAGCACGGTTTAACATACCGGCCCCCTTGAAAGGCTCAAACTTTCGAGCCAGCAAGACGTGTAAAATAAAATATAATTCGAACGCTTTGTTTTATTCATCGCCGAGCATAGTAAAAATTACAGTCCACTACTCGATAAAACATTAATCTATTAATCTATCGATCCAAGCACATTTGGCGCTTTAAGATCCACCTCTACAAGGTCAATGGAGGTTATCTTGAATCTACCCCCTATCGAGCTGCAAGTTAAACATATGGCGGCGGGGGCGGCCATAAGGCTATACCTCGCCGGAACTTGGACTCATGCGGGACAGGGAGTTCCACATGAGTCCATTATCGATTTCGTAAAGTCTAAAGTACCCGCTCTATCTTTAGAAAGCGACTTGCAGCCGGAGTCCTACCTGGAGGCCAATGTTTGCAAGAGCATTGATCTCCGGGACAAGTGGGAGACAGGACTTGTCACACCACCTGAAGCGGACATAACGGTATATACAGACGGCTCCAAGATGGATAACCTGACTGGCGCTGGACTGTTCTGCGAGGAGCTCGGAGTGGAGCGATCGTTCAAATTAGACAACCATGCTACGGTCTTTCAAGCCGAAGTAATGGCAATCAAAAAAGCGAGTCTGCTTCTGTTGGACCTTGCAGTGACTGAAAAGGATATCTGCATCTGCTCCGACAGTCAAGCAGCCATCAAAGCGATTTCTTCACACACTGCCAAATCTAAGCTTGTGCATTCATGTAAGGAAGACCTAAAGAGACTCCGAAACCAACCACTTTAAAATGGTTTGGGCTCCTGGGCATAGTAATATTCCTGGAAATGAGAAGGCAGATGAACTTACTCGTAAGGGTACATGTATGGACAGTCAACCCATTTCAGTTGGGTTTCCGATTCAAACCCTCAAACGGCAACTTAAGCAGTGGGCGGATCAGGAGAACCAACAACTTTGGTCCATGTGTCAGATCGGCACTACAACAAAGGAATTATGGGGTGGCTTAAATGCAAACCTTACTAAGAGCCTCTTAAATCTGGAACGGAATCCCCTTCGTCTAACGACTTGGAATCTAACTGGGCACTCCCTCCTGAAGGATCACGCTTTCAAGATGAGGCAGGTGGATAATCCATAATGCAGGGGCTACGGAGAAGAGCAGGAAACGGTGGAGCATTTCTTGTGTCACTGTCCAGCCTTAACCCGTACTCGCGTCAAATGCTTCGGCTATCCCTTTCTAGAGGAACTCCATGAGGCAGGAACTCTCATGGAACTCCATGAGGCAGGAGGCTGGGAGCCGATTCGGAAATATATAGCACTGGCGGGATGGCTAAACAACCGTACTTGAGCTCAATCTGCTCCAGCGAGGGACATCGGAGGTGTACAATGGGCCCAACTTGAGGCCTGCGTGCGTGGGGTTCCCTGGAGGGGGGCCTATCAAACCAACCAACCATGGGGGGTACCCCTCTAATGGTCCATTTTTGCCCATTAACGAACTTAGCCTTGTATTTTACGAAAAACGAATCTACGTAAAATTTCGCAATCCGCGCCACAACGGACGGACGGACGGATGGATTCTAAACACACTGGTGTAATTCATTTTTGTGTGCGATTTTGGTTATAGGGGTACAAATTAGAAAATGTGCTTGCTGCCATGACAACAAATTTGCAAACGATGATACTCGATAGTTTGTGGCAGTGTTCAAAACGCTCCCATTTGTAGTCTTTCGTTCTGTTCCCAAGGAGGCTTTGAAAACAATGGAAAATAAAAATCACTCTCTAGAGAACGAAATTCGGCATTTCAGAAAAACGCTCCCAAGAACGAGAACGAAATTATTGTTTTTATGTTCTTGCTCTTAGGATTTTTATATTTGCATTTTGTTTTTACGCTCTTTGAGAACAGAACGTTAATGCTGGGAGCGAAATATCGTTCTCTCGCTAGTAAAATACATACTTATATGTGTGTGTGCATCATACCAAAAAGCCATCGCTCGAGGCTTTCATTCATTTTTATGCGAGACCCACAAACCGCTTTGAACAAGGAGCGAAAACTTAAATAGAAATCATTTCGTTCTTAACTTGGGAGGGAGAACGAAAAATGTGCATAGCTCGTTCCGACTCCTAGCAACAGTACAGCGGAGCTGAAAATTTCTCTCTTTACAGAACGATTGCGTTTGAAAATCATTTTCGTTCTTGAGAACGGGAGTCGGAAAACGCAGCAAGCGTTCTTGTCGTTGGGAGCGAAACTTTTAAGAGCGAAAAGAACGACAAAACAAAATAAAGTTTTGAACACTGGTTTGTGGTGACATCCCAACAGAAACTGTGTTATAAAACACGGCCTACATGAAAGAATTGTTCAGGGTATTTTGTTATGTTAAACTATCTTCAATTATGTTTTTTAAAATCTAAATCTAAATTTTCACTGCCGCTGTTATGCTATGTTTGCTGCTTGTAATACAGATTTCACATTTATACTCTTTTATGCTTTCTTTGTGTGCATTTGTTAATGCTTTTTCTTTCGTTCTTTAGAGAGAGAAATTTTGAGCTCTGCGGTACTGTTCGTAAGTGTCGGAACGATCGATGCACAAGTTAAGAACGAAATTGTTTCTATTTAAGTTTTCGCTCCTTGTTTAAAGCGGTTTGTGGATCTCGCATTAAAATGATGAAAGCCCCGAGCGATGTCTATTGGGTATAATGCACACACATATATAAGTATGTATTTCATTAGTAAGAAAGCGATATTTCCCTATCAGTTCTGTTCTCAAAGAACGTAAAAACAAAACGCAAATGTAAAGATCTCAAGAGCAAGAACGTAAAAACCATAATTTCGTTCTCGTTCTTTGGGGGCTTTACTGAAATGCTGAATTTTTATTTTCCATTGATTTCAATTCCTTTTTGGGAGCAAAACGAAAGACTAAACATGGGAGCGTTTTGAACACTGTATGTATGATATTTATTTCATTCTTCTCTTATCATAAACCAATTATAAATAAAATTATTTTTAAATAAAAATTTGTTTCTTTAATTTCCTTTTCACTAAAATTTTTTACTTTGTAGGCGGATCCACGTCTTCTGGCCGTTTCTACGAGACAGACACCTTCTTTTTTCCAAAGACCATTAGTTTGCAAACAATTTGGCAAAATCTAATTTTTCACATATTAAACGAGACCGAGTAAAGATAATGCTTGACGGTCAAAAACAAGTTGTGGGAACCATTAATTCATGTAATTTATTTTTTAGATAGCACCATAAAAAACCCGTCAGTTTTCCAGAAACATGTCAAACATTCATAAATCTCAATAACGGTTTAAGATTCGGAGTTCTTGTGAAAAGCAAAAACGTTGCAAATTTTTAATGTCTTCAATTTCCGTTGTATGGAATCCTATAGTAGAAAAACGCTTTTCAGGGTAAAACGCGAAAAATCAAATCTAGTTTTTCTGAAAATCCAATTTTCGTTGCCACTGTTGGTTTCAGACTGTTTAAAGAGCTCATAGTACACAATGCCCTTCAATTTTCACCAGATGCACAGCTTTACCTTTGCGACGCATGAATATTTCGCTTTGGCTCGCCGGGCATGACCTTGGCTTTAAGATTTGTTATTTCCAATAGTGATTCGGTGAAGAAAATTATTTCTGTGCTGTCTTTGAAGCAGCATTTCGCACGTCACCAATCGCCGCTCAATGTATCTTTCTCTCAACTCATGCGGAACCCAATTACCGACCTTGTAAACTATTTCCATGGCGTGTACAGGTTTTCCAACAGTGGATAGATGAACATACAATGTTTCCGCGAGCTCTTCAACCGATTTGCAAGGATCCTCATCGAGTATTGCCTTCAATTTCTCGTCTTCAAAATTTTTCGAGGCTCCATAGTTTCTTTGTCTCTGACAACGAAATCACCACTTTTAAAGCGATGCATCTAAAATCTTCATTATTATCTTATACATCAACAGGTAACAATTTACCAACCGATAAAAAAAATTACATTAGAATACTATTTGACAATTTAAAATTACAGTAGATTTTACAATAAGCGATTGCGTAAAACATTACGATCTATATTAAAGTCAACTTTATGAAAATTGTCGTTAAAAACCCTTGACATGTTAGCTATAGGTTCAAAACGACCGTAATTTGTCCTATGATAATCGATATAAATAAAGCGTTTGTTTCTATTGGTACGAAGATGAGAATCGATACTGACCAAATCAAGCAGATGTGTTGAGTTAATTCTACTGGACAATCAATCATAAATAAATAACACACAAAAATTTTCTCTACGTTTACGATAAGTCAATTAGATTCAGACGTTGTTCGTAAGGGGGTAAAATTTTATAGTCGTTCCAAGGTAACCTATGTAAAACGAGTCTCAGGAAACGCTTTTGGATGGCTTCAATACGGGAGATATGGGTTTGGTAACTAGGCATCCAAACTATACATGCGTACTCTAAAATAGGACGTACAAGAGAGCAATATAAAACTTTCAAGATATAGGGATCTGATATTTCGCGAGCATACGGTCTAACGAATCCTAGTAGTGCATTTGCGCGATTAATAACTGCATTAATGTGCAAGAGAAAGTTTAGTTTTTCATCGAATAAAACACCCAAATCGAGTACAGCGATTTTTGTGCAAAAGGTGATAATTTTCCCGTGATCTTTCCCGTGATAAATGAAATGGGAAGTTTTTCAAATTTCAATTCAGAAAGTCACAAGACGGGGAAATTTTATCTCGAAAACAAAAAAAAATTGGTTTTGGGAACCCGGTTGCCCTGTCGTTTTTTGTGGTGGCCCTTTTCTGTTGACTTCCCTTGTTATCTCTTCCCAAACACGCTGTTTGTTGGCTTTTCCGTTGGGGGTTAGACGGCGGTGCAAAACAGAGAAGTGCTTCTCCACTAAATTTATGAGAAGCAGCCGATGTTCCGCCGTTGGCCTAGCAACATAAACATTAACAATTTTAACATTAATTTATTCAAACATGATTATTAAACTTACCCGTGACATTTTTTCGCGAATCAATCAACACACAAAAATTGAAATTCAAGTTCAAATTCGATTTATTGCGGCTTATATTTACACAAAATGGTTTTTTTTACAGATGAAGATTTGATTTTATTTTATAACGATGGAGGAGACACATCTAATATGACAGGAATTCGCGTATTACAAATTTCAACACACAAAACAAAACTCAGTCACCCTCGAAAAATCTCGGTGCGTCAGTGACAGTTCAAAGTGAAGAGCACAGCTAGTGTGACCATATACAAATTTCGAGGGAAATTTCCAGTCGACTTTCCAATAAAATCTCACCAATGCAGGTGCATGCAAACAAGCATACATTGACAGGAATTTGTGTCTTTATTGTTATCACGGCTTTTATCACTTATCACCTTTTGCACAAAAATCGCTGTACAGATCTCTCAACTTTAAAACCATCAATTACATAATCATGTAAAAGAGGTTTATTTTTATGGCTGAATGAAACAATTATACATTTATTTACATTTAAGACTAGACCATTTTTTTACACCAAATAGAGTAAATATTTATACTATCTTGTAATGCAAAGCAGTCAATATTATTATTAATAGTTTGAAACAATTTCAAGTCATAAGCGAACCCAAGGATTGACACTGCTTTTAAAACAAGAAGTATGTCATTAATAAAAATGTTAAATAATAGAGGGCCGAGATGGCTACCTTGGGGTACTCCAGATGTTACCACTATGGTGTCAGAGAGAGCTGACTTATAAATAACTTTTAAGGATCGTTGCTTTAGGTAGGATTCAATCCAGCGCAAAAAAAGTTGAGAGAACCCGATTTTTTCTAACTTGAAAAGGAGAATATTATGAGGCAATTTATCAAACGCTTTGCTGAAGTCTGTATAAATGCAATCTACTTGTCTACCTTTTTCCATATCAGTCAAGCATTTATTAGTAAATTCTAAAAGATTGGTTACTGTGGAACGGCCTTTAATAAACCCGTGCTGCTTATCACTAAGTAATGACTTGCATTGGAATGTAATAGATTCACAAACAATAGACTCAAAAACTTTTGATACAGGAGCAAGTTTTGCTATCGGCCTGTAATTTTCAATTAATTCTTTTTTACCCTTTTTGTGGACCGGTATCACGAAAAAAAGTTTCCACATTGACGGGAAAACCCCGGACGAAAACGACAAGCGAAATAAATAAGTTATGGGACGGACAAGTGACGTCATACAATTAAGCAGGAATCCTGAGGGAAGACCATCTGGAACCTCAGAGAAATCGTTGTCAAGTTTAGATAAATAATCCGAAACAATGTCTTCGTTAATAACAACATTCCCGATGGACGTACTAATGGTACCAGTCTGCATAAGAATTGTGGTAGAGCGGGATTGCCATAGGCGAATGACCTTTACTTGGCACAAAACTTTACATTTTCAGCAAGAGAAAAATAATAATTGTATACGCTTCCATGAAATGTCACATACTATGTTTGACAGCTCACACATACACCTTTAAAGCCTCGTAATGGCGGATGGGGACGCGTACATTCGGAGCGGCTAGCAATCGCAAAGAACTTATTCCCATAGCCAATATACTTGTATCTATATACAGCCATGTTCAAAAGTGTTAGGCACCCCCATTTTTTACAAAGAAATCATAGATTTTGATAGAGCATTTGTGGAAAATTTTGAAGAAAAATATCCGGAAACACAAAAATAACATCAGAAGATACCCTGAAAAGGGCTATTCAGGAGGAATGGGATTTTATAAGTGACGTCACGAAAATAGGCTTGTAGCGACAATGCCGAAAAGACTCGCTGCTGTAATAAGGGCTAGGGGTGGGCCCACCTAATATTAGTCAGATAAATAAATTTTGATATTCTTAAAATCACATTGTTTCACTATCATATTATATACACGTAAACAGGAAAAAAATGATTTTGAAATGGTGCCTAACACTTTTGAACATGGCTGTATATATAAATGGATGTTTGTCTGTCTGTCTGTCTGAGATTACAAAACTCAAAAACTACTGGACCGATTTTTACGCGGTTTTTTGCAAAATGATCTATGTTGCCAGAAGCAGGTTTTTAGCTATGTAGATTTTCAAAATTCGAAACGGAAGGTCCTGTAAGGATAATGAAAATATCCTTTTTCCCGTTTTTCCCGAGAAAATCGGCATAAGGGGGTTTCCGAGGTTGCTGATCGCGAATCCGGTGTTATATTTTTAAAATTCTAAATGGAAGGTCCTGAAAGGATAACGCAAATTACCTTTTTCTAATTTTGTCTCCGAAAAACTGGCTTTAGGGTTTTTTCCTGATCACGAGTAGGTTGTTGGAATTTAAGAATTCTAAACGGAAATTTTTTCCCAGAAAATTGGAATTGGGGTCGCTAATTACGAATCCGGTATTAGATTTTCAAAATTCGAAACGCAAGGTCTTGTAAGGATAATGAAAATATCCTTTTTCCCGTTTTTCCCGAGAAAATCGGCATAAGGGGGTTTCCGAGGTTGCTGATCGCGAATCCGGTGTTATATTTTTAAAATTCTAAATGGAAGGTCCTGAAAGGATAACGCAAATTACCTTTTTCTAATTTTGTCTCCGAAAAACTGGCTTTAGGGTTTTTTCCTGATCACGAGTAGGTTGTTGGAATTTAAGAATTCTAAACGGAAATTTTTTCCCAGAAAATTGGAATTGGGGTCGCTAATTACGAATCCGGTATTAGATTTGCAAAATTCCAAACGGGAGGTCCTGTAATGATAACGGAAATGTCCTTTTTCCAATTTTTCTCGCAAAAAAAAAAACATGGTTTGGGAGGTTTTCAGCAGGGTTTAAATTGCTTTGCTTAATTCTCGTGCTGATGCTGATGCTTTGCTGTGCTGAGTAAAATGTAAATTGCTTTGCTTAAAGCAAAGCACTTCAGGAGCATTAAGCACCAGCAAAGCAAAAAACTGCTTCGTCGAAGCAATCAAGTGGGAAATGCTGTGCTGAAATTTGCTTAAGCAAAATTTAAGCAGTGGTGAAATTTGCTTAGAAATGCTGTGCTTAAGCAGTGCTGGAATTTGCTTAAGCAATGCTGATTTGCTTTCCTTTGTGTTTCTTATACAGGAATATCGATTTCTTTTTTTTTGGAAAATAGTACGGAGCAAAATAAAATTAGGGAGGAAATTCCTGAACAGCACATGACTTTCTTATACAAAAAAAATTTTTTTTTTAGGAAAATACCCTAGAGCAAAATAAAATTAGGGAGAAAATTTCTGAACAGCACATGACTTTCTTATACAACAAAAAAATTTTTTTTTCAGGGAAATACCATAGAGCAAAATAAAATTAGCGAGGAAATGTCTGAACAGCACACGACTTTCTTATACCACAAAAAATCGATTCTTAAATATAAAAATACAATCCAGATCTTTTAGAAGACATATTACTTGTTAAACTAAATTAAAAAAAAATAGGACAAGCGATAGAAACGATGCCACTTTTTGAACAATCTGGAGTTGACGAAGATTTTAATAATATTGATTTTAATAATTATAGTTCAAATTAACTGTAAATGCAAAGAATTAGTTCATCTATGTCCCATTCATACAAATAAAAAACCCGAATCTTTAAAATAGTGTATTTTTATATTTAAGAATCGATTTTTTGTGGTATAAGAAAGTCGTGTGCTGTTCAGACATTTCCTCGCTAATTTTATTTTGCTCTAGGGTATTTCCCTGAAAAAAAATTTTTTTTTTGTTGTATAAGAAAGTCATGTGCTGTTCAGGAATTTCCTCCCTAATTTTATTTTGCTCCGTACTATTTTCCTAAAAAAAATTTTTTTTGTTGTATAAGAAAGTCGTGTGCTGTTCAGACATTTCCTCCCTAATTTTATTTTGCTCTAGGGTATTTCCCTGAAAAAAAATTTTTTTTTGTTGTATTGTAATGGTATCGAAATCGTAAATTAAAAACAAAACAAACAATCGATGACAAATTATGACATGACCATAAGTATGCATGCAATGGGTTACTCGTGCTGTGAACTTCATGACTCAACATAAAGTCCACAAGCATACGGTAGTCAAGTGCATTCAAATCGAAGATGAAATTTGATTCGGATGACACAATTGACGATTTGATAATTTATGATTTCGAACCTAAGACAACAAAGTGCACCGTGAGAAAAAGTTTACTTAACATTTAAGAAAGTAATTATGTATTTAAGAATTAGGGCACTTGTAGAATTATGTGCAATATTGTAAATAAGAAAGCGGCGCCTATAAAAGCCGCATTAGCTATAGGAAGAATTCAGAAATAAACTAACGCTTAAATCGAGCAGTTTGCTTTTTTCTCAACTTAACATTTTGGTAGTCTTTTTAGACGCCTGTTAAATTGCTGGTTCCTCCACCAGCAGGTTAAAATAAATAACGGAGCTATAGGCAACACTCAACAAATTGAACTTCGTTAGTTTGAACATCTTTTATTACAGTATAAGAAAGTCATGTGCTGTTCAGGAATTTCCTCCCTAATTTTATTTTGCTCCGTACTATTTTCCTCAAAAAAAATTTTTTTTGTTGTATAAGAAAGTCGTGTGCTGTTCAGACATTTCCACCCTAATTTTATTTTGCTCTGTACTATTTTCCAAAAAAAAAATGGATTTTGCTCTAAAAAAAGTCAAACGAAAAGAAATCAAAATTGCTTAAGCATTGCTTAAGCAAATTTCAGCACTGCTTAAGCACAGCAGAACGAACTACAAAAAGCAAAGCAAAGCAATAAAAATTTTCGATTCTCAGCACAGCACTGAAAATAAGCACAGCATTTTTTAAGCACAGCATTTCTCCGTCACAGCAAAGCAAAGCAAATTTTAGCTTGCTGTTTGCTGATTTGCTTTGCTTTTTCAATCCCTGGTTTTCAGGGTTGCTTATCACGAATCTGGAGTTGGAATTTCAAAATTCGAAACGGAAGGTCCTATAAGAATAACATTTTTTCCCAAAACTTTTTAAGTTATTTATGGTTTTTTGCCATTCTAAAATTTACACAAAAAAAACTTTTAGCTGCCAACGTAGGGTCTGCTAGTATATATATAAAGACATTCGGCCGCGGTCTTCGGCACGCACTTTTTATACCCGTATGGTGAAACCAAAGGGTATATTAACTTTGCCTTACCGTTTGTAACGCCAAGATCCCGTCATCACACAAAAAAATGAATTACACCAGTGTGTTTAGAATGATAAAAAAAATTGAATTTTGCATCCGTCTGTCCGTCTGTCTGTCTGTCCGTCTGTCTGTGGCGCGGATTGCGGGCGCACGGATTGAGCTAGAGACTTGAAATTTTGCGTGGATCCGTTTTTCGTAAAATGCGAGGCTAAGTTCGTTAAATGGTTCGTTAATGGTTAATGGGGGGGGTACCCCCCATACGAACGAAAACGTTTTTTGCGAATATCTCAAAAACGGTGCATCTTATCAAAAAAGTGCAAGAACAAAAGTTATTTAGGATATCATTCTACATAAAACTCCCATACATCAAAATCCGATTGGAATAAATTTTAAAAATTCTTATTGGAAAGTTTGACTTCAAAGTGGAATTTTGGTACAACTGTTCGAATTTTGATATAAATATCACCATACGGGTCTCCAATGATTGCCAGATTGGCAATTATAGCTTTTGTTATGTTTAATACAAACTTTAATACCACTTTTTTAAAATATCTTAAACTTTTCACTTTTTTTTAATATAACAATTTACACATTTCAATAAAGCATACGACATAAATTTTAGAATTATTAGATTTTACCTAAGAACTTCTTTACAAATAATATTTACAGCCCTATTCTGGCATTATGACTGGTCACAAGTCACAACTCGTTAGAGACGATCGGCTTGTTACTTTCTTTGTGACTGACCGAGTATTCCATATTCTTGGCGTTGGGTCACAAGAAACGTAACAAATAATTCACCTCAGTATAATTCCAGAATGGTGAATAAATTTGACAGCCGCTTTGTGATTATTTAGTTTAGTTCAGTTTTTGGTTTTGTAAGTTTTTAAAGTAATTTTAATATTTGTAAATCTGTGGAAATGGTGGAGAAAGTGCGTGTGTGCCGTGCGTGTTCAATTATAAAAAAAAGGTGGGATGTTATTGGAAACCTGAACATTTTCAATAAAAATTTTCTTATTTCGCAAAAAAGTCTTCTTTGTTTGTCAATTGACCAGAAATCGTCTCCGTTGTACTCTGGAAATATCACATTCAATTAAATAGTGCAGGAAATAGTTTCTTTTTGTCTTGTTTTTATCTTGTTACCTGCTTGTGAGTCGGTCACAGTTTTGACAGTAGCTGAGATCAGTCGAAATTGTGACTGAACGCTGAGAATACCAAAAAGTCACAACTTGTGATTCACCTCGCTCTTGTGATCGAGTTGTGACTAGTGACCTTTGCCAGAATAAGGCTGTTAGTGTAAAACAATTTTTTGATTTCTTTACTAAGAAACTTTGGTTTTGTGATGTTTAATTTGTATCTTAAGATTTTTTTTAGCTCGCACTCTATAGTACGCCACTAAAAGATGACCATGACTAAAGACAGGATTGGGTAAATAAATAGCAACATGATTAGTGCTTTATTTATAGTCATCGCATATGCTAATTTAATAGGGAATTGCCACCTTTTAAGTTTAAATTGAAATTCTTGTTCTGTTGAAGTTAAATTTATTTTTTTATGATATCCAGTAAATATTTCAGCATCAATCACATTATACATCTGATTATAAGTCGAGTCCCATTTCACAAACCATTTCTTACATTTAAATTCCTTTAATGTATGACAATAGATCCAACTTTTATAGATAATTTTGCAAAGGCAATCCAGATGGAGTGAGACTGTTAATGAACTCAATTGGAAAATTCGTTCATTTTCATTATCGCTCTCGATGGGATCAATACTGTGATATTCTTTTAATTCTGAATTGATTTTATTCAAAATGTCTTCGTTTATTTTATCACAGTCTTCATTTTTTAGGCATAATATTACCTTTTCTGCAATTTCAAATATAAAACCTGATAGATCAAGGCTTCTTAAAATATTTTAATATAATTTTCACCCAATTTTTGTTGAAATCATTCCATTTCCTTAATTTCCAACTATTCAGAATATTCTTTTTCTTCGGCATTAGTTCTCATGTTAGCTATTAACTTATAACATTTGAAAACATTCCAGCATCTACACCTTTCTACCGTAAATTCAATTATTTTTGATAAAGGTGTATGTGGAACGACTGATAAACACTTTCTAAAGTCCCCACCACCTAGTAAAACACATTTTCCTCGAAATGTTTTTTTTATCAAATTGGGTGCCTTTCATTAAATCTTTTCAAAATAGATCAATTACATCTAATGAGTAACTAAGAGCCAAAGATATTTCATCAAATATAATTAATTTTGAATTAAATATTTTTTTCACTCTGTCAGATTGAGATGAAATAAAAGGAACTGAGTTTTCTAATAAAGGCACAGGGAATTGAAATGTACTGTATAAATGAACTGTATTTCCACCTTTTAATAAAGTTACTGCTATTCCTGTCCAAGTCATAGAAATAACTCCGATATGATTAGTTTTATAGAAACTTATAATGGTGTTACATAAAAATGTTTTTCAAGATCCCATCTACAAAGATATATCTTTCCTGATACATGGGATTTAAAACAGCTTCCCTTATTTTATCAAACACAATCTTTTGTTGTTCATTTAATAAGACTGAATTTATAGTGAATTCAATATAGTGAATAATGATTTCAAACTGAACTTCAACGTCAAAAATCTTATGCATTGGGTCAGAATTAAATTTTGCGGGGCTGATAATTGTAAATCCAAACATTTTTTCCATTAGAAGCTTAACCGAACATATATATATATAAATGCAAATAATAGTCTAAGTTGTTAAAACATTTTTCCCATGCAATGACATCGGCAAGAAGTCCTCTTTATCGAGCGCATTCTTTAAAAGTTTCACATACATATCCATCAACTGTTATTAAATCTTCAAAATCTTTTGGTCCTATAATATTCAATAGCAGTAATTTTAAATGATATTTATCAATATATATAAAAAACATAACAAAAGCTATAATTGCCAATATGGCAATTATTGAAAATCCGTATGGTGATTTAAGTGAACGGCGAACAGTTGTATCAAAATTCCAGTTTGAAGTCAAACTTTCCAATAAGATTTTTTAAAATTTATTCCAATCGTATTTTGATGTATGGAAGTTTTATGTAGAATAAGATCCTAAATAACTTTTGTTCTTGGACTTTTTTGATAAGATGCACCGTTTTTGAGATATTCGAAAAAAACGTTTTCGTTCGTATGGGGGGTACCCCCCCTAATGGACCATTTTTGCCCATGAACGAACTTAGCCTCGCATTTTACGAAAAACGGATCTGTGCAAAATTTCAAGTCTCTAGCTCAATCCGTGCGCCCGCAATCCGCGCCACAGACAGACGGACGGACGGACGGACGGACAGACAGACGGACGGACATGCAAAAATTAAATATTTTTATCATTCTAAACACACTGGTGTAATTCATTTTTTTGTGTGATGACGGGATCTTGGCGTTACAAACGGTAAGGCAAAGTTAATATACCCTTTGGTTTCACCATACGGGTATAAAAATTAGTGACCTTTGTTGGTAACGCATCTTCCATTCTGGGCATTTCGGAGGCTCTGAGAGCCTTCCTCTTATTAACCGCAGATTCCGTTTTTCCCCACAAAACTCAAAAGTTTATTTTATTTGTGTTTTTTGGCAGTGATTGTAGATTTCGATACCCCATACCGTTGTGCTAGATGTACTCAAGAATGGCCTTGCTACATTTTTTTAAAATGTCTTTTTCTGTGATGGTGAAAAATTTGTTCTTGCAACGACCCTAGATAAATAAGCAATTTGCAGATACAAACTGAATATGCAGATTCACGCCGTTGACAGAAACGAAAACACAAATTGGGACTTTTCCGAAAAATCATGCAAAACCAAAATCAAAATGGTACTTCACATTTTCGAATAGCAAAAAACAGCTGCGGATTCACATTTTAGAGTATGTAATACAAATATTTCTTAGTTCACATTATTGGATAATCCACATTTTCGAGGTGCACATTATCGAGGTTCTCCTGTAATTTGCAAAAACATATTTTTTTTATATTTTAATCTAAATATCTCAATAACGGTAAAAGATAACGGTAAAAAACCAAATTGTGCAGAATGCCATTCTCAATAATTCATCTCACATATACAGTAAGCAAAAACCCGTTAGTTTTCGAGATAATCGCAAAAAACTGTTTTTTTTTTTGGAAATAACGGTTTATCCCGATAACAGGTTGAGATATCGAGTTATAGCTAAAGCCAAAAGTCTGGGAAATTTTATTTTCTCCAAGTTTTGTCATACTTAAGGCCACCAAACAACAGTTTGTGACATGATAACTTTAGAGCAGGCCTCGTAGAGGCTAGTTTCGCATTAAAAGCGCCACTATTTGGTCAATCTGGGGCCAAGCTAAGGTCAAGCTAGTTTCACCTTAAAATTTCACCATATTTAAGTTTTTCGTATTTTAGTTGTAATTTTTTACACAATCTGTTCTATTCTAACATAGGCTGTCTTTAAACTTTGATCGACGTACACATTGTGTGACACAAGGAGGTAATAGTAAGCCTCGTAGAGACTAGTTAGGTCCTATATTCGCCATTACCATGAGTTTTTTTTAAATAATGTATCAATCGGTTTATTTACTTTAATAAAAAAAAGTATGAATTCAAAAAAATGTATACAATTTTGCTGTGCCATACCTTTTTTAATTGTATAAATTATTGTATTTTGAATTCTATAACTCCAACTTCCAACTGCGATTTTTCTAAATCCAATTTGATAGGGTACTATGAGAGTAAAAGCGCTACAATTTTTATCACAAATAAATACATACATACTCACATAGGGTCAAGGGGGTAATTGTAAACGATTTTCACTTTTTGGATATTTTTTCAACTTTGTAATGGTTTTTTTAAAATTAAATCACTAACAGCGGAGTTTTGATATATTATATTAAAATTTGTTGTCTATTTATTGCCCATTCCATGTGATTTCAAAATTATAGGTCCTTAATTTTTTACAAAATTGGATGTTTACTTTTACCCCTATATTTTTTTTCAAATTTTTGAAAAATGGGGTAAAGGTAAACACCTTTTTTTTAATCCTTTTTTTATATGCGTATCTGCGCAAAATGTCAAGTCTCTAGCTCAATCCGTGCGCCCGCAACCCGCGCCACAGACACACGGACGGACGGACATGCAGAAGTTAATTTTTTTTAACATACTGGGGCCTATTCCACAAAAGTACAAGACCTGTATTTGTAGCTATTTTTCACAAATTGTAGGACTTGTAAACACATTTTCATTTCTTAAAATACAATTTTTAAATCACAAATACAAATTCGGAGTAATTTTACAATCCGAAATGTTTTCACAAGTCTTTATTTTCTGTTCCTCAATACATTTCGGCAAGCTTACAATTACAAGTGGTTTTTTTGGAAAATTGTGAGAAAAAATACCACTTGTAGTCCAATACCGTTCCAGAAAGACATTTCTTTGCTGAAATCTAACTACAATTGTTAGAAATATTTAGCAGTGTTCAAACGCCTCTAAAAGTGATCACAAGTGGATAAAAAATGGATACGGACAGTAGTAATAGTAGCGAAAATGAAGCTAATATGCAATTAGCAACTCGTCGCAGAAGAATTTATCGTTCAAGAATAAATTTCAATTTAACTTCTGTTTTTGAATTCAACGAAAAATTTCCGCAACAAAAACATTTAAACTTTGGATATAAGGAGAATCTTTTCCTATTATGTATATCCAAAACTAAATGTTCAATTTCGTTGAGTTTCCCTTCAACACCCCCTCTGTGCCAGTACGTCGAGCATTATCTTTTTTTAACTGGAAATTAATATAAATTAAAATTTTTACACAAGAACTGAATTTTTTTAAACTTTACCATAGTTGCTCTTTTAATGTTTTGCCACCAAGTATCGCGAAAATACATCCCCGTTTTATTTGTCGAATAAGCATCATGAATATAATTCTTTATATCTTTTTGGTAATTTATCAGAAAATTTTCCGAAAAAAAAAATTTTTTTTTCTTTGATTTTAAATAAAATACTTTTTTTAATTTCTTCTTTTTTAGCCATAATTTTAATTCTTTACTAAGTGAAATCAAACAACTGTGGCTAAGACCGTCGTAACAATTGTAGAAAAAGAAACCAATTCACAAGTGGCCTTAAAAATTTTTGGGGAACAAACAATTGATACAATTGTATAAATCGAAATTGTGAAAATGTAAAGAAAAAATATTTACAAATGAGTGAGTTCCTGGAACAGATTTTTTTTGGATTTGTAATTGTGAATATACAATTTAACAATTTGTGAATTGTAAAATTGTACTTTTGTGGAATAGGCCCCTGGTATAATTCATTTTTGTGTGTGATGACAGGATCTTGGCGTTACAAACAGTAAGGCAAAGTGAATATACCCTTTGGTTTCACCATACGGGTATAAAAAGGGTGATTACATTTGCCAGAAATTGTTTACATTAACCCCATTATAGTGTTTACATTTGGACATGAGGTTACAAATGAGGGGGTAAATGTAAACAGACAATAATTTTTTACAGTTTGTTTATAGCCAACAATTAACATATATAACTTATCTCAAGCAACTATATTGTTTGTATATTAAGCTAAAACATACATCTTTCTTTTAAAAATCCCTTCAAAATATAATTCTTTTCCCTCTTAGGAAAACTGAAATCACACTAAAAAGAAGCACTTTTTTTGACAGCTCCTACAGAACGAACCCTCTCTTAGATCTATTGTGCCACGTGTCCGCAGTGAGAAAAAAGATCAATTTTCAATATATTATCTCGATAAGCTAAGAAGGAATAGCAGTTTGGGGACAACCAAAAGTGTTTACAATTACCCCTGTTTACATTTACCCACTTTGACCCTACACGTCAAAATCTGATGCAGCTACCTGAAAATTGAAAAAGAGGAAATATTAGTAAATCACCGAAATTTAGATGAGAAGATTTTACTTCCCTTCGAAGGGGCTCACCGAACCTTTCGTCTGTCTGTGAACTTGTTGGAGTCCCTTTCACTTCAAAATCCGAAACGATTTCACCTCGGTCCGATTCATCTAAATCCTCGATGTGACAGCCACGACGCTTGTTTATCATTTTTCCCCAAGTTTCCTAAAAATAAAACAAATACATTAAATTTAAAAAATGATTTCACTAGCAGTTTTAAAACAACATTTTTTCATTACACCGAATACATGCATTACAAAAAAAAAAACAACAAGAACCAGAAGATCTGACATTTGCACCTATAACATAAAACACAGAATAAACGTAAAATCTTTGCTAAATTGTCATAACCAAAAATGTCTCTTCACTAGATGAACGTTTTAGTCAAATTTGATTAAGCACTTGAATATAAAAACACTTTGACCAATTAATTAAAACTAATAGACAGGACCATTTGTATCAACATTTAACATTTTTTTCCGACACCAATTCCGTAGGGGAGACCGCGGCAAGTTCTAACAAATTTTGAAGATTGGGTCAAATTTTTTTAACAAGTAACATTTTTGATATTGTTTTTATATCTAGCCATACTGTAGGTCTTCAGGTATCATAAGAAATAAAAAAAAGTTTCAACCAGGTAGTCACTATATGAAAAAAATCATTTTTATGAAAAAATGTCATCTGTTAAAACTAACCCCGGTCACGGGGCTAGTTTTAACAACGATGGGGTAAGTATTAACATTAGTTTTAACATGGAAATAATTAAAAGAAAAGAATTTTTTTTCACAAAAATTATAAAATAAACAAAATAAATATCTTTTAAAATTCAAATATATTAATTATCACAAAAACTAATAAAATGAACCAAATAAATATCCTTTTCAAGGAACATAAATTGACAAAAAAAATTAAGTCGTTTTAAAAAACAAAAACAATTATTATTATCTAAAAAAAGGTTTCAGCGAAGCTTTTTTGTACATAATTTGTATCTATAAAAACATAGTATGAGAATTCGTACACTATGTTGTCATCGTCAGTATGTATTAACATGTGTTAATACTTGCCCCATGGGTTTGTTAATTTTAGCCCCGACACTACTTTTTTTGAATTATTAACCACACACAAAAATATAGTTAAGGATTGTAAAAAAACCAAAGGATATTATTAATTATAGCTTCATTAACTTACATTATCGACAAAATTATATTCAATAATATAAAAAACTAAGACAGAAATCAAAATATTGCAAACCATAAAAAGTTCGTTTACCAGCTAAAATTCGGTCTCTGTGCTTAACCCTCACTGGCAATGAACTGTTCATGACTATTGAGTCACGATATGATCGACCTTATCGAGTGATGGACAAAAACCAAATTTCGAGATTGTGGCTCCTATATTTCGGCGGGAATAGGCTTGTTAATACTTACCCCTGTTAATTCTAGCCCCGGGTTCCCCTACTATAACTACAAAAATTCACAATTTTTTAAAACGTCACAACAATTGCCATCCATTTCAACTTTTCGTTTTCTCTCTGATGTCATCAAATGGCAATGGTAAAATCGATGCGATGGACTAAAACACAACAACAACAATAAGGCAAAATAAGTAACCGTAAGCAATAAACGCAGATAGCAAAGAGAAAACAAAACCACAAATTATCAATATCTCTTACCATATACTCGACCATCTTGATAGTTTATTTATCATGATAGTAAAGATAATGAGAGTTTTCATGATAGTTTCATGAGAGTTTCATGATAGTTTTTTTTACCATGGTGAATAGCGAGAATTTCTTACATGCAAATAGCCCAAGAAAGATAAACCAAATTTAAATAAAACAAACTCACCTGCGTATAATAATGATTCGCCTAACAGTTTTAATTCGTCTTAGGATTGCATCTTAAAATTTATTTTTGCATTCTGAAATAAAATTGGAGATTTGATATTTTTTTGGGATAAATGCGATGTACAATATTTTCTACGATTTCTACTTACCTGATATTCTTTTAAATCGTCGATCACTTTCATTAATTTTTGTTTGAATTTTTTTTAAATTTTATTACCGTAAAATGTACTCTACCTTTCTTGGAAAATAATTCATGGGATAGTTGAATTTTTGTACTAGATTAATATGGGGATGTTTAATCTCCTCTTTGCGACGTGGAACTTTCTTCCACTTCCTGTCCATTTTCATTTAGCAGCAAGTAGAATTTAAAGTTTTAAGTTTAGTGGATTTATTTAACGACGTTTTCCACCATCGCATATTAAAAACGAATAGTGCGTAGGAGTTAAAACTAGTGCTTAGACATTTATCGGGAAAGGGTAAGAATCAAAATTTTTGGTTAGAGAAAAAATTCATAGATTAATATTCTGCAGGACCACATGCTCTTGGTCTGGAATAAATTAGAAAAGATAACTACTTGTAAGGGCGGAACCATCACCATTTGGTGGATGAAGCAGGCGATTTACCTCTTTCAACACCAAGAATTTTCTTTGGGGCCAAAAATATATGGGCGGATCTCCAGCACCTCCTTGAATAAACTTCGTTCGACTCGACCAGGTTTTGTAGCCAGTCAAATAAAAGTCATTAAACTTTACATCAAGTAAGACTAGATTTAACCAAATAATATTCTAGTGACTAGTGGAAATTTCTTTGAAACAGAAAGTGGAAAACCTCGTGGAATTAAGGTTAAGACGAAAAACACGTGTGCCCCTTTCCCGGCTATAAATTATCCAACAAGTTAAATTATCCTAGGAGATAAATTACCCAATAATTTAAATTAAAACAATAGATTTTAAATCCCATTTATATGTTTCGTCGACTACTATTTTTAAATCACATTTAATTGTTCGTCGATGATTGATTTCAACAACCTTTAATTTTCATCTCGCTAAATTTTTACCCGGACGTTGATTACTTCGCTAATCTGGAAGGAGTTCGTCTACCAGCTAATATTACGTTTATATTACATTACTAGTTCTTAAATTATTTAAAAGTTTGATAAGTAATTCGTGTGTTAACCAGACCCACATCTTTTTTTAAGATTTTCCAAGATAGGTGGTTTCTGCGAGCAAAAGGGCCCTATTGTGCACATAAATCCTCCCTAAATGTTAGATTTCAGTTCATACAATATTCGATCATTAAATGTGGCGAAGGTCATTGAAGTAAATTTAATGTTACGCTAATGTTCTTCGATAATTTTTTTTGTACACGTATAATATAATAATAGGTTATGTTAAGATATTTCTTAATTAGATTGCATGCTAATTATTTCTAATATTTCTATTTATATCCATATTATTTATTATTTAATAAAAATTTTTTTTTTAAAAAAAGCTTTTATTAAAAAAGAATGCACTAAAAAGAAAAAAATAATTTTCTGGACGCTGTGTATCACAAATATAAAAGCTTTTTAAAAGCGAGATAAATTTTTATTTTATTGTTTTATGCTTTATCTCGCTTTTTAAAAGCTTTTATATTTGTGATACACAGCGTCCAGAAAATTATTTTTTTCTTTTTAGTGCATTCTTTTTTAATAAAAGCTTTTTTTAAAAAAATTTTATTTATTTTTTTATTTTGTTCTTTTTAGTCTTCGAATATATATCCTTACATTTGAGATGTCCTTACAGGCTTTTTAAATTGAGAATCGTATTCAGCGACCCCAAAAACCCCCAGAATAGATTTTTTTCCGGAAAATTTGGAGAAAGGGATACTCACGTTATCCTTACAGGACCTTCCGTTATCCTTACAGACTTTTTAATAACAGATTCGGATTCAGCGACCCCAAAAACACCCAGAATAGATTTTTTTCCGGAAAATTTGGAGAAAAGGATAATCACGTTATCCTTACAGGACCTTCCGTTATCCTTACTGACTTTTTAATGACAGATTCGGATTCAGCGACCCCAAAAACCCCCAGAATAGATTTTTTCCGGAAAATTTGGAGAAAAGGATAATCACGTTATCCTTACAGGACCTTCCGTTATCCTTACAAGGACGAAGTAGTGAAAACATTGTATTGTCATCGGACTTATATAAGTGTGCAAAATTTCAAGTCAATCGGATAAGTGGAAGTGGGTCAAAATTTGATTGCAAGATTTGACCCCGACAAACAAACAAACAAACAAACAGACAAGATAGCGAGCTAAATAAAAGCTTTTAATTATTTTAAATAGGTTAACCAATTAAACTAAATCACTTGAGCTGTACATTTTTAGATTATATTGAATATTGCGTCCTTGTTTTTGATATTACCAAATTAAAAGGTCAATAATGTATTTTTGAGCTTTTTATTTATGGGTGGCTGGAGACGAGGAGAGATGAGAAAGATATATTCGGAAAACCTGGTTTTTCCAGGATTACTTGCGACTGAAATAAAGATGAGAATCAAGTAGGCGTTGCTGATTTGATTCTGTTTCAAAATTTCATCCTTTCCTTATCCTTCAATCCTTTCCCCATCCCGTTGTGTTGTTTGTAGGCAAAATTTTGTCATGGCCGCAAATACCCCCCCCCCCCCCACATCCGGCGAGCTAAGCCCCCCTTGTTGCCTACATCCTTGCACTAAGGACTCTCCTTATTTGTGTAATCCCCCCTGTGGTCATAACAATGGCTCCCAACGTGGTGCCTGAAGTGTGACAAGGGGACTCCTTAACGTGGTCATAACAAATCTTTGAGGTTTTCACAAATCTTTGAGGTTTTCAAGTGTGACAAGGGGACTCCTTAACGTGGTCATAACAAATCTTTGAGGTTTTCAGGTTTTCATCTCAAACACATTCACACATATTTAGATATTCGCGATTGGCATGATTAGTAAATCTCCCTGGGAAAATCATTTCTATATTTTATTTCAATTTTCAAGACCTTTTTAGACGTAAGAAAAGTTGAAATTAAAAAACAACAAAATTCTAGCTATAGACACAAATAAATCACCCGAGAGGACGGTTTTATATACAACATTCCGAATAAAGACACCTTCTTCGTTCTCAATTTGTATTTTGGCCTTGTTCTTCGGCGTGGCAATGCGAATTGAAGCCGGGTTACGGGTGCGCGAAAGTGCAACGTATATTTGCCCGTGGAAGAAAACGGGCTCGTACAACACAATCCCCACTTTGTCAAATGTCTGGCCCTAAGATTTGTTGATGGTCATGGAAAACGCAGGTCGAATGGGAAATTGCCTCCGCTGGATTTTCATTCCTGTCTGTTTGCATTCTTACAAGAACACAAAACGGGGCAAAAGGACATCCTCATTATTGTAGGCATTGTTAATACGACCACATCGAATTAAGTAGTTGTTGGAAATCTCCTTGATTACAAGTCGCGTGCCATTGCATAACCCATTCGAAACATCCATATTTCTCAGGAGCATGACGATACAACCAACCTTGAGCTTGAGTCTACTTGGAGGAAAACCATGTGGAAGGAGCTTATCCAAATGTTCTGGCTGTGGAACAGGATCATCGGGGTGGCGATTCTCATTCACAATTGGTTCATTTGCGGCTACTAACTCATGCTCCTGGGTCTGTAATCTGACCATAACTTTTGCATTTAAATCCATAGTACGAGTGTTTCTGACAGTAAGTGCGACTACCTCTGCGAGTGATGTGGGGTTTGAAAGAGTTTTCGCGTCATATAGCCAGTTTAGAACTTCATCTTCGGAGTGCATATACATGCTACTGTCTATCTTTATCGGCTGTGCTTACTATCTCTCTTTTGAATAATGCCAGAGCTGACAGCTTCCAACCAATCTGCAAATCCCTTCTCATCTTTATCTGCACGCATATTTGTCTTAAGAGAAATCGGCTTAAATATGTTCCACAGGTTACTATACTTGTGCGTCAGTTGAATAATTTGCTGCTCTGAGGCACCAACGACAACAGGCAATAGTTGTTTCCAGTCTCCTCCCATTAACACAGCAACTCCTCCAAATGGTTGGTGACTATATTCAGGAAGTGTCATATCTCTGAAGAGCCTGTCAATGCATTCGAGTAGAGTTCGAGGCTGCATTACACATTCATCAAATATTATGCCATCTACTTGCCGCAGCGCTTGTCCTTCTTCTGTATGCGCTTGAAATCCGCTTACAGATTTATCGTTCAAATCAAGTGGCAGTTTGAACGCAGTATGAGCAGTACGACCTCCTTTCAACAGTTGGGCAGCTATCCCGGTGGAACCAACAGCAATAACATTTTTGGACTTTGCTGTATATGCATCGATGATAGCATTAAATAAGAAGATTTTTCCAGTGCCGCCTGATGCTTGGCAAAAGAACCAACGGGAAGAATCGGTTTTTGGTTTATCTAGTGCACTTAAAAAAAATTAAAAAAAATTTAAAAAAAAGCTTTTATTAAAAAAGAATGCACTAAAAAGAAAAAAATAATTTTCTGGACGCTGTGTATCACAAATATAAAAGCTTTTTAAAAACGAGATAAATTTTTATTTTATTGTTTTATGCTTTATCTCGCTTTTTAAAAGCTTTTATATTTGTGATACACAGCGTCCAGAAAATTATTTTTTTCTTTTTAGTGCATTCTTTTTTAATAAAAGCTTTTTTTTAAAATTTTTTTTTTATTTTTTTTATTTTGTTCTTTTTAGTCTTCGAATATATATCCTTACATCTGAGATGTCCCTACAGGCTTTTTAACTTGAGAATCGTATTCAGCGAACCCCAAAACCCGCAGTATAGCAATCTCTGCAGCTCAGCTTGATGATTCTGAATTTGTTGCAGTAAAGGAAAGGGATAATTCTTTAAAATTCGAACAAATTCCAATTCTTGGTTCAGATAAAACTATATTTTGTGATGTTTCAACTGAATTTAATAGACCATATATTCCGCAAGCATTTCGAAAAGCAGTTTTTCATCATTTTCATTCATTAAAATTAAAATATTAATTCATGGTTCATAAATAGTTTGTTTTACAATTAATTAAAATAATAATTGTTAATAATTATAAATATTGTGACATAAAAATAATTTATGTTTATTACATCTATGAGAATGTATATGAAGTAATTAAATATCAGTAGAAGAATTTAAGAAGAATATATTATTTAAATTCTCTACAGCAGAATATATTTTTTCCCGGAACAATTGAGAAAAAGGATAATCACGTTATCCTTACAGGACCTTTCGTTATCCATACAGACTTTTTAATGACAGATTCGGATTCAGCGACCCCAAAAACCCCCAGAATAGATTTTTTTCCGGGAAATTTGGAGAAAGGGATAATCACGTTATCCTTACAGGACCTTCCGTTATCCTTACTGACTTTTTAATGACAGATTCAGATTCAGCGATCTCAAAAACCCCCAGAAGAGATTTTTTTCCGGAAAATTTGGAAAAAAGGATAATCACGTTATCCTTACAGGACCTTCCGTTATCCGTACAAGGACGAAGTAGTGAAAATATTGTATTGTCATCGGACTTATATAAGTGTGCAAAATTTCAAGTCAATCGGACAAGTGGAAGTGGGTCAAAATTGGGTTGCAAGATTTGATCTGACAGACAAACAGACAAACAGACAGACAGACACGAAGGCAAGCTAAATAAAAGCTTTTAAAAAAGTCCGTAACCTTTTTCGGCTCTGAATTCATCATGCTGTAAGCTGATTGGAAGTTATTTGCCGCAGTTTGTACCGTTTCTGCGGCGTCCACTACATCCAAAAAGCTTTTATTGAACGATGGTAAATCAAAGTCAAGCAAAGTTTTCCCCCCTTGCTGGAGGATGTGAGCAATGTGTTGCAGTGCCTTTTGTTCCAAGTATATGATCGATTTTGTAGGGTGCTTACCGATCATGAATTCTTTGTACTTTTCTCAGAGTGCATGAGAGTCGGTATTGGATCCATTTAGCATAATTAAAGCGAATGTACGGCGCAAAGCAGCGGGAAGCTGAAATTTGCACGCTTCATTTAAGGCCAAGTCCCATTCTATATCATCAGTCATGAACCTTTTTGCAACCGCTGCTTTATAAAATGTGTCGTATATCCTACCATTTACCGTCCGTAAAAATTGAAAACTTTCTACTCCTTTTGTTGTGTATAAAAGAACTCGAATTGCATATAATTCTTGCTTTCTTACGTCTACCCAGCGTATACGGGTAACCATGGACATTAACCTAGCACTAGTACACCATGCAAACTTTTTCTTATTCCATGAATAATGAAGTGGTATTTCAAGATAAGAGAGCAGTTTTGATTTGGTATCTCCATCTTTACAAAGTTTCATATACGCGGTCAACATGGATGTGCTTTCCCTCCTCTGCGCCCTGACAAGAGCCTGTTCCTCCTCTCCTTCAAATATGGCTATAAATTCCTGACCGGGTTCGTGTATTTTGAGCTCATGTACAGTATGTGACATTCCAACAAGTGGGTAACCATTTATTCGATAAGCTGCTTCGCAGGATGTCATGAATCGAAGCTGTTCATATTCTGCGCACTCGTCAATAATCAAAGGTTCGTCCTTTGCGAAGGCTGCATTAGCTTGCTCTTCTCTCATTTCGACTAGTGCTTGGTCGGATCCTTTATTAATGTAGTTAAGAAGATAAATTATTGAAGAATCAGGACAATTAATGTACTTAACATTGCAGTGCGATTCAACCAGCATAAGAAGATATGGATTATGTGTGACCACATGGTGTTTAGTAGCGATTCGTGAGTGAAATACATGTTGTCGTAAATCATTCGGTCTTTTTGGTTCACCATATCCTGCTCCACTTAGTGCGCTTTGCTCTGAGAAATCTTCAGGAAACCATTTAGAACATTTTCCTTTGCACTTCATTTTTATTGTCTTTTCGGCATGGCCAAGGATCACTACCACTTGAAGTTTTACATGGGCCGTGAATCATATGCCTTGTCACCAGATCGTAATACTTCTGTTTCTTCCCACTATCTGAGTCTCCTGCGTTCGGTGTTAGTGGCAAACGCCCATTGGTCTAGTTCTTCAGCTATGTTTATCTTTATATTTGTTGAAAGAAGGAGATGCAAATGTGGCATGCCTCCACTTTTCCCATTACACCTTCTTTAATGGCTCGCATGAATAAGTCCGCCTTTTGTTTGAAAATCCGTACTATTAATGGACTATTATCATATGGCGACTGTCCTGGCGAGAGGTTATCTTTGATTTCAGGCCAGTTTGGATTTCAGGCCAGTTTGGATTTCAGGCCAGTTTTAATTTCCAGTAAAAGTGATAAACCATGTGGGGTGAAAAGAGCACCAAGGGCGGTGAAAAGAGCAGAGCAGTTATGGAAGAGGTGCGCCTGATATGCAGGACCTCCTATGAAAGTGGATGGAAGAGGAATATGTTTGCCTAATTTCACTTTCTTTGCAGCATAGGTTTTTTCGAGGTATTCGAAAACATCACTTTTCAGAGCCGAACTCATTTTCTGGTTAAGAAGTCGCACGTAGTTTAAACGATCGCTTTCACATGCTAAATACTCATCTATTAAATACTGCGGACCTAGCTTTCCAGTATCAAAAAGGAAATGATGATTATCTTTGCGGCGTTGTTGCAAATAGTAATTGATCACATCACGCCTGGACGCAAATTTTCGCTGATCATCGTCATTATCACTATCTTTTTTTTCGTCGTATTCTGCTCATCTCGTCAATTACACCATATTTTTTTCGCTTTCGGATCATTGCCACATCTGCCAAAGGAATATGACTGTGAAATATTTGTTCTCCCCTAGGGAAAAGAAGAGGATAACATAATGGGCGAACGTCTGGATTATGATGAGGGAGAATGTTAAAAGGAGCATCAGTGGCACCACGCATTCTTGTAGTTACAATTACATACTGATCATTAAATTTCATTAAGTCCTCTTCTCTATAGATAACTGCCAAACAATCTTTCAAAATCGGTGCATTTAACCTTCCTTCATGAGAAGACAGTTGTCGCTGTCTTGTCCCTGTTTGAAAGAATTGTCATACGCATATTTGTTATGCCATATTTGTACGCTTTAAAAGCCATCATATAAGCCGAACAGAGTTTATTTTCAGATCGTAGCATCTCATCTAGATCTTTTAAAAGCTCTTTGTCTAAATTGACACCAAATATAGTGTTTGAATTTGTAGCCTTTTTTTCTGCAGCTGCATCTACATCATAGAAAAAGTATTGCGCAAAAGCAGGTTCGTGGGTTCCGTGTGGAAACAGGTGCCCTTCACGACAACACTTGGCTTTTTCCATAGAAAACATAATAGCTCCGCAATATTGGCAGATTTTGACACCAAAAATTCCTAACGTCAAGGAGTTGGGTAGTGGGTTGCCAACTTTTGCCGCTTTGTATAAACGCATAGAATTCTTTGATTTAGCTTTTTCCACACCGTATGTTCGCTGCTGCGGATCTATATTTTTAGATTGAATTCCCGCATTTAATTGTGGAGATGAATCTAGGCAACGTATCTTGATTTTAGGACGGTATTGCTCGTCTTCTTGATCGGATAAGCTTTTTTTGTGCTTTGCAGTGTTTTTGACAATTTTGGGTCGAGTTACGAGGTAAGGATTTTTGGAAATGTCTGCTTCTAACACGGGAAACAAGGTGGTACACCCGGTATATATTTGGTAAATTTTGTGACAAAAAAAAACGATTTATGTCATTATTTCCGACTGTTTCGGAATCTTTGTCCTTTTTGAGAGAAACGCTTATTCGCACGGATTTACCATACAGATGTTTTCCAATCGACAACAGAAACGTTCTTAAGGTTTTAGTTACAACAAGATCATAAGCTGCATGAACCTTAAATTTGTAATCTCGTTGGTACATAACACAAAGGTAGTGTGACGGTTCATAAAATAATGGTAACATGGCTAAGTCGTATGTGAATTTGCCGGTGTCATGGAGCGGTTTAACAAATAAGAAATTCTCATCAAATGTTGTAGGTGAAAGGAGAAGAGTGTTATTTTGGGAAGCACCTGGTAACGATTGAACCCATTCGGCTATCAAAAGTTTTACCATTGCTATAGGTAACATATTGTCCTTGATTTTTTTTGAGTGAATAAACACCAAAAATTGTTGCCATCCTGGACTTTCAACATTATTCAAGGAAAGAATTACTTTGGCGTCCACTTCCTTTTTGACAATAGTATTTTTACTTTCTTCTACGGAGTATAATAAAGTATTGTATTCATGAAAAATTTCTACCTCTTAATTTTGCCTAAAAAACATTTCCCGATCACTCCTGAGTCGATTGCAGTCATATTAAAAAAATGTCTTTCTGTCTGTCAGTCTGTCAGTCTGTCAGTCTGTCAGTCTGTCAGTCTGTCAGTCTGTCAGTCTGTCAGTCTGTCAGTCTGTCAGTCTGTCAGTCTGTCAGTCTGTCAGTCTGTCAGTCTGTCAGTCTGTCAGTCTGTCAGTCTGTCAGTCTGTCAGTCTGTCAGTCTGTCAGTCTGTCAGTCTGTCAGTCTGTCAGTCTGTCAGTCTGTCAGTCTGTCAGTCTGTCAGTCTGTCAGTCTGTCAGTCTGTCAGTCTGTCAGTCTGTCAGTCTGTCAGTCTGCCAGTCTGTCAGTCTGTCAGTCAGTTTGTGTACGATATTTCTCAAAAACTAATAGAGCTAGCGCCATGAAATTTAGGCATGTTGGCTCCTGAAATGGGACGATCCTATCAACTTTTGGTGGAAATCCCTTAACCGGAAGTATCCAAAATGGCGGTTTTTCAAAAATCGCAATTTCGTTTTTCTCGATTTACTCCCAAACTACGCGTTTTTTAAAACATGACAAAACTTATGACAAAACTTGGAGAAAATAAAATTTCCCACACTTTTGTCTTTAGCTATAACTCGATATCTCAACCTATTTCGAGATAAACCGTTATTTCCAAAAAAAAAAACAGTTTTTTGCGATTATCTCGAAAACTAACGGGTTTTTGCTTACTGTATGTGTGAGATGAAATATTGAGAATGGCATTCTGCACAATTTGGTTTTTTACCGTTATCCGTTATCTTTAACCGTTATTGAGATATTTAGATTAAAATATAAAAAAATATGTTTTTGCAAATTACTTGCAAACTAACGATTTTTCGACAAATTAATTTAAGGAAGAATTGAAGATGTTAAAATTTTCTACTTTTTTGCCATTTACCGTAAATTGATATCTTTTACAGTTCTCAAGTTATCTCAAATTTTGTACGTTTTTGATATTTTTGAATAAACCAAGAATTTATTGGGAGGTCGTCTTAGGTTGACAATACGACAGGGCTATAACGTAAATTGCACAGGGTCGTAGATTTTGTAGAAGAAAGTTTTGTGTTGACCACAACTGATATTTTCTTTCACTTTCGGTAGCCACACTTTCATGAACAATCATATTTTCGGCACTGCAATTTTGTTGTGAAAGTCTTCGAAGGTTTGTCCTGCTCAACTCATGGCGAATCAAAATATTCCAAAATCTAGTTCTTTCTGTTTTCATATTAAAATTTCGACCAATGTAAGTGGAACAACCTGCCACCGCCAGCTCCGCGTTTATCAATACGTGGATGCCACAATTGTAAGCATCTTGCTGTATTGCAACATCTGAACGTACACGCATGGTTAAGCTAGAGTGCCCACTAACTTTTCTAGCCCAAAGTTGCAGTAAATGACTGTACAAAGTATCCAAGTTTCGGCTAGATACAATTATTTAAATTTACGGGGAAAAGGAAAAGACGACGCCTATCACTGTCCTGAACTATCGGCCTGTTGAAATTGACATGGGTACGGTCTCCACGACGTCCATTCTCCATTGGTTTTGTCATAGACTTTACTTGACACTCAAATAATTGAAATTGTCTCCTCCATGTTTCCGTCATATAGTTTTCGTGATTGTTTTGAATCTTTAAACGATCTTCTCCGAAATTCATGGCGTGATAGATACCCGACCAAACCATAGTATCAGTTATAGACACCAATCGGTCACGGCTTATGATGTAGAGGGTGTCCGTTATGACATCATCTGTTATCCATGCTGTGTGATTATTATTTATCAATGATAAATATTTTGAATGATTCTCTGAAAGATTAAGTCTGGTCTGTAACGTGTATACGTGTATTTTTAAACCATTTGTGGTTAAAGATTTACCAGTGGTAAAAAAAGTGTCGTCTCCTAACATTTTTATCAAGTCTTTATTCGCTCAGCAAGAATAGACCACGTAATTCAAGTTCTTGATAAAATCTTTGTATTTTTCATGTTGAAATGAATTAAAATTCGAATTTTTGGGAGAAAAAAGTTTTCAGAATCACAAAACTAAACTATTTTATTATCACAAAACTAAACTATTTTATTTTCACAAAATTATTTTATTTTCAAATATCTTTCAATTTTTTTTAAATATTTGATAAATATTTCAATTTTAAAAATTTGAATATTTTTCACTCCTCACTCAGGCAAAGTGATTTAAATATTTTTATTCCTTTAGCCCTGATTTATTCACTAGGAGTTAAGCCGAGTTAGTGAGTTAAGGGAGTTAGCTAACCTTATTTTCCATGTTAAAGGTGAGTTAAGGGAGTTAAGGCGATTTAACTCCTAGTGAATAAATTGGCCGTTAGAGTATTACCAAAAACCAAACAATTGTTTTTTTTCCAATGCCTCAAAATTTCTTAAATTAATACAATATAATAATAGCTTTGTCAAAATTTGCGCTTATAGTTAATCATTAAAGCTAAATTTCCAACAACGGCAGAGTATTGAAAAATTAAGTTATTTACATAAGTTTTAATGAAAAACTTCATTTCATTAAAACTTATGTAAGTTTATTTGAGTAAAATTATGAAATCAAATTTATTATTTTTCACATCGAATTGACCATTCCTTAGATTTTTTAGAAACAGTTAAACCTGTATAAGCCGGGCCCTGTATAAGCCTAACCTACCTAAGCCGAACAGTTTTCCAGTCCCGTGATTTTGAAATTGTTTTCCATGAATCTGGATAAGCCGGAACCTGTTTAATGCGAACCCGGACATAATCTTTTTTGTATAAGCCGGAAACTTTTTTCTATATAAAAATGTTTTTAGAGTTAGTATACCATTTCTAAAGTATAGAACAAATCGCCCGATCAAAAAATTAGTTACAGTAGTGTGTCTAGCATGACATAAAAATTTGATTTGCCCTAGTCAGTGGGTAAATCGGAATATTTGCTCTCCCCTCCCCCATTACAAATAAAAAAGTTTTTAGGATTTTCTGAAAAATACTTTGTGCCAAAAAGGTTCTAAAGACCAAAATAAATCTATAGTTTGAATTCTAATTGGAGTTCTATGAACATTTTAACAGAAAAATCAATGTAAAATGATTTTGTTCGTTTCCAAGCTCCGGAAGGGTTATTCAAACCCACAGCAATAGTTTATGCTAAAAACCATATCCGCAAATTTTGAAAATGCATAAAATCTTGTTATAAAATGACGCTTCAAGTAGATTTTGTTTCAGCAAGGAGAAGGGAAGACATAGTTTAGAAGAAAAATTTCTTTCATAAAAACGTCAGACAACAGTTTTATTGGGAGTATTTTTCATCTCTCGACTCTAATTGAAATCAATTCGAAATCTTCCTACTTTTTATTGTCACATGTATGTCGAAGAAACATATTTTTTTATAAACCGGATCATTGTTCAAGAACTGGGACATTTTTAGGCTCAAAAGTAATGCACAAATTCAAAAGTTTACACTACGAGGTTTCATCGCATAGTTTTGTATATAGTTACATTATCGTAAAACAAAATAAAAAACCAGGGTTTTTTAGTCCAACCTGTATAAGCCGGAAATCTGTCTCAGCCGGACAAATTTCTTGGTTCTGTGCGAGTCCGGCTAATACAGGTTTTCCTGTATATCAGGTTTTCCTGTATATCAGGTTTTCCTGTATATCAGGTTTTCCTGTATTGGATCATTTCAGATCATTTTCAGCGTTAATTTGATGTTTAACAAAAAAAAATTAATATATGAATTTATTCAAAACTCGATAAAGCTTCACAAAAATCAAATTTACCATAAAGAAAAACCTCTAAAAATCATTTAAACAAATTTTGTCATGGGACTGAAAAATCTGCAATTAGGCCATAGCTTTCCTCGTGTTGCAGTTGGCCTGCCCTTAAAAACTTCGTCCAATTCGGTTGAGTACTTCTCAAATTTTGAACACAAGCCTTAAAACCTATAAGTTTATTATAATATATGAATAACATTTAAACAATAAAATCAAAAATTTCACAAAAAAAAATCCCACATGAGGAGTTGAACCCACAGAAACATTTACTCGGAGCTAATCATTTCCACGCTATACTATTCAGTCACTTGGTGACGAAAATACGTTTAAAAAACTTTGTTGATTTATCCGTCAAACATAATTGTTTTTTTTTTAATTTATAAATACGTCAAACATTTTTTTGAATTCATAATTTCGATCAGTTTGCTTAATTTGTTGCACCTATAATACATTTAAACAACTAATGCCAGAAGTGTGAGTGGCTCAATCGCTATGTCTGTTGGGGTGCAAGCTATTGGTCCCTGGTTCGAATCCTATGTGCGGCGATTTTTACTATTTTTAAAATAAGCTTGAGGGTGAGGGGAGAAGTGGGAGCGGGGTCGACTTATTTAAGAAAAACAATTTGAAATAAGCGCCCTTAGTATAATAGGGTTAACAAGCAAACCTACGTAAGTGTCACTCTCCGATTTTAATGAAACCTTGCACATTTGGAGTCAATGGCTATACTTGCAATATAAATACACGGTCCCTCGTTTTACGGCCTTCCGCTTTTTGAATTGCGTCTCAGTTTTGAAATACGTGGCACATTGATTCGATAAACGGTCAAAAGTCGGATAATATTACATTGAAATGCACTGCGATTAATAAATGCAATACTTTCCTAAAAGAATGTTCCGGTGTTTCGATATACGGCCTAAATTTTTGGAACCAATCTCGGCCGTATATCGAGGTATGGGTGTATTGGAATTGCAATTAAACAATAGCATAAACAAATTATAAGAAGACTATTTATTTCTAACAACTCGAAACTTGACCGAAATTGAATTTCAACACTGAAAAATAATTCTCCAAAGCAGCAAATATGCATGCGGTCGGCAGGTCGGCAACGCCCACGAGCAGATAAGCATGTCGCTTGGTCGAAGAAAATCATTGAATTCATTTTCAAACTTTCTAATCAACATGAAGTTTTACCGAAATCGTAGTTTTCTATCAACTTTTGGGAAAGTACCGCTAGCTAGAACCATAGACAAATTATATAAAGACTGTTTTTTTCTAACAACTCAACTTAGTGCAAAACCGAAATTCGAAATAATACCCCATCGTGACGTAGCAGCTGCCGACTAGCCACAAGCAGCCGTGGTGATCGCCTATACATGCCGCTGCTTACATTCGCCCTTTGTTAAAACCAGTTTTCGTTTCTAGTTCGTTTCTAGTTCGTTTTATTCTCGTTGAATTCTTATGCAAGCGACACGAAGCGGGGGCAAGTGTGTTTGGTGTTTTTTTTTGTGTGTTTGTATTTTGTGTGTGTGTTTTTTTGTGCGTGCGTATTTTTTCATTCCTCAGGTTTTCGATTTGAATATTTTGATTGCTAACAATAAATATGTGACATGACAAAATTTTTAGTGTGTGTGTTAATTCAAAATTTATTTTGAACTTTAAACGTTAAAATAATCAGCAAACTAAAAATTTTATCTTGTTATATTTTGTTCATATTTTTAAATTGCTTTGAGAATGTAAGTTTCAAGTTTTATCAAATTTCCACAGAATTGTAGTTTGATAAAGCAAGTAAATGCATTTTATTTAAACAATTTAAAGTATGATTTAAACAATTAAAAAAAAAGATGTGAATATTACATGACTTTCTTCTGCAATATTTAAAGTTTCCGAAAAAATATGTGAAAAATAATGTTTTTCAAATTATCTCATGAACCGTTAGAGATATGTAAAAACTTCATACTCGACTTGAATGGAGCTTGAAAGTCACCTTTGTTTATACCCGTATGGTGAAACCAAAGGGTATATTAACTTTGCCTTACCGTTTGTAACGCCAAGATCCCGTCATCACACACAAAAATGAATTACACCAGTGTGTTTAGAATGATAAAAAAAATTGAATTTTCCATGTCCGTCCGTCTGTCTGTCTGTCTGTCTGTCTGTCCGTCCGTACGTCTGTCTGTCTGTCTGTGGCGCGGATTGCGGGCGCACGGATTGAGCTAGAGACTTGAAATTTTGCGTGGATCCGTTTTTCGTAAAATGCGAGGCTAAGTTCGTTAATGGGCAAAAATGGACCATTAGGGGGGGTACCCCCCATAGGAACGAAAACGTTTTTTGCGAATATCTCAAAAACTGTGCATCCTATCAAAAAAGTGCAAGAACAAAAGTTATTTAGGATATGATTCTACATAAAACTCCCATACATCAAAATCCGATTGGAACAAGTTTTAAAAAAATCTTATTGGAAAATTTGAATTCAAATGAAATTTTGATACGCCGTTCAATTAAATCACCATACGGGTTTTCAATAATTGCCAGATTGGCAATTATAGCTTTTGTTATGTTTTTTTTTAACTTTTTTCATTTGGATGTAGTTAGGGACCTAAAAAAAAGATACCCGTATTTTTTTGTTTGGCGGAATAACGTCCGGTAGGCGGAGGGGAGGGGGTCAAAGTCGGCGAAAACTGGAAATCATAACATTTTTAAAAATTTGTAACTTCTGAACTGGTTTACAGATTGAGATGATATTGAACATTTTGGAAAGGTAATTAAATTTCACCGTCACAAAAAAAAATTTTTTGTCACCTTTCCGCTCACCGTCATTTGTAAAATTCAATTTAGTGACAAAATTTAAAATATTTCGAGAAAAACAGCAACAACTTCAAAGGTTTGAAAGTGTCAAAACACTTCCAGGAACTCAAAATTTTCACAGATTTATTCGAGACGGAAATTTTCTCGAAGTAAAAAATGTTTCTAATGGTGATACATTTAAAACATTTTCTTTTAAATGAATTTCTAATTAATTTTAATCTCCTAAAACTTTTGCAATAATATTATGTACATAGAACATAAAAACCAATCGAAAATCAGTAAAATATATAAAAAAAATTTGTATTTGATTTTTTTTGAAATTTTTTTAAAAATCCACAACCCCCAAATTTTATTTGGCGAATTTGTTTGATATAATGGTAGGTATTTACAGAAAAAATCAATAAAAATGTCTTTTTTGAGATATTTTAAATTTTGTCACTAAATTGAATTTTACAATCTGACAGTGAGGGGAAAGGTGTCAAAAAATATCTTTTTTTTTGTATCTTTCCAAAATGTTCAATATCATCTCAATCGGGGAAGCCGTTCAGATGTTACAAATTTTTAAAGTTTTTGCGATTTCGAGTTTTTGCCGACTTCGACCCCCTTCCATCCACCTCCCGGACGTTATTCGCATAAACAAGCTAGCGATACTTTCCCAAAAGTTGTAGAAAACTACGATTTCGGTAAAACTTCATTTGAAAACGATTTCAATGTTTTTCTTCGGCCAAGCGACATGCTCCGCTGCTCGTGTGCGCTGCCAACCGCATGCATATCTGCTGCTTTGGGGGATTATTTTTCAAAGCTGAGTTGTTAGAGAAAAACAGTCTTTATATAATTTGTTTATGCTAGAACCCATACAATTTTTTTTAAACAGAAATTTATCGAACACGCCCCGCTTTTGAGAAAAAATGCATGTAATGAAAATTAAAGGAAATAATATTGCCTACCTTTTTAACTTTAAGTGAACTTTACCTCAGCTCATACTCACGTTTCCAGTCAAGTTCGATTTCTTAACTTTGCTTGATTATACCCGTATGGTGAAACCAAAGGGTATATTAACTTTGCCTTACCGTTTGTAACGCCAAGATCCCGTCATCACACATAAAAATGAATTACACCAGTGTGTTTAGAATGATAAAAATAATTAATTTCTGCATGTCCGTCCGTCTGTCTGTCCGTCTGTCCGTCTGTCTGTCTGTCTGTCTGTCTGTGGCGCGGATTGCGGGCGCACGGATTGAGCTAGAGACTTGAAATTTTGCGCAGATCCGTTTTTCGTAAAATGCGAGGCTAAGTTCGTTAATGGGCAAAAATGGACCATTAGGGGGGTACCCCCCATAAGAACGAAAACGGTTTGTGTGAATATCTCAAAAACGGTGCATCTTATCAAAAAAGTGCAAGAACAAAAGTTATTTAGGATATGATTCTACATAAAACTCCCATACATCAAAATCCGATTGGAATAAATAAAAAAAAAATCTTATTGGAAATTTTGACTTCAAAGTGGAATTTTGGTACAACTGTTCGAATTTTGATACGAATATCACCATACGGGTCTCCAATGATTGCCAGATTGGCAATTATAGCTTTTGTTATGTTTGGATATTGTTACGGATTCTAAAAAAAAGTTACCCGTATTTTTTTGTTTGGAGGAATAACGTCCGGCAGGCGGAGGGGAGGGGGTCAAAGTCGGCGAAAACTCGAGATCACAAAAACTTTAAAAAAAAATTAACTTCTGAACGGCTTCACCGATTGAGATGATATTGAACCTTTTGGAAAGGTAATTAATAGGGCTGCCAAAAATATGCATTTGCATATTTCTTCTCGTTATGATTTCGGTTCCAGGAGTTTTTTATTCATCCGAATCAATAAGTTTAGAAGCGAATGAAGGTCACTTGTTGTTGCATATTTCGCATATTTGACACGTTAGTGCATATAAATGCATATTTAGTTGCATATTTTACAACTTTCATGAAAACCAATTTTTAATTTGTACAATTCAAATTATAATTCGACTGTTTCAGCTAGAATAAATATTAAAAATAAATAAATATGAGTTTTTACTTTCTACGAAGTATATAAAAACATAACAAAAGCTATAATTGCCAATCTGGCAATTCAAATTTTACGAGAATACAATCAATGTATGAACATTTTTACTCGACTCTCCAACGCAATGATACGTGTTAGTAGACGACGGCCACTTCGGCAGCCGAAATCAAACGATTGACTAACAATCGATGGAGCGAGCCTACGACAGTCATTCAGTATAATTTCTGTTGTTGATGCATGCGGATGTATACATTTGGTCCCCAAAACCCTAATTGCTTCCCAAAGTACACTGACGTACGAAATTTTTCCAGAAATTCGATTTTTTTTAGTTTTCATTTTCCATTATGAAGCGCTCATATTAAAATTCAAATACTACGTCGTGTGATTGGGAAAACAAATATTTAATAACCACAAATAATGATAACCGTCAATCTCTAGTTTGCAGTTACATGTCGAATAAAAAATTCAATCTAGAACGCCATTACAACAGCTGTCCTATCAGATAACATAATGCAATTTAGCGCATGTTTTTTCGAAGCACAGAACCGGAAATACGTCCCCACAAGTTTTTTTGCACGACGGAACTTATTATTTTTTTGTAATCGCATCATGATAAATTGTGTAGTCCACTGTTCCTAAACGTCTCCATCAAAAGCGAAAGAGCGTAAAAAATGAAAAAGATGCGTTTTCTCATTTCGTGTTATAGTATATGCAGAAACATAAAATTTCTTCGAGTAATAATAAATCACTACATACATGATGCCCAGGCCTGCTTTAAATTGTTTAAATAAAATACATTGACTTGCTTTATCAAACTACAATTCTGTGGAAATTTGCCAAAACTAGATAAATTTTTTAACAAAGCAATTTAAAAATCGCGATTATATGATCTAATTAATGTTGGGGTGGGTCAGATAATCAAGGTTTTCATATAACCGAGGGTCAAATTTTCTTTTTTTTTCAGGTTTCCTTACGTTTAATACAAACAAAGGTTAAAGTGTTAAGTATTTTTTAATCTTCTCACAAAAATTTATATTTTGTTAAAGTATTTTAATAAATTTTGTTGTCTAATGCTGCTTATATTTGTTAAACCAGCATTTTATTTAAGTCTTTGCAGCGTTCCAATCTCTGTTGAGCCAACGTCGTTCTCAACAGCCCAATCCAATGCAATATTGAGAGCTTTGATCGCCTCAGTTTGGGTGATAATTTTTTTCAAATTAAAAATTTCGTCGTCCTCACTTTGCTGACAATCGTCTTCATCTACACTAAAATCTTCAACGAGATCTGGAATATCATTTGTATAAAGCATTAAACTCAAAGTTCACTGCATCCTCCTTTTAAAAAAAATCCAGTTATTTACTCGAAATAATATCGATGATCACATAATCGAGGTTTTTTCGATTCGCAATGATCATATAATTGAGGCTTCATACAAATTTTTGGGCAGTCATATAACCGCGAGGTTCATATAATCGCGACTACATATAATCGCGATTGTACTGTATGAACAAAATATAACAAGATAAAATTTTTAGTTTCCTGATTATTTTAACGTTTAAAGTTCGAAATAAATTTTTAATGAACGAACAAACTAAAAATTTCGTCATGTCACATAATTGAAGACCTCGGTGCAAAAAGCGGCCATTTCCACTTTTTGACGAAAATGAGTTATTGATGCCAAATGCAAGAATAAACGAATTCGCATATTTGGCTGCAAACACCTGTTGGAGTCCTGTGTAAAAAGATATTAAAGAAAAAGAGACGACTGAAGTCATTGTTTCATATAATTTGACGCAGATTTTTTTAAAATTTCATTTTTTTGAAGTTATTTATTGTTAAATTGAATATATTTTTATTTGTTTATTTTTATAGGCTTTTAAACATATTTAAATTGTAATTTGTTAACTTTGTCGTAGACCAAAAATCTCACGTTAATATGTCTCTCCTGAAAAAGTGGAGATGACCGGTTTTTGCACCGAGGTCTTCAATTATTGTAAGCAATCAAAATATTCAACCAACGGAAGGGAAAAATAGCCCAAACACACTTGCCCCCGCTTCGTGTCGCTTGTATAAGAATTCAACGCGAATAAAACTAGAAAGGAAAACTACATAGTTTTAACAAAGGGCGAACGTGATCAGCGACATGCATAGGCGATCACCACGGCTGCTCGTGGGTACTGCTGACTAGTCGGCAGCTGTTACGTCACGATGGGGGATTATTTTGAATTTCGGTTTTGCGCTAATTTGAGTTGTTCGAAAAAAATGATCTCTATAATACATAATTTTTGGCAATAGCACTGCTGGGAAAGCAGCTTGAAAACTTGAAAGGGCTTCCCAAGTGAGTTTTCCGAGGACTGCTGTCGTTAAATTGCAATTTCAATATTTATTTTGCAAGTTAACATAGTTTCTTTAAAATTTCTAAGGTCGTTTGTAATTTTTTTTATTTAATTCTTATTTGCAAGAAGTTATTAAACTATTTTAAATTTTTATTTATTGCAAGGGATGTGGTATTTTTTCAATGTATTGAATATGAACTGAATTTAAAACATTAAATATTTTTTGCCACTGTATTTCTTTTAATCTCTTCTAATTGTCTTAAGTACTCAGATTTAGCTACCTCGATACTTTCCACATCATTTGACGACTTCGGAGGAATATGTTGGAGACTCATCTTCCCATGCACCACCTTCGGATATACAAAGAATCTGCAACACATAGGTGAAAAAATCTAAACGCATAAGCAGCCTAAATGTTTGTCTTTGAAACCCCACTCAATTTTCTAACTTAACCCGTGTGTTGGCATGTTTTTTATTGAAATTTATTTTCCGGGTATCAGATTTTCAACATCTTTGTACGGAGTATTTAAATATTTTTTATGCGAATATGCAACCCAAGAGATAGAATTGGTGACCCGCTTATGAAGGATAGCTGAAAAATCCTTGCGTCATGAACTTTACTTGGACATCCGTTAAACACATCTATAAACTGTTTCTCTGCGTCACAAATACCTTGCAAAGTTAAAGATTAGATTGGTATATGTTGATCGAATTTTAGGAATGGGCTTACGGATCGAAATATAGGACTTATATACATCCGATAACATTTTTCAATTTAGCTATCTAGAATTCAAATTTTTTTAAACATTTTTATTGAATGAAATTAGAACCTTACCGCTTCGAACTTTCTTGCACCATACTCCTTTTCCTACGCGAAACTTGATGTAGTTTGGAGATACCTCTAAAAAGAACGAAAAAGAAGTATCCTGGTGAACGGTCGGCACTCTGTAGAAACTCGTATGCCAAAGAAATTTGCAACTTCTCGATAAGTTGATTTATTTCCAAGTATACAAATAAAATAAAATGGATTTAGTAGCATTGGCGTTGTTAACGATCAACTGTATCATAAAAATATGAATATCTGTGCTTTTGCAGAGATCTCCTTCAGCCCACCAAGCTCTCTCTTCCGGAAGTGCTCGAATTTCTCGATTATTTTATTTGCTTTTTGTCCGGATAGTCGAAAATTTTCGTGAAACTTTTAGAAATATATAGTTGAATCATAACTTAAAATTATTTAAGTTCTTTTGATTTCGGCCAGCTAGAAATTTTGCATGAGAAATTCATCGTCTTCGACATATGATGAAGAGGAAGACGAAGATAATGACCAAGTATCTGCATAATTGACTTAAGTGTAGTCAAATTAAACATAGCATAATACGCAATACAAGCTCAATATACGATCTATTTTTGCATTCATCGTCTTTGCTTGTGGTGGTATATGTTGATCGAATTTTATGAATGGGCTTACGGAGTTTGAGTGATTTCATAAATGAAATCTGGAATCGCAAAATTGTCCTCATTCTCAGAACAGTTTGTTGACATAAAAGTGTTCGCAAACTGTCCGATATTTGCCCCAGACGAGAGAATGGAAAACGACATAAGATTAGTAAAGGTGAGAATAACTAAAATGTAACAAAAAATATACTACTTAGCCACTAATAGCAACACCGAAAGAAGTTCTTATGTATTCTAATTCTTAACTCAAACACAATATAACAATATAAATTGAAGCACCACAACAAATATATTTACACAGTGTTTGTGCAAATTCCAAAAACAAACCATTTTTATATAAACATTTTGATTCAATAAAACGCTTTTTTTCAAAATTCCTTTAACGGAATTGTGAATTCCTACTATCAGGAATATGGGCACAAATCATGTATTGCGACGCGTCTGCATAAACGCGTCTCACAACACAAAAGTCGATCATTTAGCTCGACACGTCGCACAAACTTGGACATAAACCTTATGACGCATTGACTAGCGTCGATAAAGACTTTGACGTTTACTTCGTTGCAATTAATTTCGTAAAAAGTGGTTTAAAACAATGCCAAAACCAAAGTAGGAGTCTCTCTCGAGTTGCTGATTGAAGCGGTCGAGATTGGTTCCGGTCGGAGGAATCGCCATTTTGAGTGTCTTTCGAGTGCATACTTGTGTGTTCCAGGGGGGCTCGGGTGTTGGTAGTGATCCCGACTGTAAAAGTCAGATTGAACCTGTCTCCATTTTCATGGCGCACATGGTTTTTATTTTAAAGAAGTGAATTACACTAATTAACGCCAGCTGGTTGGAATACAGACATGGCCATATAGTTTTACTGGGCCAACCTAATTTAAATTAAAAAAAAAAACCAAAGTAGTAAGACCAAATTAAATATACATTATATTTTATTATGACAATTAAATTATAGTTAACATACAAACAAGCATCAGTTGGCGGCTATTGTCAAATTTATGGGCGAAAATCCGTCACTTGCCACAGGTTCAATCGAAAAAAAAATGCGAAGCGGAAAACCAAGAAAAGGAATTTGTGGGAAACTTTCACCGATGATTTAAATGCTTTCAGTGATTTCAGTGTCCTAATTAGGCGTAAATTGAGTTTTTTCTTGATTCGAATTATCCAAACCGAGGATATAAATTTCGATTGCACTTAACATTTTGAGACAGTTCGTGAACATTTTGCCCCAGCAATGTCAGATATGTTGACAATCAAGATCAAATAATGGAATGTGTGCTTTGTGCTATACACAAACTGAACTATTTTGATAATCAAACCAAATGTCCTCTAAATTATCCTAAATTATTTCTTTCGGCACACATTGCGTCGAGATATAGGATTGCAATATTGAGTCGCGTCGATTGCTTCACGTCGAATGAAAGACGCGTCGCAATACATGATTGGTGCCATGGTTTTTAACCTAACTGTTTGTTATAAATAATTAAAAATTCATATTCCGGAATTAGGTTACCTTAAAATATATTTAACTCTTACATTTTAATTTTGAATTTTACGGCTTGAATTTTTACAATGGAAAAAACAGTATTACTGGAATCTGATCCGGTAATAGGCCTTATTCAATTTTTGACCATACCTATTTCCGGAAGCATTTTTTATTTTAAGTAAGATTTTTGTAATTGGATTTGAGTTAAGAATATGTTTATCATTAAATAAAATAAAAAATTAATACGAATTTCAATTGAGCAACATAATTGAACACTAACAACAAAAACACGAATGCTTAACTCATACGTTCAGGAAAACCGAATGTTTACTCTGAACCGTGACACACTCAAAAAAGCCTTCGGTAATGGTTTGCGTAAAAAAATTTGTCGATATTTTTGTTTAATTGAAAGCTCATTTTTAAGATTTTCCGGTAATACGCACTGAATTCTAAATTCAAAACAGAACACATTTATTTGGCAAGAGTTACTCGGTTTAGCGCATAACGGAGTCGAGCGAAAGGGTGTCGTTCAAGATGCTTAAACAGTTAAGGAAAGAAACGTCAAATAAAATAAAAGTCGAACTGTTGTCCTCATCTTCCTCTTCATTATCTGACGAGGACGATGAATTACTCATACAAAATTTCTTGCTGGCCGAAAGCAAAAAGAATCGAGTAATTAATTTTATTGTGGATCAATATGACAATGTTGAGGTATGAATGTTAAGTTATGATGCAACTATATATTTCTAAATAATAACTCGGTAGTTTCACGAAAATTTTCGACTTTCCGGACAGCAAATAAAACAATCGAGAAATTCGAGTACTTCCGGAAGAGAGAGCTTGGTGGGCTGAAGGAGATCTCTGCAAAAGCACAGATATTCATATTTTTATGGTACAATTGATCGTTAACAACGCCAACGCTACTAAATCCATTTTATTTTATTTTTATAGCTGGAAATAAATCAACTTATCGAGAAGTTGCAAATTTCTTTGGCATACGAGTTTCTACAGAGTGCCGACCGTTCACCAGGATACTTCTTTTTCGTTCTTTTTAGAGGTATCTCCAAACTACATCAAGTTTCGCGTAGGAAAAGGAGTATGGTGCAAGAAAGTTCGAAGCGGTAAGGTTCTAAATTTCATTATTCAAAATGTTTAAAAAATTTGAATTCTAGATAACTGAATTGAAAAATGTTATCGCATGTATAAATGATCAACATATCGCACACCTAGATCAAAACAGCGTAAACTAAAAAAAAATCCTTTCAGAAATGACGAAAAACTCATTGTCGTGCCGTTGTACATAAAAGGAATTTGCTGTTTACTTAATTGCAGAGAAAATGCATTTAAAAGGAAAATTTTAGGTATTAGATATTAGGTTAGGTATTGGATTTGGTATTGATATGTATAATTAACTAAAAAATCTAAAATTTTGAGTTAACGCTGTTTTGATCTAGGTGTGCGATATATCAATCTATGTCTTTAACTTTGGACGGTATTTGTGACGCAGAGAAACAGTTCATATATGTGTTTATCGGATGCCCAATTAAAGTTCATGACGCAAGGATTTCCATGGGAAATGTTCCACCGAAATTTCCCAACTTATATTTATCTTTATATACGTATGTATATTGTATATTTTCTCTAGATCCTCTAGTGCAGCTGCACACACGTACAGGGTTTTTCACCAAGAACTTTGTTTTTCAAAACAAAATAAAACAGACAATTTAGTTGAAAATGGTTGAAATCTTTATTTATACAGAAAGAGGAAGGTTTGACATTTACAAATGAAAAATGATATCGAACAGATGTCCACCACGCCACGCTTACAAACGTCGATTCTTTCGTGAAAATTTTCAATCACTTTTCGGCAAACGTCCCGGCTTAATTTCGCGAATCACGTCACGGATTTTTTGTTTTAAAACTGCATTCGATTCTAAAGGAACCTTATAAACCTCATCTTTAACGTAGCCCCACAAAAAATAGTCCAATGGTGTGAGATTTCATGTTCGGGGCGGCCAATTAACAGCTGAATTTCGCGAAATTATGCGATCAAGAAATTTCGTTTGCAATAAATTTATTGTTTCGGCGGCTGTGTGACATGTGGCACCGTCTTGCTGAAACCACATGTCACTGATATCCATACCATCAATAATAGGCCAAAATTCAGTTGTTAGCATCTCCCGATAGCGTAATCCGTTGACCGTAACCGCATTTTCGAAAAAAATGGCCCAATCACGCCTCCAGACCACATGGCGCACCATACAGTGACACGTTGAGCATGTAAAGGCTTCTCAACAATTACTCAAATTTATCGACCAAATTGATAGCGGTCTCAGAAGGCCGATTATGTAGACCGAAAATATCACGAATTTTACGAAATGTAGTTTTCACAGATCTACCATTTTCGTATTGGATTTTTATTATTTTAATGCGATTTTTGAGCGAAATCGAATTCATTATAACAAATGTCAAAGCTTCTACTGTGTATATGTCAAAAAACCAAATGTCAAAACTGTCATGTTATTCGAGTTTGCCCCTATTGAAAAACAAAGTTCTTGTTGAAAAACCCTGTACAACTTCTTCCTTGAGCCTCCCCGTTTTCGTACAGTAAAGTTTAGGAGTTCCTTCATTCAAAAAGATAAAAATATTTTTTTAAGCGCCGTGTATCGGAAATAAATGTTATTATTTTTTTTTGTTTTATGTGTATCAAAAATATTTACTTTCTTCTACGGAGTATAATAAAGTATTGTATTCATGAAAAATTTCGACCTCTTAATTTTGCCTAAAAAACATTTCCCGATCACTCCTGAGTCGATTGGAGTCATATTAAAAAAATGTCTTTCTGTCTGTCAGTCTGTCTGTCAGTCTGTCAGTCTGCCAGTCTGTGTACAAGATTTCTCAAAAACTAATAGAGCTAGCGCCATGAAATTTTATAGGCATGTTGGGTCCTGAAATGGGACGATCCTATCAACTTTTGGTGGAAATCCGTTAACCGGAAGTATCCAAAATGGCGGTTTTTCAAAAATCGCAATTTCGTTTTTCTCGATTTACTCCCAAACTACGGGTTTTTTAGTGGTCTTAAGTATGACAAAACTTGGAGAAAATAAAATTTCCCACACTTTTGTCTTTAGCTATAACTCGATATCTCAACCTGTTATCGAGATAAACCATTATTTCCAAAAAAAAACAGTTTTTTGTGATTATCTCGAAATCTAACGGGTTTTTGCTGACTGAATGTATGATGTGAATTAATGAGAATGGCATTCTGCACAATTTTGTTTCTTATCTTTATCCGTTATCTTTTACCGTTATCGAGATATTTTTATTAATATGTAAAAAATCATATTTTTGCGAATAATTTGCAAACTAACGGTTTTTCGACAAATCAGTTAAAAGAATAATTAAAGATGTTAACATTTTCTACATTTTTGCCATTTACCGTAAATTGATATCTTTTACCGTTCTCAAGTTATCTCAAATTTTGTACGTTTTTGATATTTTTTGGATGAACCAACAATTTATTGGAAGGTTGTACTGGGTTGACAATACGAAAGGGCTATAACGTAAATTGCACAGGGTCGTAGATTTTGTAGAAGAAAGTTTTGTGTTGACCACAACTGATATTTTTTTTTTGTTTTATCCTTTTTAGTCATTTTGTATTTGGTTAGTATAACTAAAAATCCTAAATGACACCTGTCTTTCACAACGCTTGTCTTTGAATATAAATCCTCTCCTTGGAAATATCATTACGATTTTTTCAATATCAATAACAATATCAATAATTTTTTTTTTTGAAATTTGAGAGCCAGGATAATCACGTTATCCTTTGCTTCCGTTATCCTTACTAGGACGAATTGTTGTAAATATTCAATTGTCATCGGATCGAATTTTTTATTGATGGTTCCTTAAAGTTTTCAAGATTTATATTCAAAAATTCACAGAAATTTCCATTTACATCGTAAATGGTACTGACCTCTACTATAATGCGGCCTCTACATGCCGTAGCTAAAAAATAAAATGCTTAAAAGACTAAAAGCCAAATAACAACTAGATTCAATATTTTGACTGTTCATTTTTATTCAACAAAATATTTATGTTTTACATGTTTGGAGATTAACTATTTCTTAACCCAATCTAATAAAAATTCATACTTAAGGTACTTAAATTAATAAATAACCTAGGATTTAACAATTTGAAAAGTCCATAAAAATTGGGGTGGTGGAAAGTGGTTTTTTGGCTCAGAATGAGAGGTGCGTCTTTAAGAAATTGTTATTTTTTTCAAATGTACCAAGCGGGGTGTTATTTATCACGTTTTCTGGCATGTTAAATAAATTAAAACCAATATCAAGTCACTAGCACAAGCAGTTTTTAATATTGGTGTTTCTTAAAAAAAATTAGCCCCCACACGAAGTTTTGGTTATAGGTCATATTTGACTGGACCGATTTTTACGCGGTTTTTTGCAAAATGATCTGTGTTGCCAGGAGCAGGTTTTTAGCTATGTAGATTTTCAAAATTTGAAACGGAAGGTCCTGTAAGGATAATGAAAATATCCTTTTTCCCATTTTTCCCCGGAAAAATTTGCATTATAGGGTTTTTGGGGTCGCTGATCACGAATCCGGTATTAGATTTGCTAAATTCGAAACGGAAGGTCCTGTAAGGATGATACAAATATCCTTTTTCCGATTTTTCGCCGGAAAAATTGGTATTACGGGGTTTTTGGGGTCGCGGATCACGAATCCGATATTAGATTTTCAAAATTCGAAACGAAAGGTCCTGTAAGGATAAATATCCTTTTTCCCGTTTTTCCCCGCAAAAAATTTATTGTTTCGGCGGCTGTGTGACATGTGGCACCGTCTTGCTGAAACCACATGTCACTGATATCCATACCATCAATAATAGGCCAAAATTCAGTTGTTAGCATCTCCCGATAGCGTAATCCGTTGACCGTAACCGCATTTTCGAAAAAAATGGCCCAATCACGCCTCCAGACCACATGGCGCACCATACAGTGACACGTTGAGCATGTAAAGGCTTCTCAACAATTACTCAAATTTATCGACCAAATTGATAGCGGTCTCAGAAGGCCGATTATGTAGACCGAAAATATCACGAATTTTACGAAATGTAGTTTTCACAGATCTACCATTTTCGTATTGGATTTTTATTATTTTAATGCGATTTTTGAGCGAAATCGAATTCATTATAACAAATGTCAAAGCTTCTACTGTGTATATGTCAAAAAACCAAATGTCAAAACTGTCATGTTATTCGAGTTTGCCCCTATTGAAAAACAAAGTTCTTGTTGAAAAACCCTGTACAACTTCTTCCTTGAGCCTCCCCGTTTTCGTACAGTAAAGTTTAGGAGTTCCTTCATTCAAAAAGATAAAAATATTTTTTTAAGCGCCGTGTATCGGAAATAAATGTTATTATTTTTTTTTTGTTTTATGTGTATCAAAAATATTTAAGTCGTCATAAGTCGTCATAAGGGGGTTTTTGGGGTCGCTGATCACGAATCCGGTATTAGATTTGCAAAATTTGAAACGGAAGTTCCTGTAAGGATAACGCAAATATCATTTTTCCAGTTTTTCCTGGGAAAAATCGGTATTAGGGGGGTTTTGGGGTCGCTGATCACGAATCCGGTGTTGGAATTTCAAAATTCTAACCGAAAAGTCCTGTAAGGATAACGCAAATGTCCTTTTTCCAATTTTTGCTCGCAAAAACAGGCTTTGGGAGGTTTTCAGGTTTGCTTATCACGAATCTGGAGTTGGAATTTCAAAATTCGAAACGGAAGGTCCTGTAAGGATAACATTTTTTCCCAAAACTTTTTAAGTTATTTATGGTTTTTTGGCATTCTAAAATTTATACAAAAAACTTTTAGCTGCCAACGAAGGGTCTGCTAGTAATAGATAAAAATTCTTTAATATTTCATATAATCTCTACAATTTTTGTATTACATAATAGCAATGTAATTATATTAATTTCAAACATCATATTTTGTACTTCGGCGTCTGGATTCTCGTTATCCGAAGCCTGGGGGCATATTGCGGATCTCGAACAAACGCTAGTTCGATCGAGAAACCATGAATTGGTATTGCCTATCTCGATTTTGTGCTCGACATTGCATACCAATTTCTCGAAATTTAAGAGTAGTCGAAACAACATTTTTTTGCATAAATATCGCAAAATTCGCATTTCCAAAGAAAAAAAAGTGGGTGCTGGCTTTTAAAAATACCTAAAAACCACAAAAAAATGTTCTTTCGAAAGTTATAATTTTAAAAGTTATAAATAGAATAATACAAAATTCTCTTATTAGTGGTTTTTTATAAAACCCAAATAAATATTTAAAGGGTTTTCTAGCATACCACTTGAAAGAATTTATCCGCATAAAGCAAAAAACTGCGAAAAACTTAAAAATATATAATGCATTTCAAATTTCCCAAAAATTTGCCTTGGACTCGTTCGTTTTCTCGAATTTAATGCCTGATTGCTTATCTCGAAAATCGAGGGTTTCTGACATTTCTCTCTACCGATATTTCTCGAAAGGTCCTGTGCTTTCGAGACGGCAGTTGTGGTTTTAGACGGCAGTTGTGGAAAATGTTCGGAAGAAACACTTTACTGAATAAAGTAGAACAAATAAATGCAACTTTTCACTTTAACACCACAAAAATAGATAAACATTATCTGTCAAAAATATTTCCCTTGGGGAAATCTCGAAATTGCATGTTCGAGATACGTAATTCCATTATCTCTCGAAATCGAAGTTGCCTCTCGTTTTTCGAGATCCGCAATGTCTCCCTGGTTTAATTTAAGATTCGGTTTTAGTTTATTTTCGAGATCCAATAAAAAGTATCAAAATTATTAGTATAACTATAGTGGTTCCACCTAGACTATAGGTCACAATTCTATGGAATTTTAATTCTTTTATTTCTTTAATGTTACTGATTTGATGAAAAGCAATTTCATCAAATGTTAGGTTATGATTTGTTATATTATATATTCGTTTTTATACCCGTATGGTGAAACCAAAGGGTATATTAACTTTGCCTTACCGTTTATAACGCCAAGATCCCGTCATCACACACAAAAATGAATTACACCAGTGTGTTTAAAATGATAAAAAAAAAGTTGAATTTAGCATGTCCGTCCGTCTGTGGCGCGGATTGCGGGCGCACGGATTGAGCTAGAGACTTGAAATTTTACGCAGATCCGTTTTTCGTAAAATGCGAGGCTAAGTTCGTTTATGGGCAAAAATGGACCTTTAGGGGGGGGGGGGTACCCCCCATACGAACGAAAACGATTTTTGTGAATATATCAAAAACGGTGCATCAAGAACAAAAGTTATTTAGGATATGATTCTACATAAAACTCCCATACATCAAAATCCGATTGGAATAAATTTTGAAAAATCTTATTGGAAAATTTGACTTCAAAGTAAAATTTTGATACAACTGTTCGTATTTTGATGCGAATATCACCATACGGGTCTCCAATAATTGCCAGATTGGCAAATATAGCTTTTGTTATCTTTTGGTATCATAAATCTTTCAACGAATGTAGTTATTCTATTCCAATATTTGACATTATCTATTTCGATTGAACAATTATTAAAATTCATTAGAAAATTTCCGGTGAGATTAATTTTTCTTTCATCGCAAGAACTTTTGAATTCTTTGTGTTTAATGTTATTTAGTATCAGAAAGTCGTTTCTTATTTCAATTATTTCCTCTTTATCACTCTTAATAAATGTACAGTTACCCTTGAAAACACAATTTTTACTTAATTTGAGTTCGTTAGCGTAAAGATTTGTGTCAAAAGTAAACGACTTGTTTTTTATTTTTAATATATATATTCCATATCTTCATCGATTTGTGAATTCGATTTGTGATTTGTTTGCCTTGTGAATTCGCGATAGGGACAATTAATTTTTTATCTACTTCTAAGATTTCTATAGCAATTTTTATAGCGAAAATGATAGAGTTGTCAATAATGTTTGCAATACCGACTTTCAAATTGCTTAGTTTTTTTAGATCAATATTGTATTCTCTGATTTCTGTGTCGGTTAAGATATCGGGATGAACTATTCCTACTCGGGCTGATATAATATTGTCCTGAATTTTGGTTATGTGTTCTTGTAACGTATTTATTCTTAGTTGTTGTTCACAAAATATTTCTTTTCCTAAGATTTCTTGTTCGACATTTTGAATTTTTTCTAATTCGGAATTAATTTTTTTTCTATCATGGTCTATTTTTTAGAAGGGTTAGGGAGTTATTAAAATTTTCATTTATTTTAATTTGTTGGTTAATAGCTTATTAATTTATTATTATGTTTTTCGCAGGCTTCTCGGTCAGTGGATTGGAGTGAAATAAAAAAAATTATTTTTTATTCTCAATTCCCAACGTTTTGGTTTTATTTTAAACCATCTTCAGGGGAAAAAACTACAAAAAAATCCTTTTTAAATGTTGATTATTTTACATAATATTGATTAGTCAAAACTTACATGAGTTTAAATGAACTATTGGCGAGTATTTATGTTTACGTGTTGATTGTTATAGCAAATTTTCATCTTGTCAAGAAGTTAAAATAATAAATAATTAAACAAATAAATGAAAAATAAATAACATAAAAAACGGATGGTTCTACAAATACTGTACGGAAAAAATATTTGACTAGTCGTTTGAAGTTTAGTTAGTAGGAAGTACGATAACGGTTATTTTTAACGTTTTCTTTTTAAAGTTTTGGTTTTTTAGCTTTTGGTTCGTTGTGTTGAGATTTTGATTTTCTTTTTCTTTTTTGTGTGTTGTCTAATAAGGCACAATATACAGCAGCAATTTCGTCTGTGTCACGTTTGATGTTGTATGTATCTTCAGTGTAAATATGTAGCATTTCTATTGTTAAACGTTTGTTGTAATGATTTTCTGTTTGTAATATTTTTGTGTTATCAAAGTCTGGTTCATGTCCTAATTTTGTACAATGTTCTACAAGGGCTGTTTGTGGTATAGATGTGTCTAGGTTATTTATTTTTCTCTTGAGGTCATTTTTGTGGTTGTTTAATCTTTTTTCGAGGTGTTGTTTTGTCTGTCCCACGTAATTTAAGTTGCAATTTTCATGGCTTTTACTGTCACCTTTGCATGGTATTTTGTATATTACATGTGTTTTTTTGTTTTTAGGTATAGGGTCTTTGAGTTTGTTGAAAATTGTGCGGAGAGTAGTTTTAGTTTTGAAAGCTAAATTTAAATTTGGTGTGTGTTTTTTAATTACTTTTACTATTTTGTCAGTTACACCACCAGTATAAGTCAAACTTCGGTAGATTTTTTCATTTTTATTTTGGTTATTGTGTTGTTGTGATGGTTTTTTGGATTGTCCCATGATTATTAATTTATTTATAATATTTTTTGGGAAATTGTTTTGTATAATTATTAATTTATGTTTAAGTTATTTATGTTGTTTTACAGGTCTTTAATTGCACTCATAATTTTGGAAGGGTGTATAATGTGTAAAATTATGTCCGATTTGTTTACGATTTCGACTTTGTCCATTTTGATTTCTGCATATCCGGTTTCCGAATTAATTTTTCCAAATGTGAGTACCGCTTGGGATGATGGGGGCATTACTAGGACCAGCAGTACTATCATCCATAGAAAAACTGTTATTCTCCTGGCCTGTAAATTTAGGAGAACGTTTAATATTGCTTTCATAAACATTTTGAAGTTTATGTTTTCGAACTTTGGGTTGTTCCTTATGACGGACGAACAAATAATTTTTTATGAACCTTACAGATCTTGTTTTCGTATACTCTTCGCGGTTTTCATTTCGTTTTTCTATTATAGGTTTTTTTGTCTTCAATTCGTTTCTTTTTAATTTCGAAATCAATTTTGCGATTTTGAACTTCGGATGGGGTACACTTTATTGTACAATGGTATTGGCTATTGTATAGAGAAATAGCGTTTAGCATTTGAATTTTTATGGGTTGTCTGTCCTCAATATTTAGGATTCTGATTTTTTCGGTTAAGGTATTATTTAGTCTCTCTATGTCGGCATTGCCAGTATGGCTGTTGGGTTTTGTAACGTGAAATTCTATGTTTTTAATTCGACATTCTTCAACATTTTTACACTTAAATTCGTTATCGAAAACGACTTTTTTGGGTTTTCCATAGATTGAGGTGAATTGATTCAATTTCTCAACGCGACTATTTCTGTCTTCGATGTGAAAACTAGTTGCAAATTTTGAGAACTTTTCTATAAAATTAATGAAAGAGTGTTTGCTATTGACGTATACATCAATATGTACTATTTCATTCAGAGTTAAAAGGGTCTCCGTGAGACAAAATTTCTTGTTAACTGGTCTGTGGTCATATTTTGCTGAAGAACATATATAACAATGGTTAATAATTTTCCACATTTCGCTTCTTAATTTCGGATTGTGGTTTTTCTTTTTCAAAGTTTCGTAAGTGGAAATGATTCCAGAATGTCGGCTTTCATTTTTATGAAACAAAGCTATTTGCTTTTTTAGTGTCTCTTCGTCTTCAATGTCGGTGGGAAAGTGACTACATTTGACAAATTTTATAATAGCTGCTTTTTTTAATGATCCGGATAACAGATCCATATAGATCATTGAAAAACGTAAGCGAGTTTATTGTGGGTTTAAATTGGTCTTTGTGCTATGTTGAAACAAGCCGTGGCATCATAGTAACCCATATGTTGTGGCAATAACTTTTAAAATCGCAAAACCTTTCAAAACCCATGTCATTATCAGCTAGAATAGGTATAGTTATTTTCCTCGCCACCAGGTTTTTTCCCGTTTTAGGGTAATAGCCTTCATGCGATGGAAATAGTACTCAAATATCCATACTCCTATGAAACCGCAAGACGCCAGCTGAGACACGCCCAAGGGAAATTGATCGGAATCATTAAAAAATCATTATTAAAAAAACAGCTAATATTACGATCACTCAGACTTGTATATATTGCAATTTTTCCGGTTTTCAAATATCGTTTTAAAATATTTTCGACTTCATTATTTCGAATATCGCTTTTATCGATATAAATTCTTTTATTTTTAAAAACAGTTTCTTGTTCCTTTTCTTTTGTCTCTACAAAAAAAAAATGTGTTTTAAATCAATTCACAACGGTATCAAGAATATGATTGTGATCTTCGAGGTTCTCCTCTTGAGAGTGAGCAGTTACCTTCGACCATATTTAATTGTTTAATTTTTTGGTTTAGGATTTCGTTCAATATTTTAGTGATTGAATACCTATTTTCCGAAAAAGATTTGTCCAAATTTTCGACACTTTCGGAAAACATATCGCTAAAGTTTATATGTGCAGAGTTTTCAGAAAAAATGCCCAAATTGTCGGCCGTGTTCAAATTTTCAACACGTTCTGAAAATGAATAATTTGCATTGTTTTTATTGGAGTCTACTCCATTTCTCACATTGATATTATTAATTTCTTGATTTTCTGAGTTAATTCGGCTCAAGAAATCAGCTATTTTATTTTCTTTCCCCTTAATGTATTCGATTTTAAAGTCATATTAGCCAAGTTGGACGAGCCATCTTTGTAGGCGTTGATTTATGTCTTTTCCTGCATATTTTGTTTGGAGCCACTTAATAGGTTGGTGGTCAGAATATAATTCGAATTCTTTCCCATAGAGGTATGGTCTAAAGTATTTGATTCCCCAAACAACTGCTAACAACTCTTTTTCGATTGTCGAATAATTTTGTTCGTGAGTATTCAAAGTTCGAGAGGCATATGAAATGGGGTGGTCGTCTTGAGTTAAAACGTCCCCGATTGCAAAGTTGCTTGCATCAGTTATAAGTTTAAATTTTTTATTAAAGTTGGGGTAGCGGAGTATAGGGTGATTAGTAATAAGTTCTTTTAATTTTTCAAAGGTAGCAATAAAGTTCGGGTTTTTAGCATCTATACGAGCATTTTTCTTTAAGGATTTTGTTAAGAGATGTGCAATTTTTGCATAGTCTTTTATAAATTGGTGACTCCAAGAAATGATTTAATTTGTTTTTGGGTAGTTAGGATTTTTCAACTTTGTATTACTTGGATTTTCGATGGATTTGCCTTTAACACCTTCATGAGTTAATATGTGGCCAAGATATTCGGTCTCTTTAAGGAGAAAGTTGCATTTATCAACCTGCACTTTTAACATTGCTTCTCGCAATCTTCTAAAAATTTTGCGGATATTTAGTAAGTGTTCTTCGAGAGAGGTACTGCAAATCAAGATATCATGCAAGTAGACTACATATATTTTATTAATGTAGTTACGGAAAATTGAATTCATGAGCCTCTGAAAAGATGCAGGAGCTTTCTTTAGTCCAAAAGGCATTCTAAGAAATTCATAATGGCCAAATGGAGTAGAGAAAGCTGTTTTACATCTATCTTCTGCTTTTACAGGTATCTGCCAGATCCAGTGTCGTAAAATATTACGCTTTTCCCAATTTGTCCAATATATTATCAATATTGGGAATTGGAAATTTTTCGCTGATTTTGACTTCGTTAAGCTTACGATAGTCAATAACTATTCGCCACTTTCGTTGTCCTGAATTATCTGATTTTTTGGGAACAATCCACAAAGGTGAATTGTAAGCGGAAATGCTTTCTTTAATTATACCTTAATTATAACATTCCCGAAATTTGTCTCTCGATTTCTTTTTCATGAAATTGAGGATAGCGATAGATTTTTGAGTAAATGGGGTTGCTAGTAGTGGTTAAAATTTCATGCGGCACTTCGTGGGTAAATGTGAGATTGTCACCCTCTTTGAAAATATGTCACTGAATTCTTTTAACACTAGATTGCCCAAGCAAGTCATTTTGACTGCTTTTTAATTTCAATCAGAAAAACAATTATGTATATAATGACACAATTTGTTAGAATTTTGTGACTTTTTGTACAACATATAAATGCGTTTATTTACGCTCCTTCATTTCCGGTATATATATATATATATATGTTATACCTATATTGCCAAAAGTAGTCATTTTGACTGCTTGACTTCCTTGGGCAATCTAGTGTTAATAAATTGAAAATTTTGTTTTGCTCTTCTTTGTTTATATGATCGAGCTTTAGCCTTTCTAGGACATTTTTGTCAGCTGTCCCAGGCACTGTAATTGAGTTAATCTCGTAAGGGTAATTATCGTCGAAAAGAATAAAATTTCCGTTGATTTCTAGTTGTCTTTTATAAGGGTTTACAATTGCTTAAATTGCGATTAACAGGTTTTGCCCGATAATAGCGTCATTCTTTCTGCCATTTAAGGGAATTATTTTCCACGATATTGTACCTTTAATTAAAAATTCTTTTGGAAATGGTGTTATTATTTCTCGATTTATCATATTTATTCCATTTAGTGTGGAAAAATATAAGGGATTTAGAAGTTTTGTTTCTGGAAAATTTTCTAAAATTTGAGGCCTAATAATACTAGTTTCTGAACCAGTATCTATGAGACATTTAAACTTGTGCTGGCCAATGGTAAGTGTTACTATGGGGAGTTTCGAAATGTAAGGTTGACTTGAAAATTTATTTCCTGTCTTTGGAGGTTATCGACTTCCATTGGTTATATTTTATTTTGATTATTGGAAGTCATATACTATTAATATTAAATCTGTTTGAGTTATTTGAATTAAATCTTCCACTATTGTTATTACTTTGACCAGAATTGTTGGCATTGTAATTATTATTATTTGAATTTCCGAAAACATTGTCATTCTGTCTAAAATTCAAATTACTTCTATTAGCACTATTATTTGTGTCATTATTTAGGTTTCTCTAAAAATTGCTGATAGGAGCTGAATTTTTGTAATTTATGTTTGATTTATTGTGATTTCCGCTAGTGTTAAAATGTTTGTTTTCTTGTTTATTTCGATTGAAATTATTTCTATATTGATAACAAATATGCAATCGATGATACTCGATAGCTTGTGGTGACATCTGAACAGAAACTGTGTTATAAGATCCGGCCTACATTAAAGCATTGTTTAGGGTATTTTGTTATGTTAAACTATGTTCAATTATCTTTTTAAGAATCAAAATCTAAATTTTCACTGCCGCTGTTATGTTGTGTTTGCTGCATGTAGTACAGATTTCACATTTATACTCTTTTTATGTTTTCTTTGTGGTATTGAATATTTGGAAGAGGCACAGGAAAGAGAACACGACGAAGTATGTTTAGGTTGAGTGAAAGCTTTTACTCTTGATTGTTTCTCTATTCTATATGGGTTGTTCTGGTTCTGGAAATTCATTTTACTTGATTGTTTCTCTTGATTGTTTCTCTTGATTGCCCAGTCCCAATTGACCAAATTGGTTGGAAAACCAATTGGATTTCCAATCATCTTGTACCAAGTACCGAAGGTACGATTTATGGAATTTTGACTGAAAATCCAAGATTTTTTCCTGTGAAAATGGTCCTTTTTGTACCTTAAGGTCCATAATTTCAAATGTTCCCACAAATATTCTTAAACTTTATAAAGGAAAATTACGTGGTACATTTGGACACGGCACAAAAATTCCAACATTGGTCAATTGGGGTGTTTCCTTTAATTTCTGTATACGAGTTGTGTGAGCAGGCGGATTGTGTTTAAGATTTTAGTTGCTATAAATTGAAATTGCTTTGTTGTTTTTATCGTGTAATTTTATTTTATTTTGATTTTTATTTGTTTTTCATCTATGGACGTTTTCATGAATGCAATTTCTGCAAATAACACAAAAGATTTTGATAATAATAAACCCAGTTATATGTTATTCGTTTAGTTAGTTTACTTTCGCAAATTACTGAACAATTAAGTATTACGGGGAGATGGAAGAAAATGTTTTGTGCAATTTGCGCAACTTCCGAGTATATTTATGAAAATGCCCTATAACATTTTAGAATTAAACATTTGTTCGTTGTGTTGCAAGTGAAATTTGATTTTTTGGTCACCAAACGGAAAGGCACATCCCCTTAATGAGTACCTTATACGTTCAATATATTGAACAATATTTTGGTTGTGGTCAATATATTTAACGTGTAAGGACTATATTGAAGCAAAAATATTGAAGCGATTCATACGATTTTGAATACCCTTCAATATATTGAAGCAAAAATATTGCACGTGTAAGGTAGGTCTAAACGTAACATTACGGTCAATCAAATTGTTTCTTTAGTTTCCTTTTCACTAAAATTTCTTACTTAAATAAGTATTGGCGATCGTTGTAGGCGAATCCACGTCTTCTGGCCGTCTCTACGAGACAGACACCTTGCTTTTTTTTCTAATACTATCCCTACTAAATATCTATCAATATTTTCTGGTGTGTAGTTAATAGGTCTATCATCTATTTCTTCAAAATTATATAGTTCATTCAATTGATAGCTAACAGTTTTTACAATGGTAAAAAGTTCTCTTAAATTTACTACCTTGATATTACGGCATTCGTTTATCAGATCAGTGTAATCTTTCCTAGGGCGGTAATGTAGTTTCAATTCTGATTTGGCTGCTTCCCATGTCAAGCTGTCACCTAATCGTTGAATGCATTATTTGGCTTCGCCAAGGATCTTTTCCCTCAGAACCATCTCGAGGACGTAGTTTTTTTTAGCTCGATGTTGCTACACAATGTCGATGCCTTCTCTACGGATTTGATGAACTCCATTAAGGTATAGTGAATGGTTTCAGCCGCCGAAAATGAGCCAATATTTGGTCTGGAGTAAGTTGGAATAGATTCGGATTCCTCTGTTGTTCTTCTTGTTGTTGTTGCTCTTACCGCTGAACGTTTTGATTTTGAAGAAGTTGTCGCCTAACTGCTTCTACTTCTAGTTGCTGCTGTTGTAAAGAAGCCATTAATGTGGCTGCTTCTTGTTGTTGTGCCCTTATTGCCTCAGAATCGTTGGGCCTTTGGTTAAATTGTTCTCGTAATTGTTGTAGTTCTTGTTGTTGCTGCTGTATTGTTCTAATTAACACAGCCATTTCTTGTTGATCAGCCATAGTTGTGAAATCACTGTCACTGTCACTATCACTATTAAAATTTCTATTTTTTGTCAGACTTGTCAATATTCTTTGATTTATCATTATTCATATGATTTTTCACAAATTTATTTAAATTAAAGAGAGCAAATTGTTCGTCGATTTTCGTTCTTTAGAAAAAAGTCGCCTTCGACTGCGCCAGTTATGTTGTTTCCTGTTTTTTGTTTAGTGAAAAAAAAAACGAAACTTCTTTTAAAAACAAAAGTAACACTTCTATTAACACTTTTAAATTTTACAACCTTTTTTTCTTTTGAAAGAAAATTACAAAAATGTTTGACTACTCTTCGGAGAGTCGTTCCCGTGCCAGACTTAAGTCAAGACTAATTATTCATTATATTTTTACTGTTAAGAATCGATACATTTTGCTTATTTGTTGAATAAGCAAAATTATCGTGAGAACGGTTGCCGTCTGGTATGCATCCGGTTAGAATTGCTTTTCAATCAATTCCCATCGCCTGGAATTACTGAAAAATTTCATTATTTATGAAATTTGACGATCTTATTATTTTTTTTTGTTAGCGGAAGTGAAGTCTGGGAACGTAACTCGTGTGGCATAGCACATTGCGCTACGTTAGTGCAAAAAAAAAATGCCGCCCGCCGCTTTCCGGTTTCATTATAGCTGAACCATTGTTCAGTTCGTATTAAATTGTCATCGCATCGCATCGCGTCTGTCGTGTTTGAACGAAATATTACATTTATAAATATTATTCTTGTGCAATCAAATATGTTTTCTAAAAAGCGTAAAGTTGACAATGAAAACAGAAAGTTCCAGTCTGAGTGGACCGAACAATATTGTTTCACATTGCCAGTAAGGGCTGAAGCCGTTCCAGTTTGTCTTATGTGCAACAGTACAGTTGCTGTTGTCAAATGTGGCAACTTAAAGCGACATTATGAAACAATGCAAATATAATTTAATTGATAATGCAAATATAATTTAAAAATAATTTAATTGACATTTTACAGAAGGCTCATTGCTACGCAATTGCACTTGATGAATCATGTGATATTATTGATTCTTAGCAGATGTCAATTTTTGTGCGGGTTTTTATACCCGTATGGTGAAACCAAAGGGTATATTAACTTTGCCTTACCGTTTGTAACGCCAAGATCCCGTTATCACACACAAAAATGAATTACACCAGTGAGTTTAGAATGACTAAAAAAAATGATTTTTGCATGTCCGTCCGTCCGTCCGTCCGTCCGTCCGTCTGTGGAGCGGATTGCGGGCGCACGGATTGAGCTAGAGACTTGAAATTTTGCGTGGATCCGTTTTTCGTAAAATGCGAGGCTAAGTTCGTTAATGGGCAAAAATGGAACATTAGGGGGGGTACCCCCCATACGAACGAAAACGGTTTTTGTGAATATCTCGAAAACGGTGCATCTTATCAAAAAAGTCCAAGAACAAAAGTTATTTAGAATATGATTCTACATAAAACTCCCATACATCAAAATCCGATTGGAATAAATTTTAAAAAATCTTATTGGAAAGTTTGACTTCAAAGTGGAATTTTGGTACAACTGTTCGAATTTTGATACGAATATCACCATACGGATTTTCAATAATTGCCAGATTGGCAATTATAGCTTTTGTTATGTTTAAGTTTTTTGTTAGACCTTGGTGAAGAATTTGATAAGAGATTCGAAGACTTTGCAGAGATTGGAAAACTGTCGCAATTTTTAAAAAATCCTTATGAAGTTTCTCCAACGGGAGAATGGATTGACGTACTTAGCTACGAAGTTGTTCAGAATTCCAAAATCTTCACTTCAAATGGAAAATTTTGACTTTCAAGGAGATATTTCATTGAAACTATACAAAACTGCATCTACTGAAGATTTTTGGGCAAAGTATGTTTTGGATAAGTAGGGGAAGCCGGGGAAAGTATTAACAAAATTTGGAAATTGGGTCATATTTTTTTAACAAGTAACATTTTTATACCCGTATGGTGAAACCGAAGGGTATATTAGATTTGCCTTATCGTTTGTAACGCCAAGATCCCGTCATCACACAAAAAAAAAGTATTACACCAGTGCGTTTAGAATGATAAAAAAAGTTGAATTTAGCATGTCCGTCCGTCCGTCCGCCTGTGGCGCGGATTGCGGGCGCACGGATTGAGCTAGAGACTTGAAATTTTACGCAGATCCGTTTTTCGTAAAATGCGAGGCTAAGTTCGTTTATGGGCAAAAATGGACCTTTAGGTGGGGGGGGGGGGGGGGGGGTACCCCCATACGAACAAAAACGATTTTTGCGAATATCTCAAAAACGGTGCATCTTATCAAAAAAACTCCAAGAACAAAAGTTATTTAGGATATGATTCTACATAAAACTCCCATACATCAAAATCCGATTGGAATAAGTTTTAAAATTTTTTATTGGGAAGTTTGATTCAAAGTGGAATTTTGGTACAAGTTCGAATTTTGATACGAATATCACCATACGGGCTTTCAATAATTGCCAGATTGGCAATTATAGCTTTTGTTATGTTTGATATTGTTTTTATAACTAGTCATACTGTAAGTCTTCAGGTATCATAAGAGATAAAAAAAAGTTTCAACCAGGTAGTCACTATATGAAAAAACTCCGGTCACGGGGCTAGTTTTAACAACGATGGGGTTAGTATTAACATAAGTTTTAACATGGAAATAATTAAAAGAAAAGAATTTTTTTCACAAAAATTATAAAATAAACAAAATAAATATCCTTTTACATTCAAATATATTAATTATAACAAAAACTAATAAAATGAACCAAATAAATATCCTTTTCAAGGAACATAAATTGACAAAAAAATTAAGTCGTTTTAAAAAACAAAAACAATTATTATTATCTAAAAAAAGGTTTCAGCGAAGCTTTTTTGTACATAATTTCTGTGGTCACAAGTAATAAGGGCTTAAGTCGAATTTCTTCATTTTTCAGGAGAAGCATTTTAATATTTATGAAATTTTAACTGTTGGTGGCAAAGGGGTATCAAACCGAATTCAAAAACCTATAACTACAAAACGTTATGAAAAATAAGCTTTTTACGATTGGTTTAATCTGGTTTATTCAAACTTAATATTTTCAGAAAAATTAAGGATTATTTTACTTTAGCCACTCTTTCAAAACTTTTTTATGTCTTAGAAATGGCTACAATCAATAGCTAAAGTCAAGTTAAGTCCCTAAAAACCTACACCCCGATTTGAAAAAGAGGCTAAAACAGACTTTAGCCTGCTCGTTTCGGAAAAATTAAAACCGAAGAATGTACTAATTCGACTTAAGCCACTATTCCACGTGCAAAAACGATCAAATCAATGCAGCTTCGCGCCCATAAGAGTGGATTAAGTCTATACAAAAATATATGGGATCTGACTTTAGCCGTTCTTCCAAATGCAACTTGGAAATTTTTTGACTTTAGCCATTTGATGTAGTAGCCTATAACGGTCAAAAATGGTCGTAGAAACTAACGGGTTAGTGGAATTAAGAGCATTTTGGAAGGAGAACACGATTCTGTAAAAACATTGAAAACGGCTAAAGTCGAGTTAGGCCCTTACAACTTGTGACCACAGATTTGTATCTATAAAAACATAGTATGAGAATTCTTACTCTATGTTGTCATCGTCAGTATATATTAACATGTGTTAATTTTTGCCCCATTGGTTTGTTAATTTTAGCCCCGACACTACTATTTTTGAATTATTAATCATACCAAAAATATAGTTAAGTATTGCAATAAAACCAAAGGACATTATTAATTATAGCTACATTAACTTACATTATCGATGAAGTTATATTCAATAATATACAAAACTAAGACAGAAATCAAAATATTGCAAACCATAAAAAGTTCGTTTACCAGCTAAAATTCGGTCTCTGTGCAATGAACAGTTTATAACTGATGAGTCATGATATGGTCGACCGTATCGAGTGGGGGACAAAAACCAAATTTCGAGATTGTGGCTCGTATATTTCGGCGGGAATAGGCTTGTTAATACTTACCCCTGTTAATACGAACGACAACATTTTTTGCGAATATCTGAAAAATGGTGCATTTTATCAAAAAAGTACAAGAACAAAAGTTATTTAGGATATCATTCTACATAAAACTCCCATACATTAAAATCCGATTGGAATAAATAAAAAAAAATCGTTTTGAAAAGGTTGACTTCAAAGTGGAGTTTTGATGCAACTGTTCGCCGTTCACTTAAATCACCATACGAGTTTTTAATAATTGCCAGATTGGTAATTATAGCTTTTGTTATGTTTTACATATAGATTTAGGATCCCCAAAAACCAACTTAAAAAAAAACTTAAAAATCAACGTAATCCTTACAGGACCTTTTGTTAGAGTTATTGAAACTGAAACCCCGGATTCGTAATCAGCGACCCTGGGGTTTTCATGCCAATTTTTTCGAGAAAAACGGGAAAAAGGACATCCGCGTTATCCTTACAGGACTTTCCGTTTAGAATTTTGAAATTCCAACATCCAACTCGTGATCAAAACCAGTTATCGGAGACAAAATTAGAAAAAGGACATTTGCGTTATTTACAGGACCCGCCGTTTAGAATTTTGAAATTTCAACACCGTATTCACAGTACGACATTTGCGTTATCCTTTCAGGACATTCCGTTTCGAATTTTGAAAATCTAATGCCGGATTCATGATCAGCGACTCCAAAAACCCCATAATGCTCATTTTTCCGGAGAAAAATGTGAAAAAGGATATTTGCGTTATCCTTGCAGCACCTTCCGTTTCGAATTTTGAAAATGCAATACCGGATTCGTGATTAGCGACCCCAAAAACCCCATAATGCCAATTTTTCCGGGGAAAATGGGAAAAAGGATTGTACAGGCCGACTTTAGCTTTACTCACCACAGGTCTGATCCTTACCGCTGGTGGGGGGAATCAGAGTCTGGCGATGTCTTTGGTAACCTGTATTATAAATTACTTATCGAAGCCTAAGATCCTTGCCTTGGGTAGGGGGAACGTTAGGTGAAAGGTAAAAGTCGAGTTAGCTGTTAAACAATAACTGGTTTATTCTAGATCAAACATTTTCTTTTATAGCTAATAAATGTTAACCTTATCAAATTAAATTTAAAGAATAAACATAACAAAAGCTATAATTGCCAATCTGGCAATCATTGGAGACCCGTATGGTGATATTCGTATCAAAATTCGAACAGTTGTACCAAAATTCCACTTTGAAGTCAAACTTTCCAATAAGATTTTTTAAAATTTATTCCAATCAGATTTTGATGTATGGGAGTTTTATGTAGAATCATATCCTAAATAACTTTTGTTCTTGCACTTTTTTGATAAGATGCACCGTTTTTGAGATATTTGCATAAAACGTTTTCGTTCGTATGGGGGGTACCCCCCCTAATGGTCCAATTTTGCCCATTAACGAACTTAGCCTCGCATTTTACAAAAAACGGATCTGCGCAAAATTTCAAGTCTCTAGCTCAATCCGTGCGCCCGCAATCCGCGCCACAGACAGACAGACGGACAGACAGACGGACGGACGGACATGCAAAAATTAAATATTTTTATCATTCTAAACACACTGGTGTAATTCATTTTTTTGTGCGATGACGGGATCTTGGCGTTACAAACGGTAAGGCAAAGTTAATATACCCTTTGGTTTCACCATACGGGTATAAAAAAGTTGAATTTAGCATGTCCGTCCGTCCGTCTGTCTGTCCGTCCGTCCGTCTGTCTGTCCGTCCGTCCGTCTGTGGCGCGGATTGCGGGCGCACGGATTGAGCTAGAGACTTGAAATTTTGCGCAGATTGGTTTTTCGTAAAATGCAAGGCTAAGTTCGTTAATGGGCAAAAATGGACCATTAGGGGGGGGGTACCCCCCATACGAACGAAAACAATTTTTGCGAATATCTCAAAAACGGTGCATCTTATCAAAAAAACTCCAAGAACAAAAGTTATTTAGAATATGATTCTACATAAAACTCCCGTACATCAAAATCCGATTGGAAAATTTTTTAAAAAATCTTATTGGAAAGTTTGACTTCAAAGTGGAGTTTTGGTACAACTGTTCGAATTTTGATACGAATATCACCATACGAGTTTTCAATAATTGCCAGATTGGCAATTATAGCTTTTATTATACCCGTATGGTGAAACCAAAGGGTATATTAACTTTGCCTTACCGTTTGTAACGCCAAGATCCCGTCATCGCACAAAAAAATTAATTACACCAGTGTGTTTAGAATGATAAAAAAAAGTTGAATTTAGCATGTCCGTCCGTCTGTCTGTCTGTCCGTCCGTCTGTCTGTCTGTCTGTCCGTCCGTCTGTCTGTGGCGCGGATTGCGGGCGCACGGATTGAGCTACAGACTTGAAATTTGGCACAGGTCCGTTTTTCGTAAAATGCGAGGCTAAGTTCGTTAATGGGCAAAAATGGACCATTAGGGGAGGTACCCCCCATACGAACGGAATCGTTTTTTGTGAATATCTCGAAAACGGTGCATCTTATCAAAAAAATCCAAGAACAAAAGTTATTTAGGATATGATTCTACATAAAACTCCCATACATCAAAATCCGATTGGAATAAATTTTAAAAAATCTTATTGGAAAGTTTGACTTCAAAGTGGAATTTTGATACAACTGTTCGCTGTTCACTTAAATCACCATACGGGTTTCAATAATTGCCAGATTGGCAATTATAGCTTTTGTTATGTTTATGTTTAACACTGGCTCTGGGTCCAGATGTGACGTTTGATGGCTGTAGTTTGTGGCTTGATGAATGGATGGGAACAAAATGTCCTTTGTGTAGACTGTCTTGACAATTATTTTGGAGAATGTTTTATTTATTTATTTATTACATCAACAGGTAAAGCACCATCTGGTATTAATATAAGTTAAGTTGATTCTTTATATATAAGATTTTTAAAACAACTTGTGCTTAGGTTAAAGTCAAAAATATTATAATGTAATTATAATATTTGACGAAATCGGTTCAGAACGACCATAAATGTTTCTGTCTTTAAAGTGTTCCTTTTGGTTTTTAGAATACAATCTTGCTCCATGTTGATTATTCCTACACCATTTAGTACTTCATCTTCTCTTTGATCCTTACAAAGTATTGCAGCTGCTGTTGGTGAATCTGTTAAGAATAGCTACGTATTTCTCATATATAGTTGCTTCCAAGTGATCCCCGTAGCAGAAAAGTTTTTGAATGGGCATATTCTTCCATTTAGTCGTTGATACACCCCATCGATGATACAATTTGGATTGTCGTCAATGTTGGTGACCACAGTCGACGCACATAAGAAACTATGTGTCTCGGTCTGAATGGATCTGTCGAATTTATCTTCACTATTCTCGAAGTAGACCTGTTTGTTGTAGTTGATGAATAAAATCTTTGGAGGGATATCTGGTACCATGTATGTGCTGTTTCCCAATGATTTTGGTATTGGAGTTGGTTTGATAATGATGAATTCATTTTCTTCCACAATGTGCAAAAAACCGTAAATCTGAATGTGCGATGAGTTGACGGTTTTACTTGCACAGGATCTTCCTGATGATGATATAATTTGAAATTGGATGGTAATTTCTTTTCGGTTTCTTCCATGAGCTCTGATAACTCTCTTGCTGATATGAAGTCCAAAATGCTGCAGCGTCTGAGTATTTCTCCTACTAAAGTGGAATAATATAATTGCATGTCTGTTAAAAAACTTACTGCCACTTGATGTGCTGCGATGATATGAATGTTCATGCGGTTCGCGTCTATATCTGCATATCATGGTTGCATGTCTTTGATGACTGCTAAAGTCTTGTTTAGCTTAGCATTGAAATTGTTGATCTTGTTGGTCAGCCTACTTTCAGTATTGTTTGTCTCCTTTATAACTGACAGCAGGAGATTCGTGTGCTGAGTTGTCGTTTGTATTAGCTTCCGTTGGTTTTCGTCCAAATGGTCCATGTTTGTGTATACTTCGTCATTCACTCCAAATAATGTTTGAAGCATTTTTCCTAGTAGTCCTCTTTTGTACCGTTTAGTCAGTTGGCGTTCGACTATTTCGATCTCCCTTGAGATTCGATCAAGCCGTTCTTCTAGGTCATGCACCAGTAGATTGCAGTTGACATCGTGATGTGTGTCAGTTGACCTTTTGCACATCGTTTTTACTTCTTCAGCGATTCTTCTGATGCGACCCTGATCCCTTCGCCCTTTTTTACATTTTCCTGTTTGGTGATCCATTTTGGCCTCTGCTGTAGCCTTGCCAGATACTCTCTGCCATTTTGACCAAAATTCTTGATGCATTCTTTGAATTATGTCCCATCTTGTAGATGGATGCCTTTCAGTGTCTAACCAATTTTTTTGTGGTGGAGAGAGTAATGAATCTCCTATTAAGAAATGTCCTGGTGTTAAGGCACTTAAATCTTCAGTGTTTTCAGAGAGTGGACAAAGTGGCCTTGAGTTAAGGCACGCTTTTATTTTGGTTAGAAGAGTGGCTAGTTCTTCGAAAGTTAATGTGCTGTTGCCTATTGTCCGTTTTAGATGGAACTTGATGGATTTTACTCCTGCTTCCCATAGTCCTCCAAAATGCGCAGAGGCGGGAGGAATAAAATGTCATTCTGTCTCTTTGTTTGTTAGTTTATTGAATATGTCTGACTGTAATGTTGTTTCCTTTTCTTGGGCATTTTTGATCAAGATTTTGCTTGCAGATACGAAGTTTGTGGCTGTCAAATACTGCTAAGAAGCCTTTTGCGGTTAAATCACTGACTGCTTCGATATGGATGGCCTTTGTTGATAGGCAAACGAATATTGCAAGCCTTTGTACTTTGTACGACTTATATTCTCTTCCCTTTGACATTCGTATGTCTATTGGGCCTGCAAAGTCGACTCCGGTATTTGTAAATGGTCTGGTTACTGATAATATTGGCTGAGGCAAACTTCCCATCAGCTGTTGTGTTGCTCTTGCATTATATCTGTGACATATAATGCATTTATAAATGATCTGTTTTACAGTGTTTTGGCCGTTTAATATCCAGTACTTTTCCCGTACATTTTTTTTTATAGTTACAGCCAGAGCTTAGGGGAAGACTCTTTAATGCCGAAGCACAGCTCAGGATAGTAATGTTAATGTTGGACCACCGTGCAAGGTTTCTTTATGGGCTTTTAAAATGATTAGCTGCGTTAAATGATCTTTTGATGGAAGAATGATTGGATGTTTTTCTTCAAATGTAATGTTTGCATTATCAAGTCTTCCACTGATACGAATTAAACCTCTGTTGTCCACAAATGGATGCAACGATTCAAGTTTACTTGTAGGTTTAACTTGTTTTTTTGTTAGATTTTAAATGTTTAATTTCTTCTTTGAAGTGTGGCGATTGTAAAAGTTTGATTATTGTCACTATTGCTTCATCTAATTCTATAATTTTTAGATGCTCTTTTTCTCTTAACTGTTGTGGTTTTTTGCAATTTGAAATGAATCTTTTAATCCATGCTGTTATCTTAACAAGTTTCGTGAAGCTCGAGAATTTAGAAAGAATATCTAACTTTTCGTATTTAACTGCCAGTGCTGACTGGATTGCTACTGGTTTTTCCTCTTCTGTTGTATCGAGGTCCAGATGTTTGTAAACTATCCTGTCTTGTGATAACCAATGTGGACCTTTCCACCATAAGTCCTTTGTCTTTAGATCGTCTGTGGTTATACCACGTGAAGCGCAATCTGCTGGATTATCTTTTGATCGAACATGGTTCCATTGACACGGGCTAATTATTGATGTTATTTCAATAACTCTGTTGGCTACGAATGTTTTCCATCTATTTGGGTGGCTTCTTAGCCATGCTAAGACAATCATAGAATCTGTCCATGCTTGGGTTTTGATATTTTCTATTTGCATAGATTGTATAAGTTCCTGCAAAAGGTTTGTCAACAGGACAGCTCCGCATAGTTCGAGTCTTGGTAATGATATCTTTTTGGTTGGAGTAACCTTTGTTTTGGCTGCGATTAATGTAGTAACTATTTCTCCAGTAGGTGTCTTTATACGACTGTATACCGTTGGTGCATATGCTTGCTCGGGACCATCGCAAAATCCGTGTAGTTCACATAACTTTGTGTCGATTTTGTATTTTATACATCTTAGTATCTTGCTTAAAACGTAATTCTAACCATTTGCTTTTAATGTTGCTTGTGAGTTTTTCGTCCCATGATACTCCTTCCCGCCATAACCCTCGTCGCACACTTCAACTAAGCTATGTGAGCGAGGTTAGCTATAGTTACATAGCCTAGCTGGGTTAGCTCAGCTCGTTGCACACTTGAGCTAAGCTACGCGGCGATATTTTCGGTAAATATATGCATTTTTCCATTTTATCTGCAGCAATTTTTAGATATAAGTTATTTAACGCGATTGAAAATATTCCGCAAAAGAATTCAATTTTCACGTTTTCCTTACACTTTTATGTCCACAAAATACTACACTTTTGCAAACACCGATTCTACACTGCATAACGACGAAAATATTTATATGTGAGTGTCAGCAATGCCAGCGAAGTCGTTCGCGTAGTTGAGGTCTGAACTAGGGATGTCAAAATTTTGAAAAAAACCGGTTTTCGGTTAAACCGGTTTTAAGACTTCGGTTTAAACCGGGCCGGTTTAACCGGGTCCAAAAAACCGGTTATTAAAACACCGAAAAACCGTTTTGTTCAAATTGAGTAGGTTAGGCCTTAGACGCAACAAATACACTAATACAAACAAAAGACGTGAAATGCCATATAATCCATTAAGAGACCATAAATGGCACAATATAATATTGTATTTGGTCTAGAGTGGCTAAAAAGGAGTGTTTCTAACAAATCAGTTGCACGAAAATTGGTTTAAAATTATTTTTCCATACAAAAAAGAATGATCGGTTTTTTTAAACGGTTTTTGGCTTTAAAAAAAACACCGGGTATAACCGTGCAAAAAAAACACCGGAAAAAACCGGTTAACCGAAGCAAAAACACCGGGTAACCGGTTTAACCGGTTCTTTTTTGACATCCCTAGTCTGAACTACGCGAGCGAGCTTAGTCCGCGTCGAGTTTCGCTGAAGTGTGCGGTCGCCAATGCAAATGCTAAGGATTTTACTTTCAGCGAGAAACTTAGCTCACGTAGTTGAGCTCGCTTAGCTCAAGTGTGCGACGGGGGTAATTCTTGCAGGTTACATACCCGCTTCCGCCAGACAGTAACTTATCAAAATCCCTTAACCCAATTTTCCCATAATTCACCCATATAAAATTTTCCCACAAAACCTTATCTGAAAAAGACGCAAACGTAGCATTCCTTAAAATATTCCCAGACGCGAAATCAAAAGACGCAAACGTTGCATTAGTCGAAACAAATAGATCAGATGACCTTTGAACAGGTAAAATAAATTATCATAAGAATTCTTAGTTTAGTTTAAAAGTTAGAGTCAGAACGACTGGATTGTAATTTAGTGATTATAATAAAGTGAATAAAGTAAAATTAAAATTGTTTTTTTTTATGTTTGGTATAAACCAAATATTTATCTGGAGCAGTCGGTAGGATTCTTCTAAAACTTGAAGGATCCATATGAGAACGAGTCAAATCGCTCAATATTTTTTTTCTCGTTGTTTTGTTCTCTGATGTGCATATTGTGAAAAAATTAATAAATCCACTAAAAATCAGTGAATTATAAAAAATCACAAACTACAATCCGTGAAACAATCCAACTAAAACAGTGAAAGTGAAAAAATAGTCGCATAGGGTGGATGGCTATAATAGTTGCGTTTTTTAATGTTCTGAAGCACTTCAGAACAAGCTTTCCATACAAAATCCTGCACCACCTTTTCAACTCGAACAGCGCTTGGAACAAAGGGAAATTTTATACGGTAATGTACGGTAATGAAATGCTGCTAACTTCAACATAATAAATCTGACATTTTATTCTCAATTGAGGATTTTGTGTTGGTGGTTTGTTGGTTCTGTTCGACAGCGAAATAGTTTTAATCATGGGAGATAGCAAATCGTGATTATATCAAGAAAATATACCAGTAACGGCCTACTGATGTAACCAACATGAAGTTAGTTGCCATTCGAACTCAATGAAATTTCCCACTTACTCTGGATCGTTTTTTTAATGTTCCGTGTTCTAGAACATTAAAAAAACGCAACTAATATTGACCTATTAAAATTCGGGATATATTATTGACCTAATTGGAAATTATGCCCTGAAACAAAACTCTTCCGCCGTACAAAGGATGTCAGTACATGAAATTCAAAATTAATCTTTTTTCTTCATTTCAATAGTTTTTGGTGTTTTTAATTATAAGTTTTAGCGGGTTAAAAAAGTCATTTCAGTGAACACTGTCAGTGAGTACAGACGTGCAGACTATACATGGAAAATTCTTGTGCAAGTAAGTAAGAAAGTGGTGTTTTCAATTTTCACAATTTAGTCGTATTTTCGTGAAAATCTTGTTTATATGGCTGGTATTTCTGAACAAATGAATTATTTCTTTAATTATTTTCATAAATTTGAAGTGATTTCTTATAATAATAATAATAAAATGTTAAATTTATTCTCGGTCATAAATAGGGCCGCTTACAAATCGCGACGTACGCTTTATTGACCCATAGGTCAATAATACGTACATTTTTATGTCAATAAAGAGTTATTGAACATTAATAAATTTTCATTCTTTAAATAAATAATTAAAGATTAACCAAGTTTTTTTACCAAGTATCTTACTTAATATAAAGCATTAAACCCAAAAAAATGTATTCCGAATATAATATTTGCGCAATTAAAATATAACCGAGCTATTCAAATTTAGATCAATATAAAGAACACTCGGTCAATAATAGATGCTTTCCATATACCTTTTACAGAATGGCACCCGTCAAACGGCTACAATATTCTAAGGAAAACCTTGAAAAAGCTCTAGAAGCAGGTATGAATGGAGGCATGTCCCTTTACAAGGCCAGTAAATATTACGGAATCCCTAAAACAACTTTAATATACAAGCACCGAGGCCAGTTTCCAATAGGACATCCAACAGTTCTTACATTGAAGGAACAGAATCTTATTAGTGAATGGATTGCTAAAGTTGGTTGTTTAGGATTTCCAGTGACAAAGGATCAGCTTCTAGATAGTATGAAAATGTTCCTTAAGGGAACAAGTCGAGCCAAAGCATTTGCTTATGCAAGACCCGGCAGGAGATGGTATGAGGGATTTCTAAAAAGGCATCCAGAAATTTCTAAGCGCGTCGCAGAAAGTTTGACCAAAGGGCTTGCGCTTGTGACTGAAGATTTGATTCGAGAGTGGTTTAAAAAGGTTAAAAGTTACATTGAATCTCAGGATATCACTGCCGTTTTTAGCGACCCAAAAAGAAACTTCAATTGTGATGAGACTGCTTTCTTTCTAAGCCCAAAAGAAATTTCGGTATTGGCCAAGAAAGGCGATAAAATTCTTTACAATTTAACGGGTAACAGCGAGAAGGAATGTTTGACAACCTTAATAATGGCTAATGCTGATGGTGACCTACCTCCTCCAATGGTCGTGTTTCCGTATAAACGGCTTCAATTTCAATTAATAAGGAAAATGCCGAAAGACTGGGGATCAGGACGATCTGATTCTGGTTGGATGACAGCTGAGGTATTTTTTGAGTACATCGCTAACGTCTTCTATCCGTGGCTTCTAAAAAACGAAATCGTCTTACCAGTTCTCTTATATGTTGACGGACATACATCACATATAAGCCTCCCTTTGAGCGAATTCTGTAACGAGAAAGGAATTGTCATCATCGCATTGTATCCTAATTCCACTCACATCCTGCAGCCGATGGATGTTGCTGTATTTAAACCGCTGAAGACCGCTTGGAAAAAAGCCGTTCATCAGTGGAGAATTGAAAACAACGGAGATAAATTAAAACGAGAAGATTTTGCAAACCTCTTAGATTCAATTCTGGATGTAACTGTCACTCGAAGCACGTTATCAAATGGATTTAGAGCGTGTGGTCTATTTCCTTTTACGGCAGACATTAATTATGAAAAAATTCTACCGAAGGCTACATGTTTTTTTGAGCCGAAAGTCACCTCCACTCCCAAATCAAGTAATTTAGAAATTAGTAGAACAGACTATAAAAATTGCATCAAGACAATGGAGGTATTGCTTCCAAAGGATAAAATTATAAATTTCCAAAAAAATCAATTTTCGGAGTGGAAGGGTCCTAAAGAGGACGAGAGTTTATTCTTATTCTGGCGGGAAAAAGATACTGATCCAAAAATAGGAGAAGACACAATTATAAACAATTTTCCGAATTCGAACTCAAATATCCAAGTTTTTGAACTAGACCACTTGGATAATTTCTGGGACAATGATGGTTGTAGCAAGGTATTAACTTTGGTGCCTGAAACTTCCAAACAAACCACTCCAAACAAAATCGCAACTTTAGAGGATGAAGGCAATGTAGAGGAAGATAGCAAATTTCATTTAAAAGATATTTTCAATGTCCCTACACCATTCAAGAAGTCATTCTTTTGGCCGGAGCAAAGAAAACTTAAGAAGAAGAAAGAAAACTTAAGAAGATGACGAAAAGTGCCGGAGAAAATCCAAAACCGAAGAAAAGGAAACTAGTTGATAAAAAGGAATTAAGCGCTCCTTGTAACTTAAAAATTAACAATTATGTCGCCGTTGAATATGAAGGAGAAATTTTTCCTGGCACAATTCTAGACTTGAATGAAAGAGAGGCATACATCAAAGTTATGTCAATGAGTAGCAGTAACTGGAAATGACCTACACCAAACGATGAGCTCTGGTATCCTTTCTGTGATGTAATCCGGGTTATTGTTGAGCCAGAGCTGTTAAATTCCAGAGGGATCTATGCGGTTCCGGAAATTTCTCAATTGAAAAAACAATCGAGTATATAGTTTTATTTTTCACTAATGATTTTTTTATTTACTTAAAGTACCTGAATTTATTTTAATGAATTTTAGCCAAAGTGCAATCCTAATTTTCTTCTTTTTAATTGCTTAGATTATTAATTAAATTACTGTAACATTTTTATTGAATAAAAGTTTTTGTTATGTTTAATTCTTTTGATTTTTTCAATGCTCCCCAACTTTTTTCCAAACACAAATCTGCAGGTCAATATTGGGAACACTTTTGGTCAATATTAGGTTTTTGGGAAAAAAATTGGTCCATATAAAGTACATTTTTGAGTCAAATTTAATTAACTACAATCTTGTTAATATTCAACGCATCCACTAGTTTTTACATCAAATTACCTTAAAAAGAATGCTTTCTTAGGAAAATCAAAAAGTTTTGAAATCGATCAAAAATTCGAATGCAACGAGCTAATTTTCTGACAAAAATATTCGTAAGCGGACAAAACGGTCAATATTATAGCCATCCACCCTAATAACAAATAGCTTCACTAAAAATCAGTGAATGTTCAAATCTAACGAAAAAAAAAACCAACAAATATTCAAAAGCTACTAAAAATCAGTAGAAATTCAACTAAAAATCAGTGAATGTTCAAATCTAACGAAAAAAAACCAACAGATATTCAAAAGCTACTAAAAATCAGTAGAAATTCAACTAAAAATCAGTGAAAGTTCAAAATCGTGATTAATCTACAAAGCAAGCAAGACAAGCAAAAAATTAAGTGAACCAAACGTGAAAGTTACCAATTCACCAAAAAAGGAAAAGAATTAACCACCAACATCAAGAAAAGGAAACAACTTTCAAAATTGCTAAAAGAGACAAATCATTAAAGTTTTGGAGCCACATCCCAGATAACGACATCGAAATGGATGCAGCACTAACAGAGAGGTTAACACGAGCCTTGGAGGCATTGACAGTTCGAGCCAACCCAAATGAGATGAGTCAAACCAGCAGGATATTCAAGGAGGTAGCGCATATAAAAGAATTCAGTGGTGATCGGGACCAACTAACACAGTTCCTGAGCGTCGTGGGAACACACCTTGAGAACACCCAGGAGAACCAACGACAGGATCATTGGACAACAATCTACAACATCAAGGTAATCGGCAGGGCCAAAGAACTACTGTTGAACAACCAACCACAGAATTGGGAAGATACAAAAGAACTTCTTAAACAACATTTCCGACCACAGTGCAGTTACAAGGACATCTGCAGAAAAATCAACACAATTAGAACGATAACATTAGCATTTCTAACACTCATGACACTGACAGTACTGCAACCAACCCAAGCCACACTGACAGTCAACCAACTAACAACGGATAACGGATACACAGTTATTAATATGGGACAGACAGAAATAATTGACGAAACGAAAACAATCCTTCATATTATAAACATTAGTGAAATTAAAGTAACAATTGGTTTATTCGAAGAAAATGCCAAAAGATTAAAAACGAATTCGGACCCAATAATTAGGAAAGAAATTGAAAGACTTTACGCAAAGGTATCAACGATAGAATCAGGCAAAACAGTAAGACAAAACATAACAAAAGCTATAATTGCCAATCTGGCAATCATTGGAGACCCGTATGGTGATATTCGTATCAAAATTCGAACAGTTGTACCAAAATTCCACTTTGAAGTCAAACTTTCCAATAAGAGTTTTTAAAATTTATTCCAATCGGATTTTGATGTATGGGAGTTTTATGTAGAATCATATCCCAAATAACTTTTGTTCTTGGACTTTTTTGATGAGATGCACCGTTTTCGAGATATTCACAAAAACCATTTTCGTTCGTATGGGGGGTACCCCCCCTAATGGTCCATTTTTGCCCATTAACGAACTTAGCCTTGCATTTTACAAAAAACGGATCTGTGCAAAATTTCAAGTCTCTAGCTAAATCCGTGCGCCCGCAAGCCGCGCCACAGACAGACAGACGGATGGACAGACAGACAGACGGACAGACAGACAGACAGACGGACGGACATGCAGAAATTAATTATTTTTATCATTCTAAACGCACTGGTGTAATTCATTTTTATGTGTGATGACGGGATCTTGGCGTTACAAACGGTAAGGCAAAGTTAATATACCCTTTGGTTTCACCATACGGGTATAAAAAGAGGACTAATAAATATAGGTGGACATTTTCAAAATTGGCTTTTTGGTACCATGGACGATAACGACCGACAAGAAATAGCAGAACAACTGAAAATAACAGAAGAAAATATTATTAATGTAGCAAATAATTTAAAAAAACAAATTGAAATAAATTCTAATTTTGATCAAAATATCCAATATGTAAAAGAAATAATAGAATCAGATAGAAATCAAATAAATAAAATATACCAAGATTTAACAGAAAATGAGAGAAGATTGATTTTACAACAACTAAAACTAGAGCAAATTATCAAACTAAAAATTTTAGAAGAAAAAATAAATCAAATTATTGAAAATATTGTATTAACAAAACACGGTCTAGTAAATCCTAATTTGTTAACAACAACGGAAATAAAAGTAACAGACCTGGACTTTTATAAATTAAAACATAACAAAAGCTATAATTGCCAATCTCGTATGGTGATATTCGTATCAAAATTCGAACAGTTGTACCAAAATTCCACTTTGAAGTCAAACTTTCCAATAAGATTTTTTAAAATTTATTCCAATCGGATTTTGATGTATGGGAGTTTTATGTAGAATCATATCCCAAATAACTTTTGTTCTTGGACTTTTTTGATGAGATGCACCGTTTTCGAGATATTCACAAAAACCGTTTTCGTTCGTATGGGGGGCGCAAAATTTCAAGTCTCTAGCTCAATCCGTGCGCCCGCAATCCGCGCCACAGACAGACAGACGGACAGACGGACAGACAGACAGACGGACAGACAGACGGACGGACGGACGGACATGCTAAATTCAACTTTTTTCATCATTCTAAACACACTGGTGTAATTCATTTTTGTGTGCGATGACGAGATCTTGGCGTTACAAACGGTAAGGCAAAGTTAATATACCCTTTGGTTTCACCATACGGGTATAAACATAACAAAAGCTATAATTGCCAATCTGGCAATCATTGGAGACCCGTATGGTGATATTCGTATCAAAATTCGAACAGTTATACCAAAATTCCACTTTGAAGTCAAACTTTCCAATAAGATTTTTTAAAATTTATTCCAATCGGATTTTGATGTATAGGAGTTTTATGTAGAATCACACCCTAAATAACTTTTGTTCTTGGACTTTTTTGATAAGATGCACCGTTTTTGAGATATTCGCAAAAATCGTTTTCGTTCGTATGGGGGGTACCCCCGCTAATGGTCCATTTTTGCCCATTAACGAACTTAGCCTCGCATTTTACGAAAAACGGATCTGCGCAAAATTTCAAGTCTGTAGCTCAATCCGTGCGCCCGCAATCCGCGCCACAGACAGACGGACAGACAGACAGACGGACAGGCAGACAGACAGACAGACGGACGGACATGCAAAATTCAATTTTTTTTATCATTCTAAACACACTGGTGTAATTCATTTTTGTGTGTGATGACGGGATCTTGGCGTTACAAACGGTAAAGCAAAGTTAATATACCCTTTGGTTTCACCATACGGGTATAAAAAGCGGCAATCTTACATAGTGAACCTAAGCATGGTAAAAGTTTGTTGTCCAGCTGGTGGTGTAAAAGTCTATATTTTCGTCCTATAGCGCCATGCACTGCTTCGACTACCCACCGTACTTTTGTTACTAGGACGCAAATCCTCTGTTGTCAATTGTGGAAGGTTACATTTACACTTCGGCATTAAGACATTGTATCCTTGAGCTTCTAAATAACCGACAACGTCGCGAAAACCTCGATCAACGATGCAGTAATCACCAGGTCGTAAAAGTGTTTTTAACCCATTAGGATCGTCCAACAAAATTTTCATGATTGTGGCGTCATTCATGTTGCCGTTAAAAGGACCTGCTACATCAACAATATAACCGTTTGTTGTACAGATAGTAAACGGCTTGCATAAGGAAGTTTTTTTCTGTCCAGAATACGATTTTCTTTGATATTCGTTGTTATTGCTTTTTCATGTCTCACATATGTGCAGTGTTGCCGAATGTAGGGATTTTTCCCTACAGTAGGAAAATTTAACCTAAAAACATAACAAAAGCTATAATTGCCAATCTGGCAATCATTGGAGACCCGTATGGTGATATTCGTATCAAAATTCGAACAGTTGTACCAAAATTCCACTTTGAAGTCAAACTTTCCAATAAGATTTTTTAAAATTTATTCCAATCGGATTTTGATGTATGGGAGTTTTATGTAGAATCATATCCTAAATAACTTTTGTTCTTTCAGTTTTTTGATAAGATGCACCGTTTTTGAGATATTCGCAAAAAACGTTTTCATTCGTATGGGGGGTACCCCCCCTAATGGTCCATTTTTGCCCATTAACGAACTTAGCCTCACATTTTACGAAAAACGGATCTGCGCAAAATTTCAAGTCTCTAGCTCAATCCGTGCGCCTGCAATCCGCGCCACAGACAGACGGACGGACAGACAGACGGACGGACAGACAGACAGACAGACAGACGGACGGACATGCAAAATTCAATTTTTTTTATCATTCTAAACACACTGGTGTAATTCATTTTTGTGTGTGATGACGGGATCTTGGCGTTACAAACGGTAAAGCAAAGTTAATATACCCTTTGGTTTCACCATACGGGTATAAAAATATTAAAGTAGGAATGTTAAAACATAAAAATGACACAATAATAATTGCAATAAAAATTCCAAGTACTTATCAAAGAGTAGACTTAAAATTAATTACAGCTATACCAAATAGAGAAAAGATGGAAATAATAATGGATGATGAATATGTAATCGAAACTAACAATACTAGATACAAATTCACAAACAACATTCAATATTTGAAAGATCTTAAAGCAAGCGAAAATTGCATTTCTAACAAAAATTGTAAACTAAATGAAAATAATAGAACAGAAATTAAAATTATAGACGAAAGCACAATAATTTGCAAAAATATGAATAACGAAGAAATAATTAATAATTGTGACGACAGGAAAATTAAATTAAACGGGAATTTTTTAATAGTAATCAATAATTGTACGATTAGAATATTAAACGAAACATTTAGCAATAAGAACATACAATTTAAAGAAAGATTCCTATATTACGAAAATGAAAAATATAATTTTACGAAATTACCTAATTTCGAAGAGATAAAAATTAATAACATTGAGAATTTAAAACATCTAAAGATATTAAAATGGCATAAGAATGTCAATTATGTAATTAGTTCAACAGTCATCCTGGCGATAATTTGCATTACAATAATTATTATAAAAATAAAGAAAAGAAACAATAAATTAAAAATTTCAATAGGAAATCCTGATTTTGGCATTTTCAAACGGAAGAAAGTTCAGGAGAATTTTGATCTAAAGGGGCGAGAGGTTACATACCCGCTTCCGCCAGACAGTAACTTATCAAAATCCCTTAACCCAATTTTCCCATAATTCACCCATATAAAATTTTCCCACAAAACCTTATCTGAAAAAGACGCAAACGTAGCATTCCTTAAAATATTCCCAGACTTTGGAAAACGCGAAATCAAAAGACGCAAACGTTGCATTAGTCGAAACAAATAGATCAGATGACCGTTGAACAGGTAAAATAAATTATCATAAGAATTCTTAGTTTAGTTTAAAAGTTAGAGTCAGAACGACTGGATTGTAATTTAGTGATTATAATAAAGTGAATAAAGTAAAATTAAAATTGTTTTTTTTTATGTTTGGTATAAACCAAATATTTATCTTGCATTAGAATTTTTCCTGTGATAGTAACAGGAGATAACCATCCTAGCTCGTTTGTTGACTCCTTATCTTTGAATGGTAAGAGTACTTTGAACTAAAGTACGTCTTTGCCTGGTTTCCAATATATTCCTGAATTTAATATTTCAATTAACTCCTTTTGCAATATTAATGCGCCACTAATATTATCACTGCCTGATAATACATCATCGACGTAGAAATCTTCTGTAAACTTTTTAGCTGCAATAGGAAATCTCTGTTTTTCATCATCTGCAAGCTGATGTAATGTTTTGATAGCTAGATATGGTGCTGATTTGGTGCCATACGTTACTGTGGTCAGATTATACTCTTTTATTGGTTGATTTGTTGATTCTCTCCAAAAAATTCGTTGTAGAGATTGGTGTTCCTCTGCTACGATTATTTGTCTATACATATTTTCAATCTTTGCCTTTAGGGCTTTACGACAATGCGATGTTTTCTCCATCTTAGAAAAATGGACATTAGATTTTGCTGAATTGTTGGACCTGCCATCATTATCGTTTAGTGCTACTCCTGAACTTGTTTTTGCCGAAGCATTGAACACAACTCTCAGTTTTGTGGTAGTACTATATTCCTTCTTGACTGCATGGTGTGGAAGATAACATATGTTGTTATGTGCCTGTGATTGTACTAGTTTCATGTGCCTCAATTGTTGGTATTCTTTCATGAATTTTTTATACTCAATTGCTAATGATTTGTCTACTGTGAATTTCTTCTCCAGTTGTAGCAATCTTGCGACAGCTTGGTTTCTTGAGTTTCTCAAACTATTCTTCTCGTTGTCGTTTAGTAAAGGTAACTTGACAATGTATCGCCCGTTTTTGTTTCGCTGCACTGTTTGTTTATATATCTCCTCACAGCGTTCCTCTTCTGCTGTGAGGCTTCTTTTGAGAAGCAGTTCTTCCAGTTCCCAAAATCTTCGTAATTGCTCATCGATATCTATTTATTGTGGATTGATGATATTTGCAGTTCGACGCTGCTTTTAGCAATCCCTACCTCAGTGGATCCGATACCTGCTATCTTAGCGAGAACTTGGGATTTCTTCAGACGTATTTTTTGGGCTGCATTATTAGTAATGAATGATGATTGTGACCCTTGGTCTACCAATGCTCTTAATCTCATTGATTCATTATTTTTGTTGAATGTTTCAATTAATGCTGTTGCTAGTAAGGTGTGACATGCTTCAATTGACCCTTGATGTGAGTTTACCTCATTGTTATCTTTAGATGTTGATGGTGTCGTGGCCAATTCCCATATCATACATGGGAAATGTCCGCATTAGTTGCTGAATAATCAAATAATCAGCACATGCAGATATCGCACCTGTAGCGCTGGCCTCGACACCCAAAACCCGCAAACGCAACACGATCGTGCATGAGTTGAAGACTCGCACCGGTGGGAACCAAAATGATGGTAGTGATTTTGGTTCCGAGCGCAGTGTGTGGAAAGTTCTAGGACTGACAAGTTGTAAAATATTGAATAAATAAAGAAACTAAAAAAAAAGATACGCGTTTACCTAAATAACACGGAGAAAACACGACAATGGCTGTACTGATTTTGCGACGCGTGTGTTGTCTAGGTTTTCTTTACCTTTGTTATGAAGTAATGTATTATGCTTAGCACTGCACATGCGACAAGTGTATTGACTTTTGCACTTGCTTACGGGGTGGCCATGATGAAGACAGTTTACGCAAATTTCATTCTTTTGTACTGCGTTGCATCTTTCATCCGCTGTCATGTTTATAAATTTTTTGCAGGTGAATATTTGATGCTCACCTTTGTATATTTTACATGACGGTTCTGTTTTAGTCAGATAGCTTTTGAAATGATTTTGTTCTTGATGGCGCATGCTTTTATTTTGAATTGCTGATTGCTTCTTTATTGGTTTTGCACCTATTGACTCCAATGTTTGAAATCTTCCTTCTAGAAATGTGAGAAAATGTTCTAAAGTTTGAAGTTCTTTTGGTTTGGTTATCTGCTGCTCATAACCTATGTGTTTCTTTGTCTAATTTCTCGGTTAGTATATGGATCATTAAGGGGTCCCAATTTTTTGTATCGACACCTAAATTCTCCAGTGCTAATAGACATTCTTTTGTGCCATCATGTATTTTTTTTATACCTCGTTCTGATTCTTGATCCATACTCGCTTGCGAAAGTAGATGACGTAGTTGATTTGAAACTAATAGTCTGACATTGTTGTAACGTTGACACAATCAGCCTTATTCCCCTAGCCGGCGGGACGTGTAACGCCACGCAAATTTTTTCTCGATCGAATGAAATTTTCTTATACTAGTAGACGTAGAAACGCAGTTTTTTTCAGCCCCGCGCTGAATTTTTTGACAATTAGCTGATTTGATGTATACGTTCAAATATTTTTTATGAGATTCGAAATACTGAAACTTAAATTTAAATCTCCCGTAAAAATGGATTCTATTATGGTTTATTTTGGTGCAGAAAATGAAAGTTCCGATAGGAGTGGAAAGGAAATGCGAAAATTAATTAGAAACGCCACTGATTTAATGGAGATGTCTGATGACGAGCAAGTTCAAAAAAAGTTTTAAATTTTTTATTTAACATGAGTTTCTGTATTATGTGTGTTTTAGTTTTAAAAGAAATTTCCAACTAGTTATATCTTTATCTGGTGGTCCTAACTCGTTTAATTCGCCCGATAATTGTATCCAAAACTCCTTTAATTCACCAGCAGGTCGCTTGGTGAAACCTTTAGCAACATCCGGATTGAGTTGCATTTTATCCATTAAAAGACGATATTGCGCCTGGTTAGTTTTTCCTGCCCTTCAAAAAATATTAAAAGCTAATTAAAATGTATTTAATTTAGAATTAAAACTTACATTGTTGTCGAAACTTGCACTTTCAGGCGACAATTTTGTCGCGGGACATAAATGTATGGAAATGTCAAAATATTCGCGGGTGCGTTTAGCGTGATACCAAAAGTAAAACGTATTCAGCACCACGGTACACGCCGGGACAAGTGCGTTTAGTAGAATGCAAATTTTCTGCGGGAAACGCGGCGTACACGTCCCGCCGGCTAGGGGAATAAGGCTGAATATATTCCATGCGGACTCATAATTGTCGTCTGTGGTTGGTAAATGTTGTACCAATTTGAGTGGTTCTCCATTTAAATTTGACTTTAAATAGTACATCTTTTGAGCTTTACCCAATTCTCGGCGAGTATGAATTATTTGAGTGAATACTTAGATCATAGAACGTCTTCCACTGCAAATAGCTGCCACTGAATTCCGGTATTTGGATAATTGGTAGCTTCATATTTGGTGTCATAATGTTTGACATTAATCTTTCACCTGATGCAGCTTCTACTCGGTCATTTAACTGGATTGCTATTCTATGATATGAATTTTCCAAACCTTGGTAAATGTCTTCTTTGAAATATTCATCATCCTCTGACTGGTTGCGGATTATTTCGCTATGTGTAGCTGCGATTTTAGTCCAATAATCGTCCAATATTTTCAGTTTGAATGTGCAATAACTGAGATTGAATAATATCTTCTTCAATGGTGTGAAATTTGTTTGCAAAGGGGCAAGGGGAACGTAACAGAATCGGTATAAATCAAACAATTTATTTTAGCGAATTCAAGTTGAGAGTTTCAAGTCTCGGTTATTACTGATTACAATTCATTTCGTTATCGTTAAGAGAATAGGCAAATTTAGAATTCAATAATTTTACAGTTAATAATTCAATTCATTTCAAAATTGGCTTTGTTAAATTTCAACATCCTCCGGGCCGGCGATGCCTTGTACTTCTAGGGGATAAAGATGCTTTGAATCTTTATCCCCTAGAAGGGGATAAAGATGAATTGAACGTCTAACACGTTTTCCGTCTCCGAAGCTAACTTCACATGCTCGTATTTTTCCGTCTCTTCCTTTAAAGCAAGTCTCGACTAAAGCCAATCGCCAATGGATTCGAGGCATTGCTTGGTCGTACACCATGACTACATCGTCTACTTTAATGGCTTTCAAAAAGTTACCGTTTGTATGATGAGCAGATCGCAGAAGTCATAAATATTCGTTTTTCCAGCGTTTCCAAAAATTTGATATGGTCTGCAATCGCGATATCCACTTTTGACGTAAGTCATTCCGTCTTGTCAATAATCGCTGTTCCTCAATTTCGTTACCAGTTTTGTAGTATCCCTTTAAAAAACTTTCAGGAGACAAAGGTGTTAAGTCTCTTGGATCATCGCTAATATACGTAAGAGGTTTAACATTGATTATTGCTTCCGCTTCCACCAAAAATGTCTGTAATTGTTCATTGTCCAATTTCGCCCTCCATATCGTCACCTTCAAGATATCCTTGACGCTTTTTACCATCCGTTCCCAGAATCCTCCCCACCATGGGGCTCGCTCAACTATGAACTTCCACTTGATTCTATGGCCAGTTAAGAAAATTTTCGCTTTGTAAAATGCCACTGAGGCCCCTTAGTTCGATTGTTGATCGCTTGAAAGTCCGTGCGTTGTCAGAATATATCTCGGTGGGTGTACCTCTCCTAGCCACGAATCGTCGCAATGCCATAATACAACTTTCGGTCGTCATATTGGGAACGAGTTCTAGGTGTACAGCGCTAACTACCGCACAAGTAATTACCAGAAGATAAACTTTATTTTCTGCGCCTGAATTCTTCGTATAAAGCGGTCCCGCAAAATCAATCCCTATTATGTCAAACGGTTTCGTCACAGTCATACGATTCTTTGGCAAGGGTGCGATTAGTTGAACTGCAGGTTTTCCTCGTAGTCTCAAGCACACCTTGCATCCTTTTAAAACGTTCTTCACCAATTGTCGTCCTTTAATAATCCAGAATCTCTCTCTTAACCGCATTAAAGTAACGTTAACTCCACCATGTAAAGTTCGACTATGATAATCTGCTACTATCATGTCGTTCAATTCACACCTTTTAGGCAAAATAATGGGGTAGATTACATCAAATGAGTCTTCAAAAACAAATGAGTCGAGTACCGACTCTGATAATGTCATCTTCGTCCAAAAATGGATTCAGTGTTAGCAGTGTGGAGCCACGAGGAATGGCTTTTCTCTGCTGTAAGGACAAAAATTCATCAGTAAAATTTTTATATTGAAAATACTTTATCCAATATAGCTCCGCCTGTTCCACTTCGGCTGTTTCTAAAAATCCCGATGGTCCCTCTTTCGATCTGAAGCGCTTTACACCACTCATAATATAGGCCGTAATTCTCAACAAACGCCTCCGGTTGCTCATTCGACTAATTTGAAGCAGTGGTTCTGGAGTAGTGAGGTTCTGATCGTCGCCCTTTCCATTTAGCAATAGCAGGGATAAAGATGGATCGAAAGGTTCTCGATCGGTGAGCTCCAACTTCGGCAAAGTCTTTCGTTTCAAGGGCGCTACACGTGACTTAGCGCAAAGAAAGGATACCCGAATTTAATTCGTCAAGGGGTCGTCCACTCTCACATAGATCACTGTTCCATACGTATTTTGGCTAGCATCTGCAAAAACGTGCTATCGCTTGCAAGAGGCTTCGCTTCGTCGGATTTATAAGCTCTTGCTGATCAATCTTTCCCGTTGAAGCTATTATTTCATCACTCGAAATGTTCCATGAAATTCCCAGCACCTTTTGAATGTTTTCACTTTTATCTATTCCTAGAGTCGTGCGAAGTTTTACGCTATTCGTATTCCACTTTCGTAAATTCATTGAGGCTCGATTCATTATTTCAATCGATTCTTTATAAAATGTTTCTTCATCGATTTCGTTCTCCAGACTGTGAACCAGATCATCGACATAAAGCGATTCCTGCAACTTAGTTGAAGTTTCAGGAAAGTTCTCCTTTTCTGAATCGAGTTGAGCGCGAATACTAGCCGACAACAAAAACGGACTACAGCTTACCCCGAAAGTTACTCTCTTCATTCTAAACTCCTTATAATCAGGCAACTCTTTTCCAGGTGAGAGTTTCTCTGAATACCATATAAATCGATGAGTGTCACGATCCTTTTTATCTAACATAACTTGTAAAAAGGCTTTCTCTATATCAGCTACTAATCCAATTTTCCCGATTCTAAACTTAATTAGCATTCGCAGAATATCTAGCAGTAAATTAGATCCGACAAGCAAACTTTCATTCAAAGACGCACAACCTTCAGCATGCGCGGATGCGTCAAATACAATTCTCACCTTTGAGGTGGTCTTTTCAGGTCGATAAACCGCACGGTGAGGCATATAATAAACGCGTGTAGGAGCAGAGCCCTCAATAACTGCCTCGGCAAAACCGGATGAAATCAATTCTCTTATAGCTGCATCATATTCGAGTAACACTTCAAGATATCTAAATAAACGTTTGCTGAACCCGTTCGGTACATGTTTTTTTCTATGGGGGTTAAAAATACTCTATATACAAATTAATGATGTTTAAGCTATTAGTATTCATTTAAAACAAAAAAAAAATTAAATTTAAAACAAAACATAACAAAAGCTATAATTGCCAATCTGGCAATTATTGAAAACCCGTATGGTGATATTCGTATCAAAATTCGAACAGTTGTACCAAAATTCCACTTTGAAGTCAAACTTTCCAATAAGATTTTTTAAAATTTATTCCAATCGGATTTTGATGTATGGGAGTTTTATGTAGAATCATATCCTAAATAACTTTTGTTCTTGGACTTTTTTTTGATAAGATGCACCGTTTTCGAGATATTCACAAAAACCGTTTTCGTTCGTATGGGGGGTACCCCCCCTAATGGTCCATTTTTGCCCATTAACGAACTTAGCCTCGCATTTTACGAAAAACGGATCTGCGCAAAATTTCAAGTCTCTAGGCCAATCCGTGCGCCCGCAATCCGCGCCACAGACAGACAGACAGACGGACAGACAGACAGACGCACAGACAGACGGACAGACGGACGGACATGCAGAAATTAATTATTTTTATCATTCTAAACACACTGGTGTAATTCATTTTTGTGTGTGATAACGGGATCTTGGCGTTACAAACGGTAAGGCAAAGTTAATATACCCTTTGGTTTCACCATACGGGTATAAAAATCAAAATTGGGTCACAAATGCACTTAATGGTGCACTGAATGAGAATAGAGTGTTGAAAATAAATAAGTAATAAGTAAATTCAGATTTTTAACTGGGTTGCCATATGGCATCAAAATACCGAACGGGTTAATGATCGTAGCCTAGACATTCCACCGTTACGATTGTTGTCTAAAAAAATATTGTTTTTCTTCCACGGAAGTCCCACATACCTATCGTCCTCTTTTGAAATATATTTACGTTGCAATTCTTCAGTTAAACTATTCATTTCTCGCTCATTCTCTCGAATGCCCAAAATGTCTAAATTCTAATAATTTTCTATAGCGATGAAATTACACAAGGAAACTGTTGAATCTTCCTTAACTTCGTGTACACGGCCCTTGCATCGGCCACCCAAAAATAGTTTCAACAGCAGTTAATCGGTCCGTTATTCTCTTGTAGTTGCCTGTTGCAATCTTCCAATAATAATCAGCTCCCAGTAATACTCCCAAGCCAACTTCATCATCATGCAAATGCTCATTAGAATCGGCTAAACTGATTCCTTGAGCTCGAACATCAGCAATATTCGGAGCGACAATCACGTCCTCGCATATTTCTGGAACCACTATAGCCATTGTTTCTACAAAATCGTCGCTAAACTGGCTGCGTAAAATCAATCGCGTCACTTTAAAGTTAGTACACCTATTAGAATTTCCAAATCCAAATATATTTAATCTCACTGTGTCAATAATTGGCAGATTCATTTTATTCACAAGATCTTCCCGAATATATGTACGCTGGCTACCACTGTCAATTATGATTCACGTAAACAAATTGTTCGATCTCAACGGAGATATGACGAAAACTCGCGCTGTTTGTAAGTAAACATCTGAACATGTCTTAATTGGGTCCTTTTGCCGAATACACAAAGTTACTGAACTACTATTCGCAGAGTTTTGCTGAACATTTTCGGTCGCGCACGGATTTTGCGTATTTCCACTGACTAAAGGATCATTGGGTAAGAAATTCGAGTTTTGAAGACATATGGTAGTTGGATAAGGCTTCGCACATTTTTTGCATTGAAGTTCTTTAACACGACAGAATTTTGCCTGTGTCCACGTTGGGTGCATTTATAACAACGACCATCTTTCTTAAGTAATTCCTTCTTCCGTTCGACTGACATCGTAGAATTACATTCTCTAGTTATATGCCGGTCTGATTTACAAATATAACAGAACAAGGACGATAAACTGGCTGCAGTTAACAAACCTGCCGCTGTAGAATTTGAAGGCATTCGTGAGCTAGTTTTAGTCGATTTACTTACTTCTGCTCTTTCAAGCGATTCTATCTCTGTTTTCAAAAATCGCAAAATGTTCTTCACATCTTTATCGCCATCAAATGAAAGCATGGAATCCGTTTCTACGCTAGATGAATCTTCGGTTTCTGAATGTTTGGCAATTCGATGATAATCGATCCTTAGTTCATTTGGCATACATCTAAGAAGAATTGTTTTTAACATTATATAATAATGCGACGGAGGAACGTCCATTGCTGTAAAAGAGCGACTACAAGCCATAATTGTATTGTACAAACAACGAAGTCCAGCTACATCAGTTTTGTATTGTACGATCTGTAAAGCCATCAACTCCTGCATTGTTTTATCAATAAAGTTCTCAGTGTCGCCGTATTCTTCTTGCAATAATGCCACCGCACCATCATAGCAAGCCGCTGAGGGAGTAAAACAAGATATTGTCTTTTTTGCTTTGCCTATCAAAACCGACTGCAGATAATTGAATTTCTCTGAGCCGCTAAGTGAATTGTTTTTATGTACCGCTGTTCGAAAATTCTCCCAGAAGGGAAGCCAATCCTTGTAGTCACCCGAAAATTTTCGTAGTTGTAGCTTCGGAAGTTTAATACATGATGATTTATTTTGTTGGTGATCTATCGGTAAGTCTCGAACAGCAGCTAAATATCTGCAGCTAAATCATCATATTCTGCAATCTTGTCAACCTCCTTTGAACCTGATAATAAATTTTGCTCAAGCACCTTTTTATTTAGATCTCTAAGGCTTTCACACGCGACCGATATTCGACTTATATATTTCTTTCACGAACTTCGACGAATTTTCTAAAAACCCGCGGTTAGTCCCGGGTTTCGGCACCAAAAATGTGAAATTTGTTTGCCAAGGGGCAAGGGGAACGTAAAAGAATCGGTATAAATCAAACAATTTATTTTAGCTAATTCAAGTTGAGAGTTTCAAGTCTCGGTTATTACTGATTACAATTCATTTCGTTATCGTTAAGAGAATAGGCAAATTTAGAATTCAATAATTTTACAGTTAATAATTCAATTCATTACAAAATTGGCTTTGTTAAATAAATAGGCATTTAAATTTCAACAAATGATTTCTATTATGCGTAACATTGATGCCATCAAAGTTTTTTTGTTTTTGCAGTAGAAATTGTTGACCAATTTCACTTTTGCCTGCCGCGTCCTCTTGTAGGACTTCTTGGAGTGCGTCTTCTTCGTCCGTTTGGGATTCCTGTAATTCCTCCAACTTGGCTGCCAGAAGACTCTTCATGTGGTGATATACTTTACTTATGCTTTTTTGATAATTGCTTTTAAAGTAAATGTGGTCTCGATGTGTGTCTTGGATGCTTTGAATCTCTTCTCTGCGTTGAAACTGAGTGTATAATTCTTCCAGTTGTTCCTGCAGCTTATGAATGAGGTTTTCTGTCCTCTTGTTGATTGCTGTCTCCTTGTATTTTGTGAGAAGACGCTAAATCTCTTCTCCACCTTCTTTTTGTTTGCTGATCATCTCGTCGATCGTCATCTTGATCTGTATTTGATGACACACAAAATAATCACGGATAGTTCCTTTGACACAAACACACTAAAAAACTCGTTTTTGATCGCGAATCTAATCGAAAAACACTACTTGACGCGGACTTTCCCTAATCCATAGGTCGCTGGTTCATATCCGGCTCGAAGGACCAAGGTACAGGCCGACTTTAGCTTTACTCACCACAAGTCTCATCCTTACCGCTGGTGGGGGGAATCAGAGCCTGGCGATGTCTTTGGTAACCTGTATTATAAATTACTTATCGAAGCTTAAGATCCTTACCTTGGGTAGGGGGAATCTTAGGTGAAAGGTAAAAGTCGAGTTAGCTGTTAAACAATAACTGGTTTATTCTAGATCAAACATTTTCTTTTATAGCTAATAAATGTTAACCTTATCAAATTAAATTTAAAGAATAACAATAACAATATAAGTCAATATAATTAACTAGCAGACCCTACGTTTGCAGCTAAAAGTTTTTTGTATAAATTTTAGAATGCCAAAAACCCATAAATAACTTAAATAGTTTTGGCAAAAAATGTTATCCTTACAGGACCTTCCGTTCCACATTTTAAGATCTAACATAGCTAAAAACCTACTCCTGGTAACGCAGATCATTTTGCAAAAAACCGCGTCAAAATCGGTCCAGTAGTTTTTGAGTTTTGTTATCTCAAACGGACAGACAGACAGACAGACAAACAGACAAACAAACATCCATTTTTATATGTATAGATAGATTGTCCTGCCTGTGTATATTTATTTACCGATGTAAAAATAAACATGAATGATTTGTATGTAATCTAGAATCTATAATTCGTTGTAGGAAAATGTGGGAGAATGAAAGAGCCAGATGAGAATCTATTATTTTTATTGGTATAAATTGATGATGAACTATGTATATACATTTTTTAAAATAATTAACTTGAATTAAAAATATTTTTGACTATTCCAGACGCTATATAATTGTACAAACTTAAAATAATTTAAACTAATGCTAACAGTCAGCGTAACGCGAGGGGATAAACAATATTTTTTGTTTTCTGATTTGGTGCATAGATGTACAGAGTTTTTGGAGTTCCTACTCTGGAGCAAGCAACATATAGTTGACCATGCGAAAAACATGGTTTTTCTAAATTTAATCCGGCAACGCGCAGTGACTGCCCTTGAGCTTTGTTGATTGTCATCGCGAAAGCAAGACGCACAGGAAACTGTAGTCGTTTAAATGAGAAGGGCAAATCAGTGGGAATCATTGGAATGCGCGGAATCAGCACATCTTCTCCTTTACATTTGCCGTTAATAATTGTTGCTTCAATTACATTCGGCATCAGTTTTTTAACGGAAAGTCTAGTTCCGTTGCACAACTTTGGTGTGTTGAGATTCCGAAGGAGCATAATTGGTGACCCAACTTTCAATGTCAATATATGCGGTGGCATTCCAGCAGGCTCCAATGAATTGAGAAATTCTACTGGATAATTAACAGCTTGATCCTCTTCTGTAACTGTGTCAATGGATTTGTACTTCGTAACCGTACCAGAAATTTTTAATTGAATGTTATTATTAATTCGATTGACGTCATCATTCTTTGGAGCTAAGATAGCTCGCTCGCATAGCCAATCGTGATTCCTGAAATTGTTGGCGATGTTCGGGAAAACCTTATTTTCAAGATCTTCAATTGATGACTGAAGTTGACAGAAGGGAACGATATCTCCTTTGTTTCAGGAATAACTGGAAGTTTGCCGTCGCCCATATCCAAAAGTTGCTTGGCAAATGTTTTTGCAGAAACATCTCCAAATAAATGCACACGCATATTGGTCGACAGTGTAATTTTCTTCACATGTCGCCAGAGAGCCGAATTCTTCAGACATGCGTTCAGCTCGTCTGCTGGAGTTGATCTTGGAATGACGGGCAAAGTTTGACGGAAATCACCGGCGAGCAATATCAGAGCTCCGCCCATTTGACGTTGATCGCTTCGAAAATCTCGCAGAGTACGATCAAGTGCTTCAAGCCCTTTTTTATGGGCCATGGTACATTCATCCCAAATAATGATTTGGCATGTTTTCAATACAGTTGCCATCCCAGATGTTTTTCCAATGTTGCAAAGAGGATCTGCAGCTAGATTTAAATTCAATGGTAGCTTGAGAGCCGAATGCGCCGTGCGTCCTCCATCAAGTAGCGTTGCTGCAATCCCAGATGATGCCACAGCCAGAGCAATCTCATGCTTCATTCGAATTTCGGCGAGTATCAAATTGAGAAGAAATGTTTTTCCTGTGCCTCCTGGTGCATCAAGAAAAAGAAGTCCACCATTTCCGCCTCGTACATGATCCATAACTGTGTCGTACGCGAGTCGTTGATCGTTTGTTAAGCGCCTTTTCTGAGCCTCAACATAAACCTGTAGCGCATCGACGTCATATTGTTTTTCTCGCAATACGTCTCTATCGACAACATCGTTTCTGTCACGTACCGGTGAAAATAGTCCAAGCTGATTGAGGATTTTGTTGTTAATCGACATACACATATCCTCAAGTGATATCAGTGCTTCATTGAAAATGTCTTCCGAATACTGTACATCCAGACCGGGGTTGTTTCTGCGTGCTCGGAGAAGTATGTCTTCGCTCATACTCTCTTTGTGTTTTTCCCATAGATCTTTGGGACCAGAAGGCGCACAGGTTGTCAAAATTATGGAGAACAGAGTTCGTATTTGATGAGCATTACGTGTTTCAGATGCTTCTGTCAATGTATTGTCCCAATGTTGATCATTTTCAAGCAAACCAAGTTTGAAACATGCTTCTCTGTATGTCTGACACACTTGACCATCAATGGTTTTGATTGCTTGAAACGATGTTGGTCCTTTGACCACGTGAAGCAGCATTCGCAAATAGTAGCATTCAGCATTATTTGGATGAACAGTATATACTCGTCCCAATGTGGCAGTAGAAAATATGCCAGCTATCGAAGAATGCCTGGCGCCTCGTTTTCTTCTGCAAAATATCTTCGTCGATTGATTCCAAGTGTAATAGTTGGGAACTTCGTGATATAGCAACGTTTTTGCGAATTCGTCAGTTGCACACAATTGGAAAAAAGCGGTCAATGTTGTGTTTGGTGGATCTGCAGCTCTCTGGGGTGCATTCTCTTCCGTGAAGTAGACTCGTTGACCGTTTTCCAAGTGAACACTGAGATGGATGACAGCAGGAAAACGTTCATGAATGTCGAAACCTAGGATTCTCCATACAGCTTCATTACTGCTAATATAACGTCCCATTTGAAATTGTTCGACTTCATTGACGGGTGCGTTGGGATTCGCAAGTCCGAAAACTGCCCTATCGCTGCCTTTATTAACATATTTACATATGTATTTAATAGATTTAACCGAATTGCAGGCCTCCACGTTAATATGCGCATTGAATGATTTGGAAAGAATAGGAGAGTATGGCACAATCCATTGATTATCAATTTCAAAATCAACGTTATTGATTTTTATAGTTGCTGTGTGTCCCCCATCATCTGGTTTTCGTCGTCTGTACAGCGGATAACCATCGCCACCAGTTTGCGTTTCTTGGAGCATCTGACGTGGATAATTTTTGGTGCATTTTCCATCTTTCATGCATGGCGAATGAGGGTTGTGTGGTCCACATGGTCCGTGAATCATATGTTTTTTCACGATTTTAAATAATTCTGGATCTTCTTCCGGATCGGGCAGCTCAGCAGTAATGATATCGTCAATTTGAGTAGGAAGAATTTTTTCAACCAACCAAATTAAGATATGGGCATGTGGTAAGCCTCTTTTCTGCCATTCAATCGAATACATCCAGCAGCGAGTTTCTCCGTATATATGGCTGTTAGTGATGAGATCGATAAAATGTATCAATTTTTGTTTGAAAACTCTCGCTGTGAGGTCATGCCGATGGGATGGTTGCTGGCCAGGCAGAAGTAAATATTTGATTTCTGTCCAAGATGGATTGCATGTGAACGTGATGAAAAGATCTGGACGTCCATACTTGCGAACATATGTCAGAGCATCCTGAGCATATTCGTGCATGTGTCTTGGACTTCCAGTATACGAAGCCGGAAGTATAACCTTTTGTCCAATGTCAGTAACTGTTCCATCATTCGCAATAGCATCTCGTAAATGAATATACTGTTCGACTCGAAGTTTCGATTGATTGTAACGAATGTAATTCAGTCGTTCGCTTTCGACTTTAGCGTACATATCAACGATGAATTGTTGGAAAAGTTGACGACACTTCAGGATGTGGTTAGATTGTTGTGCTCGAATCATGATGCGATATGCATAAAAATCCATACAACTGATTTTTTTCGTTGTCGTAGCACCTGTGACGGGATGGGTTTGATACAATTCGAGATGATATCCGTCTTCTCCACGCGGATACAGTATTGGATATTGAAGTGCATCGTACGATCGGTGTGTTTCAGCAACACGTTGCTTGGTTTGATCTCGTCTGCTTATAACAATATCTCGCCGGTTAATCTCTGTTCCGACAATTACAGCTGCTACTTCAGGGACCGTTGGAGCATTGAAGCGTCTTTCATGCTCATTCAACGGCGTTTTATCTGCCCTGATAATGACTTTAAAGTCATCTGCCCTTACATTTTCTAATGCGGATTTGAAATCTCGGACCAAACAGTTGTGCTCGTGGAATAATGCTCGCAATTCAGCAATAATTTTCCGATCTGTTGTTACACTAAATGCACATCGTCGATCAATCTCTTCCTCGACATTGTCCATGAGATATATTTGCAAAAACTGTGCATCTTCTTTGGGCGCAGGAAGAAGTGAACCAATCTGATGATACACTTGTCCTTGGACTTTGAATGTAGGCATGAAATTACCATATTTCACAATATTCGTCGCTCCAAACGATGTCATTTGAAAGCATGAGTTGTATTTCCGAATATGTTGTAGAAAATGTTTGGACTCCCGATTAGCTCCAGCCAAATAAGTTGAAAGTGGTTCTGGTGGCTCAGCCAGTGGTGGCAAATTGACTTTGCCATTGGAGCAACACATGCCAGGCGTTTCTCTTTGAAATTTCTTAGCGCCACAATGAGAGCACAAATTAGTCATTTTACCAATGACAACATGGCGATTACTACTGTAATCGTAGTCTTTATCGTAATTGAACGCCGCTTTCTTGAGATCGATTCTCGTTCTTGATTGACTGCGCCGTGAGCGTTCAGTTTCCCGGCGCGCGTCCCGCTCTTCAGATGTTTCAGCAGCTCTTGAAGTAGAGGCTCTGATCCGCTCAGTTTCTTGGCGTGCGTCTTGCTTTTCAGATGTTTCAGCAGCTCTTGAAGTAGAGGCTCTGATCCGGTCACTTTCCCGACGTGCGTCCCGCTCTTCAGATGTTTCAGCAGCTCTTGAAGTAGAGGCTCTGATCCGCTCAGTTTCTTGGCGTGTGTCTCGCTCTTCAGATGTTTCAGCAGATCTATTGGCTGACGATTGCCGCGTATGTCTGGTTGATCTTCCAATGTTTGATTTTTTGAATGGCATTTCAAATAATTTCCGGTACTTAATTTCCAGTGCTTAATGTTCGTTGACGATGCCTTAATTGTCATGAAAAACTAAAATCTTTATTATTTACTTTTTCCTTTGATTTTCTGATTTCCTTGATGTTCCAATTTCTGCTTTTACTCTTATTCACTTCCTCACTATAACCTTTTTTTATTTGTCTGCTTTTCTCCGTGCTCAATGTTACTTTTCTCACTTCTACAATTTTTACAGGTAATTTCTTTCACCTTCAAAAATCACTTTCACAATTTTCTACTTTTTGTTGTAACCTAGTCGACTGACTTTTAACAACTGATTTATTACTCCTTGGTTCTCTAGTATTTATATCTTCCTAGCGCCTTTGTTATTTCACAATCGGTATATTAGTAACCTATGTTGTTTGTGGCTCCGCCCATTTCTGCCGAAAAGTTGAAAAAGTAATCTGGAAAAACCAAGCAAGCTGCAATCGACTTTCGATTTAATCGTCATTAATAATCGATTAATCGATCAACACATGTTTGATAATACCCCAGATGGAAATGAAGCTTATAAAAAGTCCTAAGCGTATGGATGTTATTCGACAAAAACAATGCATGGACAACAAAAATTCCAAAAATTGTATCTAGTTTTTATTAAAAGAAAGTATTTTTTCTATATTATAATAAAATGGATGTTGGTATGTATGTAGGTATATCAGATTAATAAACTCAAAAACTACTCGACCGATTTTTATGCGGTTTTTGATGATCCGCGCACTGCCAGGTGCAGATTTTTAGCTATGTTAGATTTTAAAAATTCGATACGGAAGGTCTTGTAAGATTAACGCAAATATCCTTGTTCCAAGTTTTTCCGGAAAAATTGACAATATGAGGTTTTCGGGGTCGCTTATTACGAATCTGGCGTTAGAATTTCAAAATTCGAAACGGAAGGTCCTGTAAGGATAACACAAATGTCCTTTTTATAATTTTTTGTCGGGAAAACGGGGCACTTTGCGGCCAATAGGTCTTGTGAGCGGACACAATTTAAAAAATGTGACTTTTAAATTTGTCAAAACGATAGATTGTAGGTGCTGTAGAACCGTTTGAAGTTATTCGATATTTTATCAAATATTGGTACTTCAAATGTCCAAAAACAAAACTCGAAATAGATTTATTGATTTTCAATATTTTTTATGAACTTTAAAAAGTTACCATTTCCTTATATTTCCACCTAAACTTTTTTTTTAAAACTCGAAATAGATTTATTGATTTTAAATATTTTTTATGAACTTTAAAAAGTTACCATTTCCTTATATTTCCACCTAAAATTACAAACTATTAGAATTAGCTTTAAAATGGGGAAAAAAGAAACCAGATACATATGTTGATTTTGGGCTTAGTTGTGATATATTTTGTAAAGTACATAATTTTTCATAAAAAAAATTGTATAAATGTTGAAAATCAACAATGGCCGCTAAGCGACGTTAAGCTGAAACCTTTTTTAACTGATAGAAGACACATTTTGACACTTAAAAAACCATATGGGATGTTGCGGAAATGTACGCGGAAAATACAGTAAACAATATTAAAATCATGGTTGGAGCTATTTTTTTACCAGATTTTGACTGAATTATAAATTATAGTTTTATTTATTTTAAATATATTTGAGGACTAAAAATTGTTTTTTATTTTGGTAAAAACTTATTAAGAGAAACCAATAAAACAAATTTAATTGGTATTTTTAGATAAGGGAAATTATAAACCCAGCTTAATAACATTTTTTTATTGCTCCGACTTAAAAATTTACCTGCAACATATGGCGATTATAAAATAGTTAATCAAGGATATTTTTGGGTAAATCCTATTGGTAATTAACACAATAAATTAAGTCCTAGGAATTATGGGTGCAATTAAGCCCAAATTAGTGATCAGTAATAAGTAATTAATTAGGGATCAGTACTGACTGGGGGTGACTCACGTAATCACTTATCTTCAGGTAGAACCTTTATCATTTTTTGGTCTAGGACTACTCAGTCCATTTCTAATCTTTTTACCGGCACCTAGTGCCGTCTATTATTTGCTAATTCAGTTGTTTTTCTGCTTGGGTATCCCTTACTAGGTTCTAGCAATCGAAGTTTCGATTGATTGTAACGAATGTAATTCAGTCGTTCGCTTTCGACTTTAGCGTACATATCAACGATGAATTGTTGGAAAAGTTGACGACACTTCAGGATGTGGTTAGATTGTTGTGCTCGAATCATGATGCGATATGCATAAAAATCCATACAACTGATTTTTTTCGTTGTCGTAGCACCTGTGACGGGATGGGTTTGATACAATTCGAGATGATATCCGTCTTCTCCACGCGGAAACAGTATTGGGTATTGAAGTGCATCGTACGATCGGTGTGTTTCAGCAACACGTTGCTTGGTTTGATCTCGTCTGCTTATAACAATATCTCGCCGGTTAATCTCTGTTCCGACAATTACAGCTGCTACTTCAGGGACCGTTGGAGCATTGAAGCGTCTTTCATGCTCATTCAACGGCGTTTTATCTGCCCTGATAATGACTTTAAAGTCATCTGCCCTTACATTTTCTAATGCGGATTTGAAATCTCGGACCAAACAGTTGTGCTCGTGGAATAATGCTCGCAATTCAGCAATAATTTTCCGATCTGTTGTTACACTAAATGCACATCGTCGATCAATCTCTTCCTCGACATTGTCCATGAGATATATTTGCAAAAACTGTGCATTTTCTTCGGGCGCAGGAAGAAGTGAACCAATCTGATGATACACTTGTCCTTGGACTTTGAATGTAGGCATGAAATTACCATATTTCACAATATTCGTCGCTCCAAACGATGTCATTTGAAAGCATGAGTTGTATTTCCGAATATGTTGTAGAAAATGTTTGGACTCCCGATTAGCTCCAGCCAAATAAGTTGAAAGTGGTTCTGGTGGCTCAGCCAGTCGTTTCTCTTTGAAATTTCTTAGCGCCACAATGAGAGCACAAATTAGTCATTTTACCAATGACAACATGGCGATTACTACTGTAATCGTAGTCTTTATCGTAATTGAACGCCGCTTTACAGTAAACAATATTAAAATCATGGTTGGAGCTATTTTTTTTACCAGATTTTGACTGAATTATAAATTATAGTTTTATTTATTTTAAATATATTTGAGGACTAAAAATTGTTTTTTATTTTGGTAAAAACTTATTAAGAGAAACCAATAAAAAAAATTTAATTGGTATTTTTAGATAAGGGAAATTATAAACCCAGATTAATAACATTATTTTATTGCTCCGACTTAAAAATTTACCTGCAACATATGGCGATTATAAAATAGTTAATCAAGGATATTTTTGGGTAAATCCTATTGGTAATTAACACAATAAATTAAGTCCTAGGAATTATGGGTGCAATTAAGCCCAAATTAGTGATCAGTAATAAGTAATTAATTAGGGATCAGTACTGACTGGGGGTGACTCACGTAATCACTTATCTTCAGGTAGAACCTTTATCATTTTTTGGTCTAGGACTACTCAGTCCATTTCTAATCTTTTTACCGGCACCTAGTGCCGTCTATTATTTGCTAATTCAGTTGTTTTTCTGCTTGGGTATCCCTTACTAGGTTCTAGCAACCCTGTGGAGTACTTTTTGGCCATATGAATATTTTTAAGTTTGGCTTTTTGTTATTTTTTTCCCTTATAATTCACTTTATTTTGTTCCAATGTTGTGCGTGATCTTTACGATTTTCGATAGCGAAAAAACTGCTCCTGAGAACGCGGATCATTTTGGGAAAACCCGCATAAAAATCGGTCCAGTAGTTTTTGAGTATATTAATCTCATACATACATCTATACCAACATCCATTTTCTTACATATGGATTTAGAATGCCAAAAAACCAACTTAAAAAAACTTGAAAATCAACGTAATCCTTACAGGACGTTTCGTTAGTGTTATTGAAACTGAAACGCCGGATTCGTAATCAGCGACCCTGAAAACCCCTTAATACCAATTTTTTCGGGAAACACGGGAAAAAGGACATTTGCGTTATCCTTACAGGACCTCCCGTTTCGAATTTTTCAAAATCTAATACCGGATTCGTGATCAGCGACCCCAAAAACCCCCTTATGCCGATTTTTCCGGAGAAAAAAGGGAAAAAGGATATTTTCGTTATCCTTACAGGACCTTCCGTTTCGAATTCTAAAATTCCAACAGCAGAGCCGTGATCAGCGACCCAAAAAACCCCATAATGCCGATTTTCCCCGGTAAAAATGGAAAAAAGGATATTTTCGTTATCCTTACAGGACCTTCCGTTTCGAATTTTAAAATTCCAACAGCAGAGCCGTGATCAGCGACCCCAAAAACCCTATAATACAAATTTTTCCGGGGAGAAATGGGAAAAAGGATATTTTCATTATCCTTACAGGACCTTCCGTTTCGAATTTTGAAAATCTAATACCGGATTCGTGATCAGCGACCCCAAAAACCCTATAATACAAATTTTTCCGGGGAGAAATGGGAAAAAGGATATTTTCATTATCCTTACAGGACCTTCCGTTTCGAATTTTGAAAATCTACATAGCTAAAAACCTGCTCCTGGCAACGCAGATCATTTTGCAAAAAACCGCGTAAAATCGGTCCAGTCATTTTTGAGTTTTGTAATCACAAACAGACAAACAAACATCCATTTTTATATATATAGATTACTGTGCAATTAACCAATTGTAGAATATCCAAATCAATTCATTGACGTCATTGAGGGCATTGCTTTGGATAAATGTAGATCAGCAAAGTAGCTGATCTGGACATTGCACTCAGAGTTACCTTTTGGATATTCTACCATTGATTATAAATTTATGTTGTTGTATCTGCAACAAGGATATTTGAGTTATCCTTACAGGACCTTCCGTTTCAAATTTTGAAAATCTAACATAGCTCCTGGCAACGCAGATAATTTTGCAAAAACCCGCGTAAAAATCGGTCCAGTAGTTTTTGAGTTTTGTAATCTCAAACAGACAGACAGACCGACAAACAAACAAACATCCATTTTTATTATTAAGATTCTATTAAATAATTTACCTTAAACTGCTGTTTTTAATACAAAAATAAATAAATTTATTAACTGATGTTTAAGTTTTTTTGGACCTTGAAATTTTTTTTTCAAATTATCCGGACCTCCATAGAAACTAATTGCCGACCCCTGCTTTAGCCTTGAATCCTATGTCAAATGTGATCCATAACCAGAATTTCATGTGGGGAGGAATTTTTCTTAAGACTATTTTTCCTGTACTTTCGGGGAGTTTTCAAATTTAACGGAAATTGTCTCTCCAAAAATTTCCATCCGCATAAGACCAATAGTTAAAATTCTGCAGAAGATTGCCGTGAAGAAATCCACGGGACCGGATGGTATTCCCCCATGTTTTGGAAAAATGTGCCGTCACCTTAGCTGGACCTCTTCGCTCCCTATTTTACCTAAGCTTCTCCAAAAGGATCTATCCCTCTTCTTGGAAAGCAGCTAATGTCCAGCCCATTCCCAAAAAGGTGACAAATGCGATCCCTCAAATTATATACCTATAGCTCTGACTTCCGTACTAACCAAGGCTATGGAAACTTTGATCAATAGCAAAATCTCAAACTTCTTAGGTCGCAATAACATAATCAACGATCGTCAATATGGCTTTCGTGATTGCCGCTTGGATCGATAAGATCTATCGGTTGAAATCCTACTATGTATATCCAAATAGATTGAGAGCTACCTTTCTGATCGTTCAATACGGGTTGTTGCAGAGAGGCCCACAAAAAATTATTTAAATGTATAAGAATCTGGCGAAAGCAAAGTCCGACTCAGAATCAGCGACGTGAAAATAGCCTAAAATTCAATATATTTGATATTGATAGAAACAATTTGTATTTTCTTAAGTTTTATTAATTTTTTTATAGAACTTATTTTTATGGAAACTGCACTGAATTACTTTGGGATAAATAAACTATTAGTGCAATTTTTTTAGTTATTAGTTTCAATACAATGTGTTTATTATTTCGTTACACATTGTATTGAAACTGATACGTAACGAAATGAATTTTCTTATCGTTATAAAAGGAAATAACGTAACGAAATAAAATTTGAATTTTGTTACATAACGAAATGCATACCGTTACGATTTTTTTTTCGTTTGTCATCCCTGATTTTCCATATAAAATATCCCGGCCTGGCCCCAAAAAAAATATTGAAAAAACTTTTTTTTTTGCCCCTTCCGACTACCATCTGTTCCGATCTATGACGCATGACCTGGCTGAGAAGCACTTCCGTAGGTTTTAACGACATTAGCAACATGTGCCCAGCTTTCTTCAATGTTCGGCTCAAACGCATTAGTTGTGTTCGGTAGAGAGCTCGTGTGATGGTTTCACACGATTTCAACTGCTCATAATTTATCACCGGTCCAGGATGCTCCTATTCTGCACGCCAAAATCACAACTTTTGTAGCGTTGAAACTATTTGCGAAACGTTTTTTCACTAAAAGAAGCCTCAACATAAGCTTCTACAATCATTAAACGCGCTTTAGCCGCAGATTTTTTGGAATCGAAGACAAAAAGCAAACCTTCCCACAAATGACACTTATTTGACTCAAATTTCGACATTTTCATGCACAAAAAAATATATGATGCCGTTAAAAATTCACAAATTTAATGATAAGGAGTTGACATATGCCTAGCTTATCATTTGGCGTTTCTGATCTGACATTTTTGACCAGCATTTTACTGCTGGCGCCATCTATTGGAAAACGGTGGTTTTGGACTCCCTATAAAAATTTTTTTGTGGCAAGTAATAGTGACTATCACCCGTCAATTTTTTTGAAACTCGGTAGTGTAAAAGTTTTAACAAATTTTGATCAAAATGGAATTGCAATGTGACGGTATTCTTGTAATTTTCGTTTTTATTCGAAAATTTCGGCCAAAATTTGGACAGTTGTCATTTTATTCAAGTCCGAAAAAATAATGGGCGATAGGCACTGACGCGATTCCACTCCAGCACAGCACAGCATTTTCCATTTGATTGCTGCCATTCCCCCATTCCGGGACTAAAGCATCAGTATCATCACGAGAGTTCACGGTGGTTGGTGATTATCACAAAGCAATTTAAACCCTGATCACCGTATCGATAGTACGTTTTAGAGTGAAATTGACCTAATTTTGCGAATACCCTATCATATATTTTTACGAAAAAATGTTCCACCCATCAAATCACCCTGAAATTTTCTTGTGTTACACGAAAAAAAACTGTAAGTGTCGCTTGCCTAGAACATAGTAAAATATTTGTTTGAAAAATTAGGCATTTTTTTGAAAAACCATGATTAGATAAGGATAATTGTTTTATAGTGTACCATGAGCAACTATAGCAAAATATCAGAAAAATCGGAAAAAAGTGGCCGATTTCTTATACTTACCCGGCAATAGTTTTTGTTTGAACTTTCCACGAAGTCATATTCCAGAAATTTTTTTTTTCAGGATGGTATAGCTAGATATACATACCTTCAACATTCCATCTCATTCTCAAGTCGGTTCCACTTTACAGTTTCAAGGTTGAATTTTCTGAATACATTTCAAATTTTGACTCAATATCAAATACAATTACTAAAAAAAGCAAGGTGTCTGTCTCGTAGAGACGGCCAGAAAGCGTGGATCCAATGATCGCCAATAGATATTAAAGTAAGAAATTATAGTGAAAAGGAAACTAAAGAAACAATTTGATTGACCGTAATGTTACGCTTACGGGATGTGCCTTTCCGTTTCGAGAATTTCGGCATCTTGTACCTAAAAATCAAATTTCACTTGCAACACAACGAACAAATGTTTAATTCTAAAATGTTATAGGGCATTTTCATAAATATACTCGGAAGTTGCGCAAATTGCACAAAACATTTTCTTTCATCTCCCCGTAATACTTAGTTGTTCAGTAATTTGCGAAAGTAAACTAACTAAACCAGTGGTTCCCAAACTCTTTTGGCCCACGGACCCCTTTTCACAGTCAAAACTTGCCCACGGACCCTGGGTTTTCACCCATTTACTACATAAATGCATAATAGAACAATTACAAATTTAACTTTGATGTCTTGAATGGTAAATGGTGACGTAAAAATAAAGTATAAATTAAACATTTTGTTGAAGAAGTATTTATTGAAATTATAACTTTTGTTTTAAAATACAAAAAAAAAATTAATGACTTGAATGAACCTGATGGGATGTTATGAGTGTATTTATGTTCGGCTCAATGTTTGTGAGTAGCAACCGCAAATCCCCACGAGTACTAATTTCTAGTCGGTTTCTTTTTTTTTTGTGATGAGGCTCATAACGGCACTGAATCTACGTTCTACCAAATAGGAAGACGGAAAAGCAATCAACAGCTTCTGTTATTTTTTTAACTTCCATATTAATAAAAATGTGTCAATATTTTTTTATTTTATATTAAACCTTGCGCGGACCCCCTGACGTTGTTCAGGGACCCCCAAATCAATTTTAATTTTCCACGGACCCCCTGAATGATCCCGGGGACCACTTTGGGAACCACTGAACTAAACGAATAACATATAACTGGGTTTATTATTATCAAAATCTTTTGTGTTATTTGCAGAACTTGCATACATGAAAACGCCCATAGATGAAAAACAAATAAAAATCAAAATCAAATAAAGTTACACGATAAAAACAACAAAGCAATTTCAAGTTACAGCAACTAAAATCTTAAACACAATCCGCCGGCTCACACAACTCGTATACAGAAATTAAAGGAAACACTGGGCAATCAAGAGAAACAATCAATTAAAATGAATTTCCAGAACTAGAACCACCCATATAGAGAAGAGAAACAATCAAGAGTAAAAGCTATCTCTCAACCTCAACATACTTCGACGTGTTCACTTTCCTGTTCCTCTTCCAAATATTCAATACCACAAAGAAAACATAAAAAAAGTATAAATGTGACATCTGTACTACAAGCAGCAAACACAGCATAGCAGCGGCAGTAAAAATTTTGATTTTGATCTTTAAAAAAATAATTGAACATAGTTTAACAAAACAAAATACCCTAAACAATGCTTTAATGTAGGTCTCATCTTATAACACAGTTTCTGTTCGGATGTCACCACAAACTATCGCAAGCCGATTTTCTAATTTGTACCCCTATAACCAAAATCCAAGACGTATCCACGTCAAAAAAAGAATTACTAAAATTTGATGCCTAATTTCTCAAAGTGTTTATAATGAATATTTACTCGCAAGATTTTTGTAAGCGCATCAGTGGGCATTTGCTCTGAAGCCAGGAAAGATGTCTTGACCGCGTCTTCAGCTAGTGCCTCGTATATATGCCCAGATGTTTAGTTCGTCCCTGATTTGATTGAGCGTCCGCAATATGCATGGCACTCTTGTGGTGAATCAGATTTCCTTTGATTTCACCACCATAAGATTTCAATATAAAATTGAATAGAAAACTGAGTTTTTCTCAGATTTACCCTCGAAAGGGGATTTGATCTTTTTTTTATATATTTTCCTAGAAAATATTATTGAAGAACATATGTGTTTTAAAACGTACATGTAAAACATAAACAGAATTTGTTAGTGGTGCCATAAATGTCATCCCTTGTGATTTTTAAATATTTTTCTTGGAAAATATTATTGAACAACACATTTTTAAATATTTTTCTTGGAAAATATTATTGAAGAACACATGTGCTTTGCACAACAGTATAAACAAATTCTGTTACATGTAAAACGTAAACAGAATTTTTTTGGGATGCAATGAAAGAAACGAAGTATATACAATGGAAGTATGATCTCCCATAATACTCAAAGAAATCAAGCGCGAAACACAGCTAGATTCTCTTTCGCACATTTTGACTCTCTCTTTCTAATGGGATCCCCTGATACCATTACCAACCTTGTACGAGTAAATAGGGATGTGTTAGCAACCTTAATTGAACAAATAGGGTTGACAACTAACCAAATCATGTGTTGATGTTTGAGGTTATGTTGAATGGTTCCTGAAATATTCTTCATTCAAAATGCCAAATGGAGTGTATAAAACAAACGTGTCTATTTCAAAGGACATGTTTGATTGATTCTAGTTAAAAAAATAAAATTGCACTTCAAACTTATTATTATACTTTTCACATCGCGACACATTCAAATAAATTCGCGCCAAAATACTATCAGATGACATTCACATAAAACACGAGTAGGCAATCTTTCATTCTCGTGTGAGAAACAAGGCGATCGGTAAGAGAAAGAAAGATCAAGATATGTGTTTGGCATAAATGACAGCTGGTTGTTGCAGAAATGACAGCAACTTTAACTTTGAAGAGAAAAAGTGTAACATTTGCGTTTTGCACTGATTTTTTTCGAATTTTTGATGAACCAAATGTGCAGACTAGATTTAGCAAGTAAAGACTAAAGGTGGGTTTAGAAACACGAGCATTTTCATTTTTAATGGCAAAGTGAGCGGGATAGCGAAATTCAAATTTACGTGCGCAAAAAGTCGATCACATCAGTGTCTCACACGTACTTTCCCTTCCACTTTATGGCGAACTGTCACTGCACATCACCTTCTCGCAGCAATACGTTTGTTATCACTTCAATTTCACCTAACAAAATCATTTTGTGTGATGTTATAATTAATAACATAATTATTATTACCTCCCGTTTCAATTTAAAATGCGTAGCTTTCAAATAAACATCGAACTTAACCTTACTTTTGCTGGCTGCCATAATTCCCCATAATTCAGGGGTAACATTTTGCTGGCAGGGCGGGGAAGTCCAATGTGTTTGTTGTTGTTTACTGCCATAACTTTTCTATCGTCGACGAAAATTATGGATAGTAAAACCACTACATGCAAGCAAAATTTCCAGTAAAATTTTTACTGAGTGGTTTCCCGTCCCTTTCCCACTTGGTGAAAAAGTCATAAGAAATCTGGCATTTCACTCACTTTGCCAGTAAAAATGAAAATGCTCGTGTTTCTAAACCCACCTTAACTATCTGTGTAATTTTTATGTAATTTGAACATGAGTGCAAGTGAATTGACATGAAATTTGTATAACGCAAAATGTTTACGAGTACAATTAGGTTGGGGGCTACTGAATCCCCATGTCAAATCTGCTGCCGTGCCATTTTTCGGCTCGGATGCTCTGTCCATTGTATATAAGTCAGTGAATGAAAGTCATCCCTTTCTTTTAATTTATGACACTGAAAGGCAGTATTTGGTGAACCCACAGAACTATATACATAGAACGCTCATGGCCATATAAAGCCTAATATTAAAAGTAAGTCAAAAATTATTGCTTTCTCTGTCCGGCTATATTTCGTTTCAATGACATTTCATGTGACTTTCATTCACTGAACTGAAATTGAAATGTATAGCTACCTAAGGCGCTAAGGTTTGAATTTTTTCCGGCGATAAATCCAAAATTTCCATCGCATTAGAAATTTTTGTTGTTTTAATTCTATATATTAATTGAGAGTTAGGATTTTTGTACCCCCTTTTTGATCGACTTCCACTGAAGTGATTTTGTTACCAAGATGTGGATAAACACAAAACTTAATCAAATTAATATACTGAATATTTTTTCTTCTCAGTTCATTCTTGTGCCCAATTTCTCCTAAAAATGTTTACTCAAGGATTTCTTTTAATCTTAGCAACCCAGTCATATCAAAATCAAATGAACTAATGTAAAAAAAATGACAAAGTTAAATAGCCGAAACCGTCCTTCGTGTCAAAATTAGTTTATATTTGATTGAATAAAATGTCTGCGTGATTACTTTAAATAAACATTCTATGCAAATATTTATTCCCATTAATTCAGTAATAAAATCATATTTAAATTTCGCAGCAATTTGCTGAAAAATTAAAAAAACGAATCACTGAAACATTGCCACCACATCTTCTTCAGTATTTCCACAACTTTCGACAATACATTTTGATAAGCCTTTCTTAGGCCGTGGCATGATGACGCGACAGAATTTAATTCACACAAATAAATTTTATAATCACTTTTAATATTGACTGCAAACTATTTATACCCGTATGGTGAAACCAAAGGGTATATTAACTTTGCCTTACCGTTTGTAACGCCAAGATCTCGTCATCGCACACAAAAATGAATTACACCAGTGTGTTTAGAATGATGAAAAAAGTTGAATTTAGCATGTCCGTCCGTCCGTCCGTCTGTCTGTCTGTCTGTCCGTCTGTGGCGCGGATTGCGGGCGCACGGATTGAGCTAGAGACTTGAAATTTTGCGCAGATTCGTTTTTCGTAAAATGTGAGGCTAAGTTCGTTAATGGGCAAAAATGGACCATTAGGGGGGGTACCCCCCATACGAACGAAAACGTTTTTTGCGAATATCTCAAAAACGGTGCATCTTATCAAAAAAGTCCAAGAACAAAAGTTATTTAGGATATGATTCTACATAAAACTCCCATATATCAAAATCCGATTGGAATAAATTTTAAAAAATCTTATTGGAAAGTTAGACTTTAAAGTGGAATTTTGGTACAACTTTTCGAATTTTGATACGAATATCACCATACGGGTCTCCAATGATTGCCAGATTGGCAATTATAGCTTTTGTTATGTTTTCAATTTAATTTCAACACGAAATCGAATCATGTTCTGTCATATGATGACAGTTCAATTAACTTAGGTTATGAAAACCGTCAAATTATATGAGGTGACCGCTTTTTGCACCGAGGTTTTCAAATGTTTTAATGAAATAACTTATGATAATGGGCTTTTCTGATAATTCAAAAATGTCAAAATCGTAAATTTTTTTGTAAAAACCCTAATTATCGAAAAAGCCCAATATTTACAAGCTTTCCGAATGTAAGAGCAAACTGAAATATACTTCTAGTACATGTACATAAGTAAATGATAAAATATGTAATATGCAATATACATATCGTCGGCTAAAAGTGAAATTGTGCTAAGTCCATTATACCAAATTTGACAGAAGAGCAATAAAAACCCTCGTTAAATCATTTTAATTTTCATTTAAAGAAAACTGAGCCCAATTTTTCTCATTTAAAGAAAACTCAGTACTATTATTGAAAGAGAATTAAAACGATTTAACAAGGTTTTCATTGCTCTTCTGGAATATTATACCAAATGGACTTAGCACAATTTCACTTTTAGCCGACGATATTACATTAGAGAAAAAAAATCAAAACAAAACAGAAAAGAAAAAAAAAAACAACCATATTTGGCATTTGTAGGCGTAATTAATGTATTTTGGTTTTATTATTGAATTGTTATAATTATGTGTTCTTGTTTTCTTGATTTTATGATTTACACTATAAATATTATAAAATTATTGTTACTTATTTCTTCGTACGTTTTTTTTCCTCTCACTGTCACTAATATGCTATATATGATTTGTTTTATCTAAATAGCGATTTACCGGTAAATACCGGTAAACCGGTTTTTACTAAAAATATTTACCGTTTACCGGTAAATCCGAAACTCGGTAATTTTGCAGGCCCTAATCACCACTACCACTTTAGGACAACGTTTTCAGAACTTTTTTTTTATGACAATTATTTTTATGACAATTTTTCCTTAGCGACAACTTTTTATTACGAATTCATTCTTTGCACTTTCAGTAATTCCAAATCAAAAATGCCGATTCTTTTTTCGTTTTGTTGGAAAAGTCAAGAAAAATTTTGGCGAAAAGCGGGAATATCGGAAAAATTGAAATTTGCATTTTGTATGGGATTATGGTATAGAAGGAGAAAATATTGTATTTTGAACTGAAAAATGGATAATTTGGTGATAATGTTATCGCCAACAGATGTCGTTACGCTCTCAGACTCACGTTTGACAGCTGAGAAATATATTCGCTCTTTCCTCATTGATGATTGATGCGAAGCGTTTGTTTATCGATATAGTGCGCAAATTATCGCTGTTTTTCCCACTTTTAAATCGTTGAAAGTATTTTATTTTGTGATCAACGAAGTGAATCAAGGTATTTATTCAGTAACCAAGTGAAATTAAATGAATTGGTGTCGAATTTTGTATGTGAGGTTAGCGGCACATCGAATCAACACAAATTTCCTTGATTCATCCACTGTTTTTGTGCGATTTGATAATTTAAATTATTCATTTTGTAGAGAACGAATTTAAATAACGTATTTTGTCACCGACCAATTCGTTTATTTAAAAAAAAAAATCTATTTGTATGGGAGAGGGAGGTAGGAGTGGTGCAACTGGATAGATAAGTTGTGTAAAATCATATTCTAAACACATTTCGTCTCTATAAACTTTTCTATGCGATGCATCGTTTCGAGAAAATAAAGAAAAAGTATTCAATTGGTATCGGGAAGGGGAGAGTGGTAGTCTAACTGAATTTTGATGTATAGATAAGTTATGCAAAATCATATTCAAAAGACATTTTAGCTTTATAAATTTTTCAATGCGATTCACCGTTTTCGAGAAAATTGCGAAAAAAGTTTCATTTATATGGAGAAGGGAATGGTCCGATTTTGCCAGTCCAAGAACTTAGCATTGCCATTTACGAGAAACGCAACTGTAAATATTTCAAATCTCTAGCTCAATCCTTCCGAAAGTTATGATATTCACGTATATATCCGTGAGGGACAGACGACAGAGAGACAGACGGACAAACAGACAGACGGTCGGACATGATTTTGTCATCCCAAACACCCTAGTGTAGTTCATTTTTGTGTCCAGCGATTGGTTTGATACGTTACAACTAAATCTAATATACTTCAATATGATTCTCATATAGTGTGGAGTGCAGGAACAAACTTATTGTGGTACGAGAGCGTTTTTATACCCGTATGGTGAAACCAAAGGGTATATTAAATTTGGCTTACCGTTTGTAATGCCAAGATCCCGTCATCACACTCAAAAATGAATTACACCAGTGTGTTTAGAATGATAAAAAAAACTGAATTTTGCATGAACGTCCGTCCGTCTGTCCCTCTGTGGCGCGGATTGCGGGCGCACGGATCGTAAAATGCAAGGCTAAGTTCGTTAATGGGCAAAAATGGACCATTAGGGGGGGTACCCCCCATATGAACGAAAAAGTTTTTTGCGAATATCTCAAAAACGGTGCATCTTATCAAAGAAGTGCAAGAACAAAAGTTATTTAGGACATGATTCTACATTCGATTGAAATAAATTTTAAAAAATCCTATTGAAAAGTTTGACTTCAAAGTGGATTTTTGATACAAATGTTCGCCGTTCAAATCACCATACAGGTTTTCAATAATTGCCAGATTGGCAATTATAGCTTTTGTTATGTTTTTTTTTTGATTTGGAGATCCAGTGAAATCCGGTTATAACGACCTCCAAGGGACCAACAAATCTGGTCGTTATATCCGGTTGTTCGTTATAACCGATTCATAGTTTTAAAGGTTTTAAAATACATGTGTGAAGTTCTCAAAATACAAAATTTTTATTGCAAATCGCCCGTACATTGAAAAATTAAATTTATTTAATTTTTCTGCAGATATTGAGTAATTTTCTTTTCAATTCTTAGCACAGGTTCTTTTGAAATCTCATCAAAAATGTTATTGAATAATAGGAATGAACTCAATGTCGTAATACCCCGAAGTGCTTCATTGACTGAAGGTATGACACAACCTGTTTCTGAAATTTTCACCCGATTTTAAAATTATGTATTGTGATGCATAAAACATTATTTACCAGTAGTATCTTCTTCATCTTTTTGCTCGATACTAAATTGTCGCCTTTTAGCATTCATTGTGGAATTCACAGTATAAACTACGAAATAAACTGAATTAACTACAACGTAGATGCACAAAACTTTGACAGAACTGATTAGGGGAATTCCCGAAAAGTTCCAACTTTCATTTAATGACTTAAGCAAATGACGTTTAGAAGTGCAACAAGTTTGCAAATTGGACAAAAACTAGGGTATCTGACATGACGGCCAATTTAGAACATTTGTTAAAAACTTAATCTACCAGGTTTTGATTTTTTCTATGAGATCTTAAGTTTCGGTCGTTATAAACGATATTTTTTCTGTTTTCGTAGAAAAAGGGGTCGTTAAAGCCGATATGCCGTTATATCCGGTGTCGTTATAACCAATACCAAAACGCACAGAGTCTTATGGGCTCTGGCCGGGACCTAAGAAATGCGTCGTTAAAGCCGGTATGTCGTTATAACCGCTGTCGTTATAAGCGGATTCCACTGTAGTTATAATTTTTTTTTTGATTTGTGAAATAGAGTAACGTATAAACTCAAGAACTATTGCACCAACATAGAGTATGTGTCATGACCACGGTTTATAGTAAGGTGTGGTCGCGGTATCGGCTCCCGTTTCACCCCCTCGCCTGTTATTTTCTGAACCACTGAAGGGATTTGAATACGGTTTTCAGTGTTGGGCAGGTTAATCATAAAAGAAATTTTCATGCACTCAAACTACTCCGCTCTACATGGTGCGAGCCCCCTCTCCTGCTATCTCCTAAACTACAGAACATATTTTTATACGATTTTTAGTGTTAGATAGGTTATCTGTCAAGGTAAAAATTTCGACCAATCCTCTCCTCAGCTATCTCTCAAACTATTTTATGGATGTTCAACATATGTTACAACATAAATGCACAAATCTTAAGTGTCTGGCGATAAGGGAATTTCTTAAGTGTCTGGCGATAAGGCGTCAAACCAAAAAAATTATTTGAAATATAATTACTGCATAATTTAAAAGGGTTCTTTCATATTCAAAAATTTATTACTACCCGGGCAACGCCGGGTCCTTGCAAGCTAGTTAAGATATAAAGAGAAAAAAATACTCGAAAGCAATAAATTGATTTACGAATGACTTTGATGAGGTTGAACTGATATTGCGAAGATTAGCCGTTTGATTGCAAAGAACGGAGGGCATAAACGTTTTCAGGAATTCCAATTTAACCCTTTACTGCATAGTGTATCACTTATGATACAGCCACGTTTTTTCGATATCATATTTACGCCTTTCAAGTTTTAGCTAAGTTTTCAGCAAGGCACTTATCATTGACACTATTAACACAAAAAAAATATCAGTTGTGGTCAACACAAAACTTTCTTCTACAAAATCTACGACCCTGCGCAATTTACGCTAGAGCCCTGTCGCGTTGTCAACCTAAGACGACCTCCCAATAAATTCTTGGTTTATTCAAAAACATCAAAAACGTACAAAATTTGAGATAACTTGAGAACGGTAAAAGATATCAATTTACGGTAAATGGCAAAAAGGTAGAAAATTTTAACATCTCCAATTCTTCCTTAAATTAATTTGTCGAAAAACCGTTAGTTTGCAAATTATTCGCAAAAATATGATTTTTTACATATTTATGAAAATATCTCAATAACGGTAAAAGATAACGGATAACGGTAAGAAACAAAATTGTGTAGAATGCCATTCTCATTAATTCACTTCATACATTCAGTCAGCAAAAACCCGTTAGTTTTCGAGATAATCGCAAAAAACTGATTTTTTGGAAATAACGGTTTATCTCGATAACAGGTGGAGATATCGAGTTATAGCTAAAGACAAAAGTGTGGGAAATTTTATTTTCTCCAAGTTTTGTCATACTTAAGGTCACTAAAAAAACGCGTAGTTTGGGAGTAAATCGAGAAAAACGAAATTGCGATTTTTGAAAAACCGCCATTTTGGATACTTCCGGTTAACGGATTTCCACCAAAAGTTGATAACATTTTTGATGAGATTTCAAAAGAAGCTGTGCTAAGAATTGAAAAGGAGTTCTTGCACCAAAAATCCAAACAAACAAAGATTACTCATTATCTGCAGAAAAATTAAATAAATTTAATTTTTTAATGTACGGACTATTTGCAATAAAAATTTTGTATTTTAGAACTTCACACATGTATTTTAAAACCTTTAAAACTATGAATCGGTTATAACGAACAACCGGATATAACGACCAGATTTGTTGGTCCCTTGGAGGTCGTTATAAACGGATTCCACTGTATCAAAAATTATGAGCAAAATTTCAAAATCGTCAAAATGGCAGCCATGTTGAAAAAACATCAGTTTTGAATTTTGAATTTTTTCACTAATTCAAACTTGTAAATAGTTAAAACTTTTGGCGGTGTAATCTAAAAAAATAAACAAATAACAGAAATAACTTCTATTTCTTATATTTAATCTACGCATTTTGTTGTTATGTCATAGTTAAGCATTGATGACATATCAAAATTCATTCATATCTTCTATGTTTTAGACGCTCGATTTTTTTAAATATTTTTCCCGAACTTAGAAAGTGATTTTCCATCTGAAAACATATTTTCAGCCAAATAAAAAAGTCATGCAGTAAAGGGTTAAATGAAACAAATGTGAGGACCAAAATCCCTCTTCTCAACCTGCGCAAAAATTGCAGAATCATCGTTGCTAAAAAATTTAGAGATGGCATTGCACAACAAATCATTTTTTTGCAAAACTTTTCCAATAGGAAGTTTACTGCAGTTCTTACAGACCAACATAATCGATTTAAATTCACAATGTACTTTACGAACCTCAGCGGATATTTCAGTGCATAGGTCTGTTCGATATGAGTCCTGGACTTACTCGGAGTAAAAATTTTTACTCTTTTCTGTTCGATATGAGTCCTGGACTTACTCCGAACACATATCGAACAGAAAAGTGTAAGTCCAGGACTCATCTTTTCAGTCCTGGACTTAGGGCCGTTTTCACAATGTCCGGTTAAGAACTTTACCGGAGGTTAACCGGCGGTTAGTGAAGAATTCCTTTTCACAATATGCGGTTAACGGCAATGTGTCGGTTAATTATCTCTTAACCGGTGGTAAACTTAATCGGAAGAATTTCGTCCGATTAGTGACTTAACCGTCGAATTGAAGGTTATGTTTGGTAGTAAAAAGAAAACTGACGTGTAATAAAATTAATATTTTTAATAACATTTGGAATAAAAATATAATTAATTATGGCAAAAAGATCGATGCGAATGTTATTCATGTGTAATCAATGCCAAACTATACCATATCAAGAAAATGCGTAAGTGAAATACAAGAAACATCGGTTATTTTTGTAAATTTCGCCAATTCTTTTATCGAGACTGTCTTTTGTATTGTATAAATTTACAAAAATAACCCATGTTTCTTGTATTTCACTTACGCATTTTCTTGTTATGGTATAGTTTGGCATTGATTACAAATTTCAAAATCCATTAGAAATACGTGTTTAAAATATCCAGCTCTGTAGAAAATATCAAGCCGATGAAGCGCTGATCCTCGGACAATTTTCAAGAATGCTTTTAACAAAATTCAAGGAAAAAAATGGCTCAAAAGTAAACAAATCCTTCCTTAAAAATTGTTAAAAACAAGTTTTTGTTCTTATTTAAAATCTACATTGTAATGCAAAAAATTACATCGTACTTTCAGCAATAATCGAAATTTATTAAATACAAGTTCTTATAATTTAAAGTAGAAAACATTTGTATCGTTGGCTTGTGTCTCTTGGTCTATATGGAATTCCTCTATTTTTCAGTTCCCTAATTACTCCGTTTGGTAGGCGTCCAGATACAGAAATCGCATATGTAGATGCTTCGTGTAAGTCGGTCTGAAAAATTAGAAATCTTTAGTAAAACTATTTAAATTAAAATGATTGTTTTTTTACTTATTCTTAGCCATCAAATTGTTGCTGGTGCAATCATAAACATTGTCCTTGTTGTTCTTCAATCTTAGGAACTCCTCACAGTTATCGCATCCATCGAACTCAAATTGATCAAATGTCTGAAATAGAATTTTTGTGAATGAGTTTTTAGGACATCAAAATTATAGCTAAACCATTTTTGTTTGCAAGTGTTTTTGGTTAATTTGAACAAAATATTGTAGATATTTTGTAAACAAATCTATTTCATACCATTCGCTTTTACTAAATTTTTATAAACTTAATGAAAATTGTTGAATATTTACCTTGACTAAAGCGCAGAATAAACAAGCTCGTAGGCCACGGAGATCCTTGGGAATTGTTTCAAACGACGTTTTCTGCTTTGTGGATATTTATTGGGAGATATTTACTTCTGGATAGAAGTTATCCAGAATAACTTTTCGACGATTGACTTTAACAAATCCAATTCCACCAAATTTCACATATAGGTTATGGTTCCTTTTTGACATTTGATGTACTAGCATTACCAAAAATCTAGTACATTTTCGACTTTTCCGCCGGTTAGTTAATTGAGACATGGTGAAAACGAAATTTAGTTTACCGGCACTTAACGGCGACCGTAAACTTAACCGCCGGTTACGTTACCGGAGGAGTTAACCGGACATTGTGAAAACCGCCCTTACTCTTGCTTTTAGCTGGAGTAAACTTTTGACAGCTGATATTTGTCAGACATAACCTCTCTTTTACAGTGTTTGGAAGGCAAGAAAAATTTATAAAATGTGTAATTATGAAAATTTATATGTTGAAAATCATGACGGAGAATTTCGAGTATACCAAGTTGAGCGTAAGTTTACAAAACAGGTTTCATGAAATACATTTAATATATTAAACGACAGTTCAAACGTGACTTACTCTGAACTTACTCCAAGTTGTTCGATAAAAACAAATTCAGAGTAAGAAAATCCACCATTTTGTGGAGTAAAGTGAAAATATTTGGAGTAAGTCCAGGACTTATATCGAACAGATATGATACAGTTTGTCGCAACCGCCTTTTCAAGGAACGAACACATCTCCAAGAGATTTTTTGCAATCGTCACAGTTCATTTCGAAAAAATTTTTAATATAAGAAAGTAAAAAATAGTTGCAATTTTATATATATATTAGTGGAATCCCCGTATCACAACTTTTGTTATTTTTTATTTATTTTAGGGACACTGCAGGCCAAGAAAGATTTCGTACTATTACGACTGCTTATTACAGAGGTGCTATGGGTATTATGCTTGTTTATGATATAACACAAGAGAAATCGTTTGAAAATATAAAAAACTGGATCAGAAATATTGAAGAAAACGCATCAGCTGATGTTGAAAAAATGCTGCTGGGCAATAAATGCGAATTAAATGAAAGAAGACAGGTAAATTGTAAAAAAAATCTTTGCATATATTTTTTCTTACTACCGTTTTTTGTGTAAAAAAAAATCAGATTTATGCCTAACTTCCAGATGTGTTTATTTTAGAAACCCGCATTGGATTTGTTTATAAAACCAGTTAATGCGTATTGTTTATAAAATCAGTTAACAAATATTAAAACCGGTTAATGTGTATATATTTTTAACTTCTAAACGACTTTTAAAGTTACAACTAATAATTAGATTTTAAATAAATTTCTCTTTAGAAATATGTGATGTAAACAGCACATTACTTTCTAATACAAAATCTGCGCAATTTACAAGTACAAGCACAGAATAACAGACGGGAAAGAATCGAGAATTTCAATGTCACACGGTAGAGAGAACAATCGGCAAGAGAAAAAAATATCTTCGACTCGCTTTAAATTTTCGAATTTTCCGGAATTCCTTTTCTGGCCTTCATATTCAAGAACACGCAAAAGAGATAAAAAATATAACATGCGAAATTTGTTTTGCAGGGTTTGATACGGAATTTTTTCCATTATTCTAGCAATCGAAAAAATTTAACTTCTCCTCACACAAAACACTTTTTAGAACATAAAACGCTATGCCGGATGGATAAAATGACAATTCGATTTGGTTTTATCCATTCCAAGAAACTCATTTCTGCCAAAATTGAAAATCAACCAAAAACTATTTGCATCGCAACCCTGTTTGCATTTTTTCTTGTTTTCACACAAATGCACATCACTTGTAAACAAAACGACATCGGTTTGTTTACCCTTTTACGTCAATGGCTTCGAAAAAGGTTGCAAAAAATATTTATTATGGCAAAATTGGAATTTTTAAAATGCCTCGTCAAGTAATGTTCCGCGGACAGCTTAAAAAATCCCGAGAGAACGTTTTTTAGGGTACCGAAAGCACCAGAAAGGTAAACTTTTTCGATTAGACACAAAAAAGGGGGAAAATTTAGGAAACACTAAAATTTTCTCGTAATTCCGACAAAATCAATTTTTTTTAAAGAATTACGTTATCCGCCGCTTCTCCGCGTATCACATAACGATAAACACATCACAACATGCTCGATTTTACACAATAAATCGGCATAAATCCAAAATGTTTCCGACATTTATTTCGATTTGTTTTTTCGAAAAAATTTAACTTCTCCTCACACAAAACACTTTTTAGAACATAAAACGCTATGCCGGATGGATAAAATGACAATTCGATTTGGTTTTATCCATTCCAAGAAACTCATTTCTGCCAAAATTGAAAATCAACCAAAAACTATTTGCATCGCAACCCTGTTTGCATTTTTTCTTGTTTTCACACAAATGCACATCACTTGTAAACAAAACGACATCGGTTTGTTTACCCTTTTACGTCAATGGCTTCGAAAAAGGTTGCAAAAAATATTTATTATGGCAAAATTGGAATTTTTAAAATGCCTCGTCAAGTAATGTTCCGCGGACAGCTTAAAAAATCCCGAGAGAACGTTTTTTAGGGTACCGAAAGCACCAGAAAGGTAAACTTTTTCGATTAGACACAAAAAAGGGGGAAAATTTAGGAAACACTAAAATTTTCTCGTAATTCCGACAAAATCAATTTTTTTTAAAGAATTACGTTATCCGCCGCTTCTCCGCGTATCACATAACGATAAACACATCACAACATGCTCGATTTTACACAATAAATCGGCATAAATCCAAAATGTTTCCGACATTTATTTCGATTTGTTTTTTTGTTGGGTTTGACGTTTGATATTAGATCTGTTCGATATAAGTCCTGGACTTACTCCGAATATTTTCACTTTACTCCACAAAATGGCGGATTTTCTTACTCTGAATTTGTTTTTATCGAACAACTTGGAGTAAGTTCAGAGTAAATCACTAACTCTATATTATGAGTTTATAATTATAGATTAAAAAATATAACAAATATAATAAATAAAACCGAAACTACTCAAGAATATATATTGGAAATAATTTATGATGTCTTTTGTTGCATTTCTTCTTCCAAACACTGTAAAAGAGAGGTTATGTCTGACAAATATCAGCTGTCAAAAGTTTACTCCAGCTAAAAGCAAGAGTAAGTCCTGGAGCGCGTTCGTCGTTGCAAAATAGTCAGCTATAGTTGACTATTTGTGACTATCGGTCGTTCGTGAACGCCGTAGCTGACTACGTAGCTACAGCTCTGGTCGTTCGTGGATGCCAATAGTCGACTACGGTAGTTGACTATTTCTGACTATGCTCGGTGAGCAGAGTTAGAAATAGTCAAGCGTAGCTAACACACACATAGACAGTGTGTAAATCATGATTGACATATAAATGTCAAAATTCCCGCCTGAGTTCAGTTTTTAGGAACAGAAAGAGGAAAAATGGACATGAAATTATTTACGCAAATGAAAATTAATAACGATATGTTTTAAAAAATTGGGGTTTTTGTTCATTCTTCAGTGTGTGTGTGAGCTGTCAAACGAAAAGCAACTACGACTATGACTATGGTCGTTCGTGGTGCACATGACTATAGTTGACTACGGCGAGCTATGACAGATTGACGTCATTAGCTATTGCTAGCTACGACTACGACTATCAATGCGTCGACGAACGCGCTCCTGGACTTACACTTTTCTGTTCGATATGTGTTCGGAGTAAGTCCAGGACTCATATCGAACAGAAAAGAGTAAAAATTTTTACTCCGAGTAAATCCAGGACTCATATCGAACAGCCCTATTACCTGATTCAAGGTTTCGTGATTCAAAAATTGCAAAAGGCGCGTAGATTTGAGTTTCAATAAATTTCTGAACTTTGACTTTCATCTTTTGGATTTGTAAGGGTTTTAAGTTCTCAACGAATTATTTGTCGGATCTAAAAGTTTAGTCTCAGAATAGGGTATTGGAGTAATGTTGATTGCATTAACTTTTTGATAAAAAAAAGTTTTTACTAGAATCTGAGCGACGAGCATTACCGCTTCTTTCAAAAAATCAACGTAATTAATTCATACATACTAATTGTTATTAGGGATACGAATTAAAGGGTGGTTAAATTTTAAGGGCCGATGTTGATTTTGAATAAAACACAAATTATTTAGGAAATTATTGTCATTTCTTTTTATTATGATAATATTGCTATGGTTCAATTATGTATGGAACAAAATATCGGCCAAATGGCCGCCGCGACCTCGGCGGCACACCTCCATCCGATGGTCCAAATTTTCGATGACGCTGAGGCATAATTGAGTTTCTATGCCGTTAATGTGCCGAATTATCTCATCCTTTAGCTCTTCTTGCCACACAGCTACCGAAACAATCGCTCTTTTGCGCGACAAATTTAATGGCCGTGTTATCTCACGTGGTGGCGATGTCAATTGGCCGCCAAGATCATGTGATTTGACACCGTTGGACTTCTTTCTTTGGGGTTATTTGAAAGAAAAGGTGTACGTCGATAAGCCAGCAACAATTCAAGAGCTCCTGTTGAAACCACATATCGTCCACATCCATATCTTCCAATTCGGGCCATAACAAGTTCGTTATCATCTCACGATAGCGAACACCATTCACAGTAACTGCCTGACCGGCCTCATTTTGGAAAAAATACGGCCCGATGATGCCGCCAGCCCATAAACCGCACCACACAGTCACTCTTTGTGGGTGCATTGGTTTTTCGACAATCACTCTTGGATTATCATTCGCCCAAATGCGGCTGTTCTGCTTATTGACGAATCCACTGAGGTGAAAATGTGCCTCATCACTGAAGATGATTTTCTTCGAAAATTGATCATCCACTGTTGCCATTTCTTGCCACCATTCTGACCATTGACGACGCTTGAAATGGTCAAGAGGCTTTAGTTCTTGAGTCAATTGCACCTTGTAAGCGTGTAAATGCAAGTCTTTATGCATAATGTTCATCAACGACGAGCGTGGGAGGTGCAATTGTTGGGCACGACGACGAGTTGAGGTGGACGGCTCTTCAGCCACACTATCGCGAACAGCAGCAATATTTTCTGCAGTACGAGCTGTACGAGCATGCACTGGTGTTTTCACATCTCCTACAGACCCGGTTTGCTCAAATTTTTGCACGATTTTTCCGATTGTACGCACATTTGGACGATTAAATTGACCGAAAAAATCACGAAGTGCACGATATGCATTTTGATTTGAACGCCCATTTTCATAATAAGCCTGAATAACTTTAACGCGTTGCTCGATTGTGTATCTTTCCATGGTTCAAATTGAGTTAGTCTGAAATTGAGAAATGTCAAATGAAATGCAGAAAAAAACTTGACGTTTAGGTGTGGTTCACATTCAACATCGGCCCTTAAAATTTAACCACCCTTTAAATTAAATTTCCGCGAATTTCCATTTTGTGATTTTAGCGGAATAAAATTATGTGCATCAACACATCCAATATTTTAATTCTGGCAACCCCCTGGAATTTCATCCAGCATTTCTGGGTACATTCAAAAGCAATTCGTGTGCTTACCATAGACAACACAGGCCAACACACATTTTGATGCCGGCGATTTTTTAACTGTTCTTGGGTAATTTTTGGGTGGAGAATCCGAAATAGCCATCAGATTTTGTCTATCAGATCTAGTTTTTAAAATAGGAATTATTTACTGTTTTTTTACCTCTATATATATTTTACGTTATAACTATGAGTATTGCCAGTAAAAAAAAACACATGTATTAAATATTTATTATAAAACTGATATTAGTCACTATCACCTACAAATTTTCGTTTATGCGGCTGTCTAGCATGGAGTTTACTGGGGCAGTCTCGCTGAAGGCTCCAACAGTAGTCGGCCATCATGTGGCTATCCCATCGTCCTTGATATCGATCTTCCATAGTTTTAATATCCTGATGGAATCTTTCTCCCTGTTCTTCACTACAGTCACCTAAATTTTCTGGAAACCGATCTAGGTGGTTGTGGAGGTAGTGAACTTTTATACTCATGTTACAACCGAGAATATGAAAATTTGAAAGCATAGTTTCCACTAATTCTATGTAATTGTCTGCTTTGTGATTTCCAAGAAAATTTTGAACTACTTGAACAAATGAACCCCAAGCGTTAGATTCAGTCTCATTCATTGATGTGGTGAACTGTGGATCTTTAATAAGTTGCCTTATTTGAGGACCATCAAATACACCAGCTTTTAGTTTTTCCGTGCTAATCCCAGGAAACTTACGTGACAAGTACCCAAAACAATTATACCTCGATCTAACGCTTTCACAAACTGCTTCATAAGCCCTAACTTGATATGCAAGGGTGGTAGTAAGATTTTTTCTCTCGTAACCAAAGGTTCATTCACTACGTTTTGTTTTCCTTGAACCATAGTATCTCTTAAAGGCCAATTTGTCTTAACCCAGTGCTGATCTTTAGCTCTGCTGTCCCAAAGACATACAAAACAGGGGTATTTTGTATATCCACTTTGCTGTCCAAGGAGAAAGTTCACCATTTTCAAATCAACACAAATTGCCCACTGATGTTCTTCGTATTTAATTTGTTTCAAAACTTGTGCTATTGTTTTATACTCCTCTTTCATGGTAGTAGAATGTCCAATAGGAATTGAGGCATATTTGTTACCGTTATGTAAAAGTACACATTTTAAACTACGTTTTGAACTGTCAATGAAAAGGCGCCACTCGTCTGAAGTATAATATGGCAAACCCATTTTTTCTAAGACTCCTTTTATATCGTTACAGAATACCAGCTTATTTTCCTGAGTGAAAAAATGCAGCAGATCCTTTTCTCTCTTACGATAAAATGTAACATTAGTGCCTGGATAAAGAAGGTTATTTTCTTTTAATCTGGATGCCAGTAATTCAGCACACTCCTTTGAGAGGTATAGGTCTCTCATGAGATCGTTCAGTTCTTGTCGATTAAAACACTGAGGAGTTGTTAAATCTGCTTCAAATTCACTGTCGTTTTCTACTTCATCAGACGTTGATGTTTCCGTATTATCTTCCGGGATTTCAGGGAGAGTGCTGAAGGTTGGAACGGGTATTTCATTAGAGTGCGGTACAGGTCTTCTTGCAGAATCTAGATCAGGATATGTCCATTTATGTCGATTGTTCCTATTTATGCCTTTAATATTAACGAGACAAAAATAGCAGTCATCATAATGGTTACGTGGTTCCCTCCAAACCATTGGTACACCAAATTTCAGGCACTTTCTGTTTCCAATTGTCCACTGTCGCAAATGTTCAACACATGTTTTACACACCACATGTGGAGCCCAAGATTTATCTTGATCTCCCAAATGAACGCCAAAATAGGCAAGATAAGACCTTTTCACAAATTCAGAAATAGTTTTTCTACTTTCTTTCACCGTGTATTCGCCACATACATAACAAAAAACATCTGGATGGTTTACACAGCTACGCCTGCTTGTGGATGCCATTGTTTTAGTTTTAACACAATAAAACGACGAAAATGTACACAAAATTATGACACAACTTTATTTGCCAAAACTACACAATAGACTAAGTCGAGAAGGATAAAGGTAGACTACAGGTACTATGTTTCCAACACCAATTAGTCGGGGTTGAGCAGGTATGGGGAGATCGGATCATGGGGAATTCCAAATATACAATAGGTAATAAAATTCATAGAATTAAGTAATGCGGGTTAACCAGTTCTAGGAATATTTGTTGACGGACACTTTCAGGTATATTTGGCTGATTAGATCCTAGTTTTAAGTACCAAATTTCTATTGTGAATTTTAAAGAGATGTTGATTTATTTATTTTTGCCTTTTATTAGAACTAAATTCAATTAGTCTCTATCTCAAAAACTAGAGCTGATAGAAAAAATCTGCTGCCAGTTTTAGAATCAGCACATTACGTATATCTAAACTCAGTTCTTAGATCTCAGGCACCAAAATTTTTTTTTATTTTGTTGGCCTGTGTAATATATACTAATAGATAGCTGACTTTCGCATATCGACTGCCACGCTCTGTTTTCCAGTTAATGGAATCGGAACAACTTATATTTGGTTTGTGTCTTGGATTGTGCATAGGATAGGAAAACGTGCTCTTGATAATTTTCTTTTCATTTCTAATAAAACCTGAAAAATTAAATCAAAGAATTTCGTTTGTTTTTTAAATTTGTTTTAATATTTTTTTTTACATTAACATAACACCTCAATTAACATAACACTGCGAAGATAACACTGAAGACGAAGTTTGAGGAGTTAATTGTCGTCTTCGGTTTGAAACTAATTGCAGAACAGTTCCATCGGCAAATTCATTTATTTCTGTAGAAGCGAGATATTATTAGTATAGGACAAGAAATTCTTAATAAATAAAAGACATACCAGATAAATTTGAGTTGATATTTTCACAGGAACATGATTTTGAACAGGAACATGATTTTCACCTGGATGTTGAATTTGTAGTAATTTCAGCACTTCTTGATTTGGCCTAATACTAACAGGCGCAATAAATTTTGAAGAAACTGTGTGCTGTGCATTAGCAGGAAGATTCTCACCATCACTTTCAATACTTTCTGTTAAAAAAGGGATTACTATAAATCTATACATCTAGAAAAAAGTTCATCAAATTTCTTACTCTTAATATGCATTTCCATCTCACGAAATTTGCTGCATTTTTTCGGATTTGGAAATTGGCGAGACTTTTGGTCTATGTTGGTGCAAATTGGTACACTGCACTTAATTTTTCCAACCATTGCAACCAAATGTTCAACACGAAAAATTTACTTCTGCTTCTAATCACTTCAAACAAACCAATTTTAACCTCACTTCAGCAGTCACGTCAGACGACACATGCTGGTTTTGAGATGGTTTTGAAATGTCGAACACACGCGCGCCATCTGGATTTTGGAATCGGCATTTAAACAATGAAAATGATTTTTGTTCTAAGTTGACACACCGTGGTGCTTACAAGGGAATTGAGATAGCTAGATAAGGCTCGGAAAGTTCTTCGCACATCAAAAATATTAGTTCCTCGATTCCTTTCTGTTATTCTGTGGTACAAGTAAAATATTAGCGTATAAAATACTAGCTTGCATACCCGTCGTTGCCGGGTCAAAGTTTTTTTTGACGTGGACATAGATTAGATATATATATGTAGATGGGAAGTAAACCCAATTTCTCGTTTGCGTAATGAGTGCAAAGAGAGCCACTATGGGAACAAAAACTCGAACCAATATGATTTTTCTTTTTCTCCTTCACACTTAAATGCAGTTCACAAAAAAACATCTGACTTGTTGTTTTCTTGCGATGGCGCAGGGAGCAACAAAATAAAAAATATTTAGGAGAAAACAGAAAAAAATCACTTATAAAAGTTGTCTAACGCATTTTGTTTAGTCATGATTCTGTTAAATAAATGTTCAAATGAACAAAATTGAAGGGCTCCATTTCCCTACAATTGAATTTACATATATTTTCACGGAACACAAAAAATAAGAAAAACTGATTTTTAGCCGACCCTATTTCCAATATGACACTGCACAACATATACACTAACAAGTTTCGGCCAGCGCCACTGTTTACATTTTGCTTCTGAAGTAAATGGAACAAGATTTCTCCACTTTATGTAATTAAAACTTTCCCAAAATGTCCGAACAATAATATTTAACACTGCTTAAAATATCTATTTCACAAAAAATATTACATTTTGTGATTTGTCACTCGCACTCGATTTATTTGTTTATTTTAAACTGACAGATTGGACTTCGTATTACCAGATCGCATAAATTAAAGACGAGAAAATTTTCAAATATTTGATGTTAACAAATTTGTCATATTTGGGATTCAATTTGTTAAATGTATAGTATTTGATCGCTTTAACTTTGATGTTTTTAATAATGTGGTTGTCCACCTTTAATAAAAACCACAATTTATTTTAGAAAAAAAATCTGGTTAAATTCAATAAATTGAACTGATTTTGCGAGATTCACTTCGGAAAATCGATGTTCTGTGCTCTGAATCGTCTTAACCCTTTCATGCATACATTTTTCTATGGAATTAATTTTCACGGTTTTTGGTATCCGAGGGTTTTTGGGGTCGCTGATTACGAATCTGAAGTCAAAACTTCAAAATTCAAAATGGCGGATCCAATATGGCGGTCAAAAAAGATAAAATTCATTAGATTACGCTGAAAACTAGTACGTAATTTTATCTTTTTTGACCGCCATATTGGATCCGCCATTTTGAATTTTTGACTTCAGATTCGTAATCAGCGACCCCAAAAACCTTTATAAAGCTGATTACCGATTTTTTAACTGTAATATATTTGCCACAGTTACATTTAATCTGCAAAATAGCTACTTTTTTGCTTTTTATTTATTTATAAAATGCAGTAATTATAAAAAAGCGCATATTACTTTTTTTATAACAATTGATGTCCTAGGATACTTACGAAATGAATTTAGTCAATATAAGTGCATGAAATATATGTTATAATATTAAAAAACTGAATTAGAAAAGGTGTTGTTGTACAAAGGGTTAAGAAAAAAGCTTTTCCTGTAATCTCTTTGCCAACGATTATTCATCTAAGATTTTTAAAAAATATGTCCTATGATACCAACGCTAGTAACAAAAAATTATAGTTGCTATACGTATGTCTGTAAGAACGATAACTTTAAAACTGTTTGACCAAAATTAGTGAAATTTTGTAACCTTTAAACCATTTTGTAAATTTTCGTTCTGATTATTCATTACTCGAACTGGATTTTTTCGTGTCCAAAGTTTTTAAATTACGCCATATAGGGATTTCCGTATGTGCGTACAGCTAATTGTAGCTATGTGTACATGTTTGATTATTTATTCTGACTTATGTAAAAACAGATGTAAAAAATAATTATGGCTTTAAGCTATTATGTCAATTACGTGAAAAGATTTTTTTAAGTTTCAAACAAATTCAGAAATAGAGTAGTTTTTATACCCGTATGGTGAAACCAAAGGGTATATTAACTTTGCCTTACCGTTTGTAACGCCAAGATCCCGTCATCACACATAAAAATGAATTACACCAGTGTGTTTAGAATGATAAAAATAATTAATTTCTGCATGTCCGTCCGTCTGTCCGTCTGTCTGTCCGTCTGTCTGTCTGTCTGTCTGTCTGTCTGTCTGTCCGTCTGTCTGTCTGTCTGTCTGTCTGTGGCGCGGATTGCGGGCGCATGGATTGAGCTAGAGACTTGAAATTTTGCGCAGGTTCGTTTTTCGTAAAATGCGAGGCTAAGTTCGTTAATGGGCAAAAATGGACCATTAGGGGGGGTACCCCCCATACGAACGAAAACGTTTTTTGCGAATGTCTCAAAAACGGTACATCTTACCAAAAAAGTGCAAGAACAAAAGTTATTTAGGATATGATTCTACATAAAACTCCCATACATCAAAATCCGATTGGAATAAATTTTAAAAAATCTTATTGGAAAGTTTGACTTCAAAGTGGAATTTTGGTACAACTGTTCCAATTTTGATACGAATATCACCATACGGGTCTCCAATGATTGCCAGATTGGCAATTATAGCTTTTGTTATGTTTTTAAGTTAAAAACGAATCTTGCGGAAGGTGGTGAGGGAAACCACATTTAATTATTCACAAAAAAAAATCAAACAATAATTAATAATTTCAAAAAAAAAAGTATTTAAAGAGGCCTAAAATTGAGATGCGGCAACACCATCTGAACGTACACAAAGCTTACTCCTGTGTTCACGCAGGCAATGAGATAGACACAATTTTGGCAGCCGTACTCTTCTCAGCTGATATTTGTCGTTAGAGCCTTCCCATCTATATTATCTAATCTATGACGTGGATACGTCTTGGATTTTGGTTATGGGGGTACAAATTAGAAAATCGGCTTGCTGCCATGATAACAAATTTGCAATCGATGATACTCGATAGTTTGTGGTGACATCCGAACAGAAACTGTGTTATAAGATGAGACCTACATTAAAGCATTGTTTAGGGTATTTTGTTTTGTTAAACTATGTTCAATTATTTTTTTAAAGATCAAAATCAAAATTTTTACTGCCGCTGCTATGCTGTGTTTGCTGCTTGTAGTACAGATTTCACATTTATACTCTTTTTATGCTCCTCCTTTGTGTGTATTGATTGAATCTGATGTATTGAATGTCATGTTATTTCGTTCTTTTCGCTCTTAAAAGTTTCGTTCTTAACGGCAAAAGCGTTTACAGTGGTTTCCGACTCTCGTTATTGGGAACGAAAATGATTTCTATTTAAGTTTTCGCTTCTTGTTCAAAGCGGTTTGTGGGTCTCGCATAAAAATGAATGAAAGCATTGAACGATGGCTTGTGGTGAAACGGATTTTGTATGATTTCACCACCATAAAATTTATATCAAAATCAAGTGAAAGACCGAGATCTTTCGTAACCAACCTCGTTAAAGGACTTGATTTTTTTCCACTTGTTATTTGAACACAAGTTCAAATAACAAAACTATTTTATTTAAAATGAAAAACATGTAAGATATTTCAAGTGATGTAATAAAAGTCATCCCTTTTATAATTTATGTTTCGTTCGAAGAAAACCCGTTAAATCATATGTAAACAAACATACGAAAAATTAAAAGATAAAATCAATAGTCAAATACGCATTCATGCATTTGAGAAAACATAAAACCAATTTGAGTTCGTTTGGTTTTCATACCAAACGAACAAGTCGAAAATAGTTTTCATGTAAAAGGAACATGCATGATCATGCATAAGAAGATCCTTTCGCATATAATGATGTAATTCGATTTCAACCAATAGGCGCACGGGAATGATCAACCGTCTTTGCATCATCCTTTTTTCGTTTAAGGAGAAGCAAAAGTAGGAGGAACCAAATCTCCTACACACGAAGGATCAACAGTTACTTGCATCATCTCTAATGCAATTCCAAAGGAGAATTCATGAGTAGGATGGGCAAGATGAACTTGTTATTATCTTGCTTGAGAATATTTCTCAAACAACGAGAGACTGAATCATTATTCAGATTCCTCCCCACTATTGAGTAATTTTTATATTTTCCAATAAGGAAAATTTAAACGATAGGATGGGCCAACTCCCACGACAATTTCTAACGATTCCAAATGAAATGGAATCGATTTAAAATTAAAAGATTAACAGAGAAAAAGAAAAGTATAGTAAAGAATTTTGCCTTTGCAAAATTTTATAAAACGACCTGCACGGTCAAATCAAGAGCAGTTCTTTCGGGTCCGCGACCTTAGTCGCGACCCAGTTCTGAGTTGTTTTCGGTGCTTTAAACGTTGCATAGAAAACTAAAATTACGCGACTTATCGCGTAGAAGAAATAAAAAAATTTAATAACTTAGAAAACGACCACGGGCATTGACCCCGGCCTTCAGAAATATTGCGTTATACGCGATGAAATTAGGGGCATAAAAAAACTAAAAATTAAAATCTTGATAGGCCATTTAATAACAGTGAGTTAAATTTTAAATGAAGTGAACGCGCATTTTTTTTAATAATTATCGATTGTAAATGTTAAAATCTTAAATAAATGTAAAAGTTAAAATCTTAAATAAATGTAAAAGTTAAAATCTTAAACAAATAAAGTTAAGAAATAAATGTATAAATTAAGTGAATAAACATTTCATTTTATTTGTATGTCTTTTTATTTAAAAAAAACCACGACATATAAATTGGCGCAGCCGGTAGGATGCGTTTTAATTGAAAACAGTGTTTTTTCTAACGCATCCAGTGATCCGAATCAAACTCGGGAGGAAATTTAAAAAAAAATAATAATAAAAGTGAAACTCGTTGAACAATTAGTGTAAAAAAAAAACAAAAGACAAATGTGACAAATAAAAAACTAAAAGTGAAAAAAGAAAAAAAAAGAAATATTCAAAATGACGTAAAAAAAACATTTCGAATACTTTTGAATTGAATTCATTTAAAAAAAAAGAAGAAAGTGAAAATTTTTGAACATTTGTGAAAAAAAAACATCGACATTTTAGAAAAAAAATTTTGTGACAACAGTAAAAATTTTTTATAGACCGACCAAAGTGAAATTTTTGAAAAAACAAGTTTTTAACACAACATAAAACTACAAATTTACGTATCTGCAATTAGTAAAAATGAAATTTTTTGAAAAGAAAGACGGAGAACGCTCCTCAATTTGTGACAACAGTATGATCGTTGAACGTACCAACGAGGAAAAATTCAACAATTAAAATTGAAGGAAGACTACATCAGAACATCAAATCAACAAAATAATTTTAATAAGAGGAAATATATCCAGGTCCAAACAACGCGAAAGTAACGGTGGACCTTATTCAACAGAATAATCGACAATAAAAGTGCGAACTATGAACGCGCACCTACGGTGGACAAAAGTGCGATCGGTGAACGCGCACCAACGTGGAAGTATAATTAACAACCAGTTAAAGCAGCCATCGATAATCAACAAACAACAATCAATAGGAACAACAACAGCACAAGAAGCAGTCGCAACAACAAATAAATAATAAAAATAATAATATTTTTTTTCTCTAACGATAAAAACAAAATAACAAAGAAGTGTGAAAATGAAGCAAGTCCAAGGTAGGACCATTTTATAAAAAAAAAATATTTTTTAGAGATAAGATTATTTCAAATAAAAGAATAAGAGTATAGGAATATATTAGTATATAAAAGTAAAATATTTTTCTTGTTTTCTCCCGAAAAATAAAATAATAAATTAAACGGTAAAAGTCGCGAAATAAATTCTCAACTCGTTCCACGTAAGAAGAATAAGTTTTCTTCCTTTCTAATAAAAAAAATTTTTTTTGACTGAATATAAAGTCAATACATTTGATACATTTGATGAAAATTGATTCCTGAAAATTTTGGTTCTCTTTATATTTTAACCCACGATATGGTTTTCAAGACCATACAGAAAAAAATCTACGACAAAATTTTGATTTTATAGGAATTTGCGTCCTAGGGAAACCCCATTAAATATGAGGAATTTTGGTTTTCTTAGAAGATTCATTTCCTAATAACAAAATTTTTGAAATTGTAATACGGAATTGTTAAAAAATTTCGAAATAAAATTTGTTTTCTACTGCATTTTATGTGGAAAAGTATGTAAAATTAAATACGATAACTGAACAATCTGGCAAGATCATAAAAAAAATGTGTATTTTTATATAAACGAAATATATGTATATAGAGAAATTTCGAATTAAAGTAAAATGAACATGGATTCCTACACGGAAGAATATGCTACAGCATATGCAAGTCCAATTTATGTTGTACCTAGAGGTAACAGAAATAATACCAATTTTGGAACAAAGCAACGATGGCGAAAGGGAAGTAATTTCCAAAACAGTAATCATACAAATCGAGAACGTCGATATGATTCGAATCAATCTTACCATAAACAGATAATATGTAGTTTTTGTCAGCGCCAAGGTCATAAAAGACACCAGTGTTGGTATTTAAACTCTTCATCGCAACAACCTCTAACGCCCCAAATTGAGGCGACAGAAGATGAATATTGTGAATTCTGCCAAAGGCTAGATCACAATATTAATGATTGTGTCCCCAGAATGAAGTGGCAGACAAATCCAAAAATGGATCCTGTTAAAGATATCGCAGATTTTATTATCAAAAAGATACCACAATTTTCTGGTGAACCTAGTCCTACACGGAAAAATGAGGTTCAAAGGCATTTAAAAATAGCCAAAAGCTATTACGAAAAAGTAAACGCCAACAATAAAATACCATTTTTAAAATTTCTTCCCATGTTAGCTTTAAAAGGGGAAGCTGCTCAATTGGCCCAAACAATTTCCTTCAATACATTTGAAGATTTACGAGAAATGGTTGATTCAACTATACCTTCTGTACAAACAACCAATGGATTTGTGCAATGAACTAAGGACAATTAAACAAAAACCTGTAGGAAATATTAATAACAAAAATAATAAATTTTACTTGGAACAAAAAATCTACAATGTTTCGTGTATCCCTGAAAATAAAACTATTCCCCCGAAGCGATACTATGATACCTTTTGGGTTTCTAAACATAATGAGAATAGTACCGAATCAAAAGAAACAGAAAAGATTGTAACTGCCAGAAATTTATTAATACAAACAAATAAAACGACAAATAAAGAACAATTGAATCATTCAAAATCAAAAAATTCTGATTATAAGAATCAGGTAGGAAAATTACCTATTTTTACTGATACTATAACAAATACTACTAAGACGCCGACAGAAAATAGTACAATTAAGAATTTAAAAGAAGAATATTATCGAAAGTGAAAAAGTCTTGATTTAAAATGAAAAACATGTAAGATATTTCAAGTGATGTAATAAAAGTCATCCCGTTCGAAATGGGAGACTTTTGAGCACTGTATGTATGATATTTATTTCCCACTTCTCTTATCATAAACCAATTATAAATAAAATTATTATATCCGTATGGTGAAACCGAATATTTCAAAAACGGTGCATCTTATCAAAAAAGTGCAAGAACAAAAGTTATTTAGGATATGATTCTACATAAAACTCCCATACATCAAAATCCGCTTGGAATAAAATTTAAAAAAATCTAATTAGAAAGTTTGATTTCAAACTGGAATTTTGATACAACTGTTCGCCGTTCACTCAAATCACCATACGAATTTTCAATAATTGCCAGATTGGCAATTATAGCTTTTGTTATGTTTTAAATAAAAATTCGTTTCCTTAATTTCCTTTTCACTAAAATTTCTTACTTAAATATCTATTGGCGATCGTTGAAGGCGGATCCACGTCTTCTGGCCGTCTCTACAAGACAGGCACCTGCTTTTTTCTATAAATTTTAGAACACAAAAAAATCTGGAAAGAACTTTAAAACTTTTGAGAAAAATCTTATCCTTGCAGGACTTTCCGTTTCGAATTAGTCTAACACCAGATTCGTAATCAATGATCCCCAAGACCTACAAATATCAATTTTTCCGAGAAAAAATGGTAAAAATGATATTTTGTTATACTTGCAGGTAATTCGGTTTCGAATATTGAAAGTCTAATACCTAAATTTTACGAATAACAATATATTACTTTTTTGGAAAATATCGTCTCAGGCCATATATTGGGAGGACTTAAAAAAATCAATTTGGCTTTAAAATCTTAATCAGGATTGATAGTGTTCAAGTTACATCTCTTGATTAGTAACCCATTTTAGCAATAAGATAATTAATCGACAGATAACTAAATAACCGACTTTAAAAAAATAACTAAAAAGGAAAAAAAGCATTAAAAAGAAAAAAATAATTTAAAACTATGTCCATTAATACGTTATTTAAAATTCGGTTTTTTGGGAGTGGCGTTAAATTTACACTAAATAAAATCGTTGTATAATATAGTCAGGCGTAACAAAAAAAATCTAATTAAAGTCTTAATACGACTAATTCCTATTTACGATTTTTGTAATGTTGTTGAATTCAGAATTTTTTAGTATATCCAATTTTACCGCTTTTATTAATTTTTAGTAGGTGTTTAAAATTATTTATTATCTTGATTTATCTTTCATCGGTCACAAACATAGTGTTTTCATTTAAAATTATTTATTAAGTTTTTTATACCCGTATGGTGAAACCAAAGGGTATATTAGATTTGCCTTACCGTTTGTAACGCCAAGATCCCGTCATCACACAAAAAAATGAATTACACCAGTGTGTTTAGAATGATAAAAAAAGTTGAATTTAGCATGTCCGTCCGTCCGTCCGTCCGTCTGTGGCGCGGATTGCGGGCGCACGGATTGAGCTAGAGACTTGAAATTAGCTCAGATTTGTTTTTCGTAAAATGCTAGGCTAAGTTCGTTAATGGGCAAAAATGGACCATTAGGGGGGGGGGGTACCCCCCATACGAACGAAAACGATTTGTGCAAATATCTCAAAAACGGTGCATCTTATCAAAAAAGTCCAAGAACAAAAGTTATTTAGGATATGATTCTACATAAAACTTCCATACATCAAAATCCGATTGGAATAAATTTTAAAAAATCTTATTGAAAAGTTTGACTTCAAAGTGGAATTTTGATACAACTGTTCGCTGTTCACTTAAATCACCATACGGGTTTTCAATAACTGCCAGATTGGCAATTATAGCTTTTGTTATGTTTTTTAATTGATTAAGTTTTCTATTGTCAAGTTTCGCACAAAATCAGATTGTGTACGGAGACAAAGATTAAGATAGATTTCTACAAAAAAATAGTAACATATGAGACAGTGGGCTTTTTTGTAGCTTAAAAATAGGGAATCCAATTTGGAGAATAAAAGAACTTAGCTTTGGTGCCTCTAAGTGCCCTTAATCTGTTTGGCAACCATTTTTAAAGTCGATCTTAGTTCTTAGTGGCAGCAACAGTACGATTAGCCTTGAGGGTTAGAAGGTATTTAATTTCTTTAGTTGCAAATTTAACGCCTCTCCCAAAAAATACGCTATTAATGGACATAGTTTTAAATTATTTTTTTCTTTTTAGTGCTTTTTTCCTTTTTAGTTTTTTTTAAAGTCGGTTTTATTTTTTTAAAAAAGTTTTTTTTTATTTCGAACGTTTTTAGGTTAAATTTTTAATATGGGTAGAACTACAAAAAACTATTATAAAACTATTATATTAATATTAACTATTATATTTTTAACCATGCAGAATCTAGTAGAGGGCTGGGTATGAGGGGATGTAAAATATCCTCCGCGGTGTTGTAACACAAACAATTATACTCCATATCTCAAACGATGTAGAATTTATAAGGGGAGGGGTTTGAGGGGATAAGTCCGAAGAGGGGATAAGTCTGAAGAGGGGAAATATTTTTTATTTATATTTATTTATGGTAAACCAACAAAATCAATTTATTGGAAACCCAAAAAAAAAGACGCACTCGGCCGTTAGGCCATATGGCGCTCTAATGACAAAAATTCCGGGAAATATAAATATAAGTTAAACAATGAGAAGTTAGAAGTTAAAAGAAAAAAAGAAAAAGAAAATTGCTTTGTAATGATATTGAAATGTGACAATTTTTAAATATTTTTGAAGAGGTTCAAGGAGGATAAGAAGCGGAATAGTGGAGAGTCGGTTTTTTGCTCGGGGGATAAGAGAGATATTAGTGAGGGGGGGTGGTTGTTGAAGAATTCCATGAATTTAGCGCACTCCTGGATTAAGTGGGTTTTTGATTTGTTCCCGCCACAAAGACTGCATGGTGCGTTTACTTCACCGTTGAAGAGGGATTCCTTTGTCCATAATGAGTGGCCGGTCCTCAGTCGAAATAGTGCAACTGCGTGTTTCCTCATTAGGCTTTTCTCATATATAGGTTTCTCTGGCAGGCACCAGTGAGAGCGAAGAAAGGTCGGACTTAAGTTCCATTGGAGTTTTTGATCTGCTCTCATTTATTTTTTGACCAGGTCTATGATGTTTGACTGCAACGGAAGATGGCAGACATAAGTGGGAGAGTTGGCTGCTTCCTTGGCAACGGAATCAACAAACTCGTTCCCTGGAATGTTTAAGTGCCCTGGGATCCATATGATTTGACGGTGAGGTTGGCCAGTCAATAGCCATTTGTAAATCTCGATTGATATGACATCTGTGGAAAAAGGATTCAGTATAGCTTCGACACAAGATTTCGAGTCAGTAAAAATAATGATTTTTTGATCATTCTGAAAGAGTTTGACTGCTGTCCATATAGCTGTTAATTCCCCAGCATAAACTGAGCTCCCCGCCGGAAGAATACCATATTCTACGATTGAAAAGGGAGGTGAGCGATTCTGTATAACTGCATAGGAGGTGATCTCACTTGATTTCGATGCGTCTGTGTATATTATTCTGTGGTCTTCATGTCGCGACAGGAATTCTAAGAGTATTTGGCAAAGAGCATTTGGGCTGATCTCTTTTTTAGAGGGGGCGAGACCAAGTGGATTTTTATTTAGAGGAAGGTATGTCCAATAGGGGGGTCTGGAGACATGGGGAATGACATAAGGCGCAACATAACTTTGATTAACAGCCAATTTGGTGGCCAAGGAGAGTGAGGAAGGTTTCCGGGGGAGTGGGTTTGTGGGAGTTATCAGGTTATTTAAAGGGGCTGGGAAGTTACAAGTGTTTTTAACAATAAGCTTAATACAAAGGAACTTATATCTATTCTCCAAACTGTTGGCTCCGGATTCGATGTAAAGTGCTTCAATTGGTGTTGTGCATAATGCCCCACAAGCGGTTCTAAGTATTTGATTTATCCCGGTATTTAATCGGCGCAAAGTAGACTTTGGGGCGGAGCCGTAGATGGACAGGCCGTATTCCGAGGCTCCTCGCAAGAGTGATGTTGCGAAAGTCAGCGCACTGTTGATATGCAGACCAGTCTTCTTGGATGAAACGCATTTAAGAGAGTTGTTGATACTGTGTAGCTTGTCTCTAACGGAATTAATATGTTTTGTCCAGCAGAGTCGTCGTTGAAAAGTGATCCCTAAGATCTTTAATTCGTCTAGGCTATTTACAGCTACGTTTTGTATATTGATAGAGAAAGGTTCGCATTTATATTTTCTGCAGATATGTAGGAGTTCGGATTTATTGATCGGAAACTTTGCTCCATTGGATCCCGCCCAGGATATCGCGGTTTCAGCAGCTTCTTCGAGAGATGTCTTCACCTTCGGATTATCGCCGGATGAGACTATGAGTAGGTTGTCGGCATACAGAAAGTGATCAACCGATTGTAATGTCTTTAAGGATGAAGAGAGGGAGTGGATAAATATGTTAAAAAGGGATGTCGATAGGGGAGAGCCCTGGGGTAATCCATTTTCCAACTCATGAGGTTTTGAGAAGAACCCATTGACCCGCACTGAAAAGGACCGGTTGGAAAGGAAGGAATCTATTACTGCTGAGAATTTGCTGTCTAGGTTCCAGGAAGATAATTGCCGGGTAATTAAAAATTTTGAGACTCTATCGTAAGCCTTTTCTAAGTCCAATGACAAGATTGCACTGTGTTGGGAGTTAGATATCGCTTCTGCTAATTTGTGCTCCAGCGCGTGGAGAAGAGTTATGGTTCCTCGACCCTGTCTGAATCCGTATTGTTCTTCCGTTAGGTAGTTTTCTAGTGTCCATCCGAGTCTTTTGCTCAGGATTTTCTCTAAAGTTTTGGAGAGGCACGAAAGAAGGGATATTGGTCTAAAGTTGTTTACGGATTTGTTGGGAGAAGAGGTTTTTGGAATGGGGATTAAATAGGCAATTTTCCAAGCGTGAGGAAAAATTCCCGAAACTAAGATTAAATTAAAGAGATTTATGATGCGAATTTTCAATGAGACCGGAGCTTTTCGTAACATTTGATAAGAAATTTTGTCACGGCCTGGGGTAGAGCCCTTGAGAGACCCAAGGATGGTTTCGAATTCCCATAGGGAAATTTTTTGAGAAAGTAAGCCATTGGTAGGGGGGTTGTCAGCTTGTGCAAACTGTCTTTTCGCGTTTATGAAGCTAGAGGGAAAGTTCCTGTCTGAGGAATAGTTGCACCAGGTACGCGCGAATTCCTCAGCTATAGTCTCTGGATTGGTTATTACATCATTATCGGTAGAAATAGCCGTTATAATTCTGGGGGAGGCATTGCGGCGGATGGACCTTAATTTACGCCAAGCTGATGATAAGTCTAATTGGGGGTTGATGTTGGAGATGAAGTTGTCCCACGTTTCTCTTTTGGCTTTCTTTATTTCCCTTTTAACCTTTGCAGCTTCCCTACGATAACTTATAAGGTTAGAATCTGTGGGGTGTCGCTGAAAGTGTTTCCAAGCTCTGTTTTTGGTTCTTATTAGAGAAAGTATGAAGCCGTTGAACCAAGCAGGCTGATTATTGGATTCCATACCTGAGGATGACGAAGGGATTGATAGGCTGGCAGCATAACGAATTAGTTTTGTTATGGAAGCTGCTTCTTGATTAACATTGAGTGTCTCAGGCGCGGCGCCTATAGATGAGTCTATAATAGATTTAAATTTGTCCCAATTTGCCTTTTTGGTCTGAAAAAAGGATATTCTTTTGCAAGAAGCAATTTTGTTTGCTGTTGAAATTAAAATGGGGAAGTGGTCACTTCCTGAAAGTGAATCAAGCGTAGACCAATCGTAATTTAGGGCATTGCCAGCACTGGCCATGGATAAGTCTATAGATGTAAAAGTGTGCCTAGTTGAGAAAAGTGTAGGTGAACCGTCGTTTAATATAACGAAATTAGACCGTGTTAGCCATTCTTCGATTTGTTTGCCTCGACTACTTGTTGTAAGCGATCCCCATAAGGGTGAGTGCGCATTGAAATCACCCACTATGAGAGAATTGTTAGGGATTTGACTTTCAAGATTGAGCAAGTCGTTTGAGTTGAAAGTTTGGTCGTGTTCGCCATATATATTGACAATAGTTAGGGGAGGAGACGTGTTTGCGAGGATGTTTGTTACCAAAGGTAAGGAGTGGTGGGAAATTGATCGAGCGATCAGGATACCTACGCCACTTTTAGCTCTTCTGTAATCCCGATTGTGAAAAAAGGTGTCAAACGACTTGTAGCGTTTGGGGTAAGTGGAAAAAGGATTTATATGTGTTTCTTGGAGGCAGATTACGTCCGGTTTGTATTTCGCAACTAGAAGGTCTAGGTTTTCTTTATTGTTGTAGAAACCTTGGATATTCCATTGAAGGATTTTGATGTTCTTTTGTGAGAATTGGGTCATGGAAAAAATAAAAATAAAAAGAGTTGCGAAGTGTTAGGTGTTGGTGTGAAATAGAGGTTTGGTGTTGAGGGGGGCCACCCGTTGTGATGGGGGTCCATCTCCACTTGCAAGGGGGGGAGTTGCACCCCCATCACAATGGGTGGCCCCATTGGAGGGGTTGAACTAATCATAGTTCACATCCATCTCAACACTGGAGTTGTCTTGGGTGATTGTATTATCTGTTGGGTCTGTGGCGGAGTTAAGAATGGCTGAGTTGACATAGCTTCTTAGGGCGGATGGTGAGACGCGAGGGTCAGTAATAAAACTATGAGACGGGCTCATAGTGGGTGTAGTTTTATGTAAGGAATGTGTAGAGGTTTGTTCTTGTTGGGTGTTTGATACGGCGGCAGGCCGATTGGGCGGATTGGATTTGGAGAGATTTTCTAAAGATTTTTCTAAATGTTTCTTTGGTGTTTCAGGTGTTTTCTTATTTGTGTTTGGATTTGTTCGGTGGAGGTCGCTATTGGTTAGGTGAGAGTTATTAGAAGTATTAGATAATATTGGGGGTTGAATTGTTGTAGGGTTTGCAGCGTTTTGTTTTGGTTCCTCATTCGAGGCGATTATCAGAGGGGGGGAGGCAATTACTGAAACAGAGGAAGCTGCTTCAGAGAAGTAGCCTTTGTTTGTAAGAGGTTCAGTGCGTAGCGTACGAGAGAAATATATTTGATTAGCTTCGCGTAAACTGCATTTTTTCTCGGTTTTGATTTTTAGAATTTCTTTCTTTTCTAAAAATTTTGGACACGTGTTTTCATTTGACGAGTGGGAGACGTTATTGCAGTTGACGCAGAATTTCCGAGAGCATTCTGTGTCGTGAGGAGGTAGGGCACAAGTTTCGCAAACCGGAGATGAGGAGCAATGATTTTTGGTGTGGCCTAATTTTTGGCAATTCCTACACCGCATCGGGTTCGGATAGTATGGCCGCACATCTGTCTTTTCCCAGCCGATATTTATAGATGAAGGAAGGTTGTATCTGTTAAAAGACAGAATGACGACACCAGAAGGAGATTTTACGCCATTGACTGTTTTAAAGAGTTTTTTTGCTTCCCCTACACTATATTCTGCTAGACCCGTTTTGATTTCATCTTCTGACAAGTGGGCCAAATAACGCGAGTAAACTGTACCTTTGCACGTATCTAGAGATGCATGCAGAGTAATATCCACTTTGATATTACCCGAAAGGGTTTTGGTAGCAATGAACCGGTTTGCGATTGACTCGTTTTTAACCAATAAAAGTATATTACCGTCTCGCAGAGTAGATGCTTGCAGAATTTCTTTGCTGATGTTGTCAATTGCTTTTTTTAACACAAAGATGTTTTGTTGTGCTAGCGGGATCTCATCTTTGGCGGAGTTAATAACAATGTATTTAGGTTCCAAGTGCGGGGAGGTTGGCCTGATCGATGGAAGTGCAGGGAAGGAGTCCTCTAGTGGGCTCCAGGCTCGTTTAGAACGCTTTTTCTTACCTGGTTGATTCATATCACCAAGGAGATGGTAGTAGTTATTGCCAGGCGCTAGGGCCATGGCAGAGGCTGGAGATAGACACTGGGCTAGGGGAGAGTGTGAGGACTTTTGGGAGGAGAGAGGGATAGAGAGGTAGACAAGAGGTTTAGGCTGTGCTGTGTTGAAATTAATCCGAGAAGTATAACCGACGGGTGTCTCGATATTCTATTGTTCGTCAATAAATTGTTTAGAGGGAAACAACTGTAAACGTAGCTAGACCAAAAATTTTTGAGTAGAATGCGAAAGAAATGAAAAAAGCGTCCGAACTCAATCAAATCTAGACTTCGACTCGAGGGGAAATATATAAAAGAATCTTCTAGGTATTGTACTGAGCACAACACAAAAAATTCAACTCAATATCTCTAACGACATACAATCTATCAGGGGAGGGCTTTAAGGGGATAGAAGGACAGGGCAAAATACATAAAATGTTCTTCCTGGTGTTGTACTGAACACAACGCAAAAAAAAAATTCAACTGGATATCTCAAACGATGTAGAATCTAGCGGGAGAGGGGATTTGAGGGGGTGGGTTAACAGGGGGGAAGTATGTAAAATATCTTTCCTAGCGTTGTACGAACACAACACAAAAAATTTCAGCTCGAGGGGGTATGAAATCATAGCGCCACGATGGTTGGGGGGGGGGGGAGGGAGGAGGGGAATTTGCAACGGGGCCCAACCAGGAACTTTCTCTACAACTTTCTCCTTGGGACGACCAAAATCGGTCAACCCAGTAAAAAGTTAGGCGTGAACATACATTTAAAAAAAACAGACATTCAGGTCGAATTGAGAACCTTTTCCTTTTTGGAAGTCGGTTAAAAATAAAGTAGAACTTGTGTGAAAAAAATGACTAAGCCTATTTTAGGATCTTTTTTTAGACCACATTTGCGGTACTCCTCGCAGGTGCCAGAATCACCAAGCTTCACCCTGGAGCAGGCTACGTAGAACTACCCATGTGACAAGCAGTCATCCCCTAATGCCCTAAATACATGTGCAGATTTTCTGCATGCAGAGCTGCATGCATATCTGCAGGTAAGACACATGAGCAGATTTTTTTGACATTTCATCGCATCGGCTGCTGTCAACAATGGAAGATGAATTGGTCAATTTTTATATTGGAAATAGTCTCTTTGCTAACAGTCGATTTTGCCAAACACCAAAAAAGAATCCTCGGTTGGCATCACTAATTCTGCGCAGAGAAAGTTGAATTTGAGATACCATGCAGCTCTGTTCTGCATGCAGAATTTACATGTGTTCCACTTCATATAAATGTGTGTATTTAAATTCCGCTGCATGCAGAATTCTGCACATGTGTTTAGGGCATAAGTCGATCCCTGCTAAATTCAGCGATTGGCCCTGGGACTTATTAATTAATTATATTTAATTTATTATTACTAATCTAAGTAAATACATTTGGCATTTTTTATAAACAATCAATTGTTCTTAAGACTATCGTCTCGATTCTACTTTAAATATTTTAGTCTTTTAACCTTTTAACGTGACTTATAAGGAAATTAAAAGATTTCGTATTCTACTTATCTCTAGTAAAGTACGAATTAAGTATAAGAAATAAGTAACTGTAAATGAATGATTCATCTGTCATGAATCAGGTCAAAGCATCATAAAAAGCATAAAGATCTGAATCACGGACACCTGTTAAAACAAATGTGTCTGATTCAGGACCCTATCAGAATAAGATAAATCATTAGATCACTAGATGATCAAAATATCATAATATAAACTCTTAAAAATACTATAAATACATCTAGCATAAGAATGACAAATTGTTATCGACTAGTTGCTTGTAACACAACTCGAAACTCCGAGCCTTGGGCTAATAAAGTAAATAAAGCATTAAAACCGTTTTTTACTGATAGAGTGGACTCATTGTCCACTATAAAAATATATTTTTTAAATAATAACTACAAAGTTATTTAACTGGCGCCCGAGCAGGGACCGGTGTCGAAAAAAGTGTTATAATACAAGCCGTAAAAAGCAAAGTGCTACAATATCAAAATAGCTAAAAAAAGGTGTTATAATACAAGCCGTAAAAAGCAAAGTGCTACTAATATCAAAACAAATAAATTTAAAGTGCTACGTAATAGTAACAAACCTTTAAATAAAAAGTGCTAAGTAAAAATAGCATCAAAAGCAAGTGACACGTGAATAAATACAGTTGTTTTAAAACTACAAACTAATTTTGTGGTAAAACATTAAGCTGTGATCACAACTTGTAAATAAAAGTTGAATGTGTGTGAAGTGTCCGAGCCATTAGTAGGAAGTGGCAAATTCAACGTCATTGTCCAAAGAGGAACACCTCGGCCTTACCCTTCATCAGTGCACTACGGTCCCGAGTGTGCAAGTAAACCCGAGCAATTAAGCGCACTATAAAGATCCTGACCAGAAAGGTGAACTGGCAGAAACAACGAAATCATCAACCATCCTACAGGAAGTGAACGAAGTCAAGATCCTGTGCATCTTGCAGAAGCATCAGAAAACATCACTCATCCTGAGGAAAACGTATCGACAACATATCAACGCTCATCTTAAGGAATCTTAATTGATCCAAAGCAGACTCATCATCAGAGATGAAGATCACGCTCATTAATCTGTAAGTCAAACTTTTGTAACAATAAAAAAGAAAAATCAAATCTAAGATATTATTACCAGAATTTTTTGAAATAAATAAAAACAAACAAATCCTTTGTGAACTTAAAAGCTTAGAAATATAGTTAGTAGATAAGTATAAAAGAATAAGTGTTACAATCAAAAGTTTCTTGCGTAAAAGGAAAAAAAGTAAAGTCAAGTCAAGTACATTCCTTGTTCAAGTGAAAATATTAATTATCGATTATTTTCTTGTTGATCCCGTAACTATTTGATTTAATCAAACATGACGACTGTTCAAGAAGCAATAGACATTCTTCGAACGGAATTGTTGAATTTAACCGGTTCATTGAACGCTCACATCAAAATTACTAACGATGTGCAACTCCAATTAGCCACATTTCAGAGAGAAACTGAAATCAAATTCCATAAACTACCTTTGGTAGTATCACCCGAAATACCTGAGGAACCCTCTCTAGTAAGACCTTCAACAGAATCTGAATTAGACCAACAAAATAAAATCCCTGACCCCGTAAAGGAAATTAGAACATTCAACGGAAACCCAACAGCATACGCCTCATGGGTTAAATCTGTCGAAAACGTGCTCGAAGATTACAAAATCATTAAAACAAAACCATTATTCAGAGCCATTATCCGATCTATACGACAAAAAATTATTGAGGAAGCGGACACTGCCCTAATAGCCTATAATGTATCCGATTCAAATTGGATGGCAATAAAACAATGCCTTTCGCTGCATTATGCAGACAAACGTGACATAAGGACACTCGAATACCAGTTGTATTCATTACATCAAGGTAAGAAAACCATTGATGAATTCTTCGGCGAGATAAATCATCACCTTACCCTGATTATAAATAAAGTACAGACTGAATGTTTCAGTATGGAAACGTCAGCCAGTATTATCGAAGGTCATCGAAACAGAGCCCTAGATACCTTTATTCGAGGCTTGAATGGGGAATTATCTAAACTAATTGCCATTAAAGGACCTAAATCCCTTCCAGAAGCTTACTCAGCTTGCCTTGAACTGCAAAACATGAACTATAGGGCAACCAATTTCCTCAACAGGAACAACTTCACAAACCCAGTTGTAACGCCCCATAATTCATTAACTCCACCGATAGTACCACCAAGGAAAATCTTAAGTACGCCAATTCCCTTCCCTAGAAGATATACTCCACCACAGCTAACTCCTCAGCAAAAAAAATTAATTTACAACACCCAGAACAAACCACCAATCCATCTTCGACCAGCCTATCCTCAACCAAGCCATAATCAAAAACCTGAACCTATGGACATCGACAGAAGTGTTCAAACCAGGCAGGTTAACTATATGAATCGACCACAAATTCCCCAACGCACACCTTTTCAATTTAATAAAAGAACAATTCTAGAAAATAACACACAACCACCTTTTCCAAAACAACAACGAATGTTCCATATCAACACAGAAATACCAGAAGAAAAATATGATGAACAAAGAGAAGAAAAATATGATGAACAAAGGGAAGAAAAATATGATGAACCATATGAGTCCTATGAAGACTTTGACTTCGAACAGGAATTAAATTTTTACCATGCAGGCTTAGCGCAATACCCTACCTAGAATATAAAACTAACGAAGGAAAAGCATTAAAATTTCTCATTGACACTGGAGCCAATAAGAATTTTATAAAACCTGAACATGTCCTTAAACCACAGCCAATAGAAAAATCATTTTTCATAAATTCAGTTGGGGGAAAAGTTAAAATAAACTATTCCGCAACCGGAAGAATATTCTCAGTGTTTGGAAATCATACCCCTATAAAATTTTATTTGTTACCATCTCTGACAACTTTCGATGGAATAATAGGAGATGACACTCTTAGACAATTACAAGCCATCATAGATAGAGGGAAATCCGTATTAAAAATTTATCCAGGAATTGAAATAAAATTACATATGAAAGAATCTGCTGACGTCAATCATCTCAATATTAAAAATAACCACCTACCAAAACCTCAGAAGAACGAATTAAACAAAATTATCCATGAATTCGAATCCATATTCTCCAAACCAGACGACAAATTAACAATAGCAACTAATGTAAAAGCTGAAATTAGAACTACCACAAACACACCTGTATACGCAAAAACATATCCCTACCCAGCTCATATGAGAGAAGAAGTAGATCGTCAAATCAATAAATTGCTTGAAGACGGTATAATCAGACCTTCAAAATCACCCTACAACGCTCCAATATGGGTCGTACCTAAAAAATTAGACTCAACCGGAGAACAAAAATACAGAATGGTGATAGATTACAAAAAACTAAACGAAATAACCATACCAGATAATTATCAAATACCCGATATCCCTTACACTTTGTCAAACCTAGGAGAAGCCGAATATTTTACAACAATTGATTTAACTTCCGGTTTCCATCAAATTGAGATGAGAAAAGAGGACATCGAGAAAACAGCATTTTCCACATTAAATGGGAAATACGAATTCCTCAGACTTCCTTTTGGATTAAAAAATGCCCCAGCGGAATTCCAACGAACAGTTGACGACGTCCTTTAAGGAAGAAATTGGAAAAAGATGCTATGTCTATATAGATGACATTGTCGTATACAGCAAATCGTTAGAACAACATCTCAAAGATTTAAGGATAATATTTTCAAAATTACAAAAAGCAAACTTGAAAGTCAATTTAGACAAAACCGAATTTCTCAAAGACGAAACAGAGTTTTTGGGATTCATAATTTCCAATAAAGGAATTAAAGCAGATCCAAGGAAAATTCAGGCAATAATAAACACAATGGAACCAAAAAATCTAAAACAACTTAAATCATTTTTAGGACTAGCTTCTTACTACAGGAAATTCATTAAGGATTTCGCAAAAATCGCAAAACCTCTTACCAAATTAACAGGAGGAAGTTTATCTCGAATACGCAAAAATCAATCGAAGAAAATTCCCATTAATTTCAATAAAGAAGAAAAGGAAGCTTTCAGTTTACTCAAGCAACACCTCACTTCCACAGAACTCCTTATTTTCCCAGATTTCAACCAACCTTTCATATTGACAACGGATGCATCAAATCACGCGATAGGTGCAGTACTTTCTCAGGGGTGTATAGGCAAAGATAAACCTATCACTTATATATCACGAAGTCTAAATACAACCGAGCAAAATTATGCTACCAACGAAAAAGAAATGCTAGCAATCGTTTGGGCTTTAGACAATCTTCGAAATTACCTATATGGAGCAAAGAAAATAAGAATTTTGACAGATCATCAACCATTAACTTATTCTCTTAGTAATAAAAATAATAACGCAAAACTAAAAAGATGGAAAGCACGCCTAGAAGAGTATAATCATGAAATAATTTATAGACCAGGAAAAACAAATGTAGTCGCAGACGCATTGTCCCGAATGAATATTAGTGAATGCAACACCTCTTCCATAACACAACACAGCGCAGATGAAGACTCAATGGACTTAATTCACTGCACAGAAGTTCCAATTAATGTCTTCAAAAACCAAGTAATATTACAAATAGGAGACAATGATGAACGCAACTATGAATTACCTCATCCAGGATATCACCGAAAGATAATAACAAAAACCCATTTTGACGAAGAGTCTATCAAACAGATATTAAAAACAGAAATGAGATCAGATATAGTGAACGGATTGAAAGCCCCAGAGCATATAATGCAGTTAATACAAGAAGTATACAAGGAACACTTTGGTCAAAATTTGAAAATCAGACTCACACAGAAAGTCGTCACAGACGTCATAGATGAAGAACAATTGTTAGAAATTATACATAAAGAACATAGATTAGCTCATAGAGGAGTAAAAGAGAATAAAGAAAAAATCCTCCTACAATATTATTTTCCAAAAATGACAGCACAAATAAAAGAAATAATAAAGAACTGCAATACTTGCAAGGAAAACAAATATGATAGGCATCCCTCTAATACCCAGCTCCAATCTACTCCCATTCCACAATTCCCAACAGAAATCGTTCATATTGATATAATGGAACTAGACGGTCAATTATTCCTAACTTCAATTGACAAATTTTCCAAGTTCGCAAAATTATTCCCTATAGAAAACAAATCCGCTATATACCTCAAAGATAAAATTTTCGAATTGATACATTATTATACTACCCCTAAATTACTTGTCATGGATAGAGACAAGGCTTTCACAACTCCCATAATAACAGAATTCTTAACGAAATTAGGTATACAAATTTACTTAACACCATCTTCACGAAGTGAAGTAAATGGTCAAGTGGAACGCGTACATTCTACCATTCAAGAAATTATCCGATGTCTACAAAAAGACCATAGAACAATCCCTATAAACCAATTGGCAATTATAGCAACAGATCGCTATAATAACACTATCCATAGTACGGTAAAAGAGACACCGGCTACCATATTTTATGGTAGGAAACCATCGAATACCCTGGAAGAATTGAAAAACGCACGTGAAGAATCCAATATAAAAACAAAACAGCTAATTGAAAGAATTCAACAACAACGTCTTAGTTATGAAAATAAAAGACGTAAAAATCCTATAACATACAACACAGGTGACGTTATATATATAAAAGCACCTGGCAGAAAGGGAAAATTAAAACAAAAATATACTAAAGAAATAGTTAAGGATAACCACAGAGTAACAGTTACAACACTCAGTGGCAAAAAAATTCATAAAACCAATATAAAAAATGATTAATAAAAAAAATCTCACATTCCCATTATTTTTCAGTCTTCACCGCCTTTTGGCTGGTCAACGGAAATATTCAAGTCTTCGAATATACAAATACCCCAGTAGCAATAATCAATATAGGACTGGGAAAAGTTACAGAAGGAAATTTTAAAATAATTCATATTATAAACCTAACCAACTACATTCAATCCCACGAAATCCTCATTTCAATGGTTAATCTCAAACTTAATGATTCATCACCATTAAAACCAAAAATAGAATATCTTCAAAACAACATAGAAAAACAATTACAAGAATTAAAACCATACCATGTAAAAAGGGCAATCAATTGGATTGGTTCTGCATGGAAATGGATTGCGGGTAATCCAGACGCATATGATTTGGAAACTTTAACCAACAAACAAAATGAACTAATTGAAAGTAACAATGAACAGTTAGTAATTAACAGAAATATCTTTGAAATTTCAAACAAAATACTGAAGAATTTTAATCAAATCGAAGAAAGAGAGCTTTCTCAAAACATATTCAATAAATTGCTTTTAATGAAACAAGAAATAGACCAAATTACTGACGCGATACATTGGGCAAAAAAAGGAATAATAAATACAAAAATTTTAGATCGGAAAGAATTGAACCAAATAGTTACTGTAATGCAAAATTTACCTTATAAAAACGAAGCAGAAGCTTTAAACTTTGCAACTCCTTCAGTTGCAACCAATAATGAATTAATACTTTATATTGTCTCGATTCCAATTACAGAAGATGTAGAATATAATCATTTGATATTAAGGCCAATAACTACCAACAATAAACAAATTTATTTAAACCATAATGAGTTATTAACCAGTAAAGAAAATTATTATGCAATAAAAAAAGAATGTAACACTTTCCAAGAAACAACCATTTGCAAAAAAAGTCAAATCACAAAATTGTCACAAGAATCTTGCACAGTAAAATTGGTGAAGGGTATGAATGCAAATTGTACCAGTACATACAATATCGATACAGTAATTGAGGAATTGGGAAATAATTTAATATTTGTAGATAACTTTAAGGGAAAATTATTAAACGAATGCGAAAATGAAACAAAAAATTTAAGCGGAAGCTTTCTTGTAAAACTTTTTAATTGTTCAATTGAAATAGGCAATGAAAGATTCATTTCAGGAGAAATAAAGAATTATCAACCACTGCCTCCTATCTTTCAGGCTAACCTTAAAGAATCAAATGTAAAAATTAACGTAGACAAATTACACTTGGATAATATCAATCAAATTAAAAAATTAAAACATGTAAATGACCATTCAATAATAAATGATATTGTACTATACTCAATAACAACCATAATAATCATATTAATTGTACTAATTGTAATATGGATACAAAAAACCAGAAAATATAAAATCCTAAATATTGTACCACAAAATTTACAGGAGGAAATCCAATTAAATTAAAAATAGTCTTTTTGAGGACAAAAAGTTTAAAGCAGGGAGGAGTAAAGTACGAATTAAGTATAAGAAATAAGTAACTGTAAATGAATGATTCATCTGTCATGAATCAGGTCATAGCATCATAAAAAGCATAAAGATCTGAATCACGGACACCTGTTAAAACAAATGTGTCTGATTCAGGACCCTATCAGAATAAGATAAATCATTAGATCACTAGATGATCAAAATATCATAATATAAACTCTTAAAAATACTATAAATACATCTAGCATAAGAATGACAAATTGTTATCGACTAGTTGCTTGTAACACAACTCGAAACTCCGAGCCTTGGGCTAATAAAGTAAATAAAGCATTAAAACCGTTTTTTACTGATAGAGTGGACTCATTGTCCACTATAAAAATATATTTTTTAAATAATAACTACAAAGTTATTTAACTCTCTATATATAAAATCGTTTGTCCTGACTGACTATCAACGCCCAGCCCAAACCCCTGAAGCTAGAGACTTGAAACTTTCACAGTCGGTCCCAACCAACTCATAGGCGCTCACTAAGGCGGGGTTTTCCGAAATTTTACCCCTAAGGGGGAGAACGGGGGGTAAAGGGGGTTTGGGTGTTTTTCAACTGTGATTTTCGCCATGAATCCTGCTCAATAGAAGGCTGAAAAGTATCACTCGGGGGTTTTTGGGGTCGCTGATCACGAATCCGGTGTTAGATTTTCACAACTCAAAACGGAAGGTCCTGTAAGGATAACGCAAATAACCTTTTTCTCATTTTTCCCGGGAAAAAATTGCATTAGGGGGTTTTCGGGGTCGCTGATCACGAATCCGGTGTTAGATTTTCAAAATTCAAAACGGAAGGTCCTGTTATGCTACATTTACACGAATGACAAATTTGTCATTTTTTTCTTGTCATTATGTTAATTCCCGTGTAAATGGCATAATTTTTGTAATTTTTTCTGTCAGAAAATGTCAACCTCTCATAAAAGAATGAACTTGTCCATTCTTTTATGCCAGATTGTCATTCGTACAAACGCAATATTAGTTATGACAACTTTAGTATTCAACTTTTGTCATAACTAATATTGCGTTTGTACGAATGACAATCTGGCATAAAAGAATGGACAAGTTCATTCTTTTATGAGAGATTGACATTTTCTGACAGAAAAAATTACAAAAACTATGCCATTTACACGGGAATTAACATAATGACAAGAAAAAAATGACAAATTTGTCATTCGTGTAAATGTAGCATAAGGATAACGCAAATATCCTTTTTCCCATTTTTCCCGGGAAAAAATTGCATTAGAGGGTTTTCGGGGTCGCTGATCACGAATCCGGTGTTAGATTTTCAAAATTCAAAACGGAAGGTCCTGTAAGGATAACGCAAATATCCTTTTTCCCATTTTTCCCGGGAAAAAATTGCATTAGGGGGTTTTCGGGGTCACTGATCACGAATCCGGTGTTAGATTTTCAAAATTCAAAACGGAAGGTCCTGTAAGGATAACGCAAATATCCTTTTTCTCATTTTTCCCGGGAAAAAATTGCATTAGGGGGTTTTCGGGGTCGCTGATCACGAATCCGGTGTTAGATTTTCAAAATTCAAAACGGAAGGTCCTGTAAGGATAACGCAAATATCCTTTTTCCCATTTTTCCCGGGAAAAAATTGCATTAGGGGGTTTTCGGGGTCGCTGATCACGAATCCGGTGTTAGATTTTCAAAATTCAAAACGGAAGGTCCTGTAAGGATAACGCAAATATCCTTTTTCCCATTTTTCCCGGGAAAAAATTGCATTAAGGGGTGTTCGGGGTCGCTGATCACGAATCCGGTGTTAGATTTTCACAACTCAAAACGGAGGGTCCTGTAAGGATAACGCAAATATCCTTTTTCCCATTTTTCCCGGGAAAAATTGCATTAAGGGGTTTTCGGGGTCGCTGATCACGAATCCGGTGTTAGATTTTCAAAATTCAAAACGGAAGGTCCTGTAAGGATAACGCAAATATCCTTTTTCCCATTTTTCCCGGGAAAATTGCATTAGGGGATTTTCGGGGTCGCTGATCACGAATCCGGTGTTAGATTTTCAAAATTCAAAACGGAAGGTCCTGTAAGGATAACGCAAATATCCTTTTTCCCATTTTTCCCGGGAAAATTGCATTAGGGGGTTTTCGGGGTCGCTGATCACGAATCCGGTGTTAGATTTTCAAAATTCAAAACGGAAGGTCCTGTAAGGATAACGCAAATATCCTTTTTCCCATTTTTCCCGGGAAAAAATTGCATTAGGGGGTTTTCGGGGTCACTGATCACGAATCCGGTGTTAGATTTTCAAAATTCAAAACGGAAGGTCCTGTAAGGATAACGCAAATATCCTTTTTCTCATTTTTCCCGGGAAAAAATTGCATTAGGGGGTTTTCGGGGTCGCTGATCACGAATCCGGTGTTAGATTTTCAAAATTCAAAACGGAAGGTCCTGTAAGGATAACGCAAATATCCTTTTTCCCATTTTTCCCGGGGAAAAATTGCATTAGGGGGTTTTCGGGGTCGCTGATCACGAATCCGGTGTTAGATTTTCAAAATTCAAAACGGAAGGTCCTGTAAGGATAACGCAAATATCCTTTTTCCCATTTTTCCCGGGAAAAAATTGCATTAAGGGGTGTTCGGGGTCGCTGATCACGAATCCGGTGTTAAATTTTCACAACTCAAAACGGAAGGTCCTGTAAGGATAACGCAAATATCCTTTTTCCCATTTTTCCCGGGAAAAATTGCATTAAGGGGTTTTCGGGGTCGCTGATCACGAATCCGGTGTTAGATTTTCAAAATTCAAAACGGAAGGTCCTGTAAGGATAACGCAAATATCCTTTTTCCCATTTTTCCCGGGAAAATTGCATTAGGGGATTTTCGGGGTCGCTGATCACGAATCCGGTGTTAGATTTTCAAAATTCAAAACGAAAGGTCCTGTAAGGATACCGCAAATATCGGGGCTGCTGATCACGTCAAAATGATCTGTGATCGCGTAACACCCTAACGCCAGTCTTATTAAGTAATAATTACAAAAAGGATATTTGCGTTATCCTTACAGGACCTTCCGTTTTGAATTTTGAAAATCTAACACCGGATTCGTGATCAGCGACCCCGAAAACCCCCTAATGCAATTTTTTTCCGGAAGAAATGGGAAAAAGGATATTTGCGTTATCCTTACAGGACCTTCCGTTTTGAATTTTGAAAATCTAACACCGGATTCGTGATCAGCGACCCCGACAACACCCTAATGCAATTTTTTCCCGGAAAAATGGGAAAAAGGATATTTGCGTTATCCTTACAGGACCTTCCGTTTTGAATTTTGAAAATCTAACACCGGATTCGTGATCAGTGACCCCGAAAACCCCCTAATGCAATTTTTTCCCGGGAAAAATGGGAAAAAGGATATTTGCGTTATCCTTACAGGACCTTCCGTTTTGAATTTTGAAAATCTAACACCGGATTCGTGATCAGCGACCCCGAAAACCCCCTAATGCAATTTTCCCGGGAAAAATGGGAAAAAGGATATTTGCGTTATCCTTACAGGACCTTCCGTTTTGAATTTTGAAAATCTAACACCGGATTCGTGATCAGCGACCCCGAAAATCCCCTAATGCAATTTTCCCGGGAAAAATGGGAAAAAGGATATTTGCGTTATCCTTACAGGACCTTCCGTTTTGAATTTTGAAAATCTAACACCGGATTCGTGATCAGCGACCCCGAAAACCCCTTAATGCAATTTTTCCCGGGAAAAATAGGAAAAAGGATATTTGCGTTATCCTTACAGGACCTTCCGTTTTGAGTTGTGAAAATCTAACACCGGATTCGTGATCAGCGACCCCGAACACCCCTTAATGCAATTTTTTCCCGGGAAAAATGGGAAAAAGGATATTTGCGTTATCCTTACAGGACCTTCCGTTTTGAATTTTGAAAATCTAACACCGGATTCGTGATCAGCGACCCCGAAAACCCCCTAATGCAATTTTTTCCCGGGAAAAATGGGAAAAAGGATATTTGCGTTGTCCTTACAGGACCTTCCGTTTTGAATTTTGAAAATCTAACACCGGATTCGTGATCAGCGACCCCGAAAACCCCCTAATGCAATTTTTTCCCGGGAAAAATGAGAAAAAGGATATTTGCGTTATCCTTACAGGACCTTCCGTTTTGAATTTTGAAAATCTAACACCGGATTCGTGATCAGTGACCCCGAAAACCCCCTAATGCAATTTTTTCCCGGGAAAAATGGGAAAAAGGATATTTGCGTTATCCTTACAGGACCTTCCGTTTTGAATTTTGAAAATCTAACACCGGATTCGTGATCAGCGACCCCGAAAACCCCCTAATGCTATATTTCCCAAGAAAAAGCCTCTTGCTTTTAATTCGCTAATTTGTTTAATAAAAACCGTCTTCCTCAAAAAAGCCTTCCCATGAAATTGTTAATGTTAAGCCATAAACAAACTATATAAAGACTATTTTTTTCTAACAACTCAACTTAGTGCAAAACCGAAATTCAAAATAATACCCCATCAGCTGCCGACTAGTTGGCAGCGCCCACGAGAAGCCACGAGCAGCCGTGGTGATCGCCTATACATGTTGCTGCTTCAGTTCGCCCTTTGTTAAAACCGGTTTTCTTTCCTAGTTTTATTCTCGTTGAAGTCTTATGGAAGCGACACGAAGCGGGGGCAAGTGTGTTTGGGTTTGGGGTATTTTTTCCTTCCTCATAGGTTTTCGATTTGAATATTTTGACTGCTTACAATAATTATGTGACATGACAAAATTTTTAGTTTGTTCGATAATTAAAAATTTATTTTGAATTTTAAACGTTAAAATAATCAGCAAACTAAAAATTTTATCTTGTTATATTTTGTTCATATTTTTACATTGCTTTGTTAAAAATTTTAAGAATGTAAATATCAAGTTTTAGCAAATTTCCACAGAATTGTAGTTTAATAAAGCAAGTAAATTTATGTTCGTTAAACAATTTAAAGCATAATTTAAATAATTGAAAAAAAAACAGATATGAGCATCACATGACTCCTCTGCAATATTTAAAGTTTCAAAAGAGAAAAATTATGTGAAAAATTATGTTTTTCAAATTTTCTCATGAACCGTTAGAGATATGTAAGAACCGTTAAAGGTTAATTCCACACCAACTCATACTCGACTTGTATGGAGCTTGGAAGTCACCTCTGTTTTTTTTAACTTTTTTCATTTGGATGTAGTAAGGGACCTAAAAAAAGTTACCCGTATTTTTTTGTTTGGTGGAAAAACGTCCGGTAGGCGGAGGGGAGGGGGTCAAAGTCGGCGAAAACTGGAAATCATAAAATTTTTAAAAATTTGTAACTTCTGAACTGGTTTACAGATTGAGATGATATTGAACGTTTTGGAAAAATAATTAAATTTCACCGTCACAAAAAAATTTTTTTTTACACCTTTCCCCTCACCGTCATTTGTAAAATTCAATTTAGTGACAAAATTTAAAATATTTCGAGAAAAACAGCAACAACTTCAAAGGTTTCAAAGTGTCAAAACACTTCCAGGAACTCAAAATTTTCACAGATTTATTCGAGACGGAAATTTTCTCGAAGTAAAAAATGTTTCTAATGGTGATACATTTAAAACATTTTCTTTTAAATGAATTTCTAATTAATTTTAATCTCCTAAAACTTTTGCAATAATATTATGTACATAAAATATAAAAACCAATCGAAAATCAGTAAAATATATAAAAAAAATTTGTATTTGATTTTTTTTGAAATTTTTTTAAAAATCAACAACTCCCAAATTTTATTTGGCGAATTTGTATGATATAATGGTAGGTATTTACAGAAAAAATCAATAAAAATGTCTTTTTGAGATATTTTAAATTTTGTCACTAAATTGAATTTTACAATCTGACAGTGAGGGGAAAGGTGTCAAAAAATATTTTTTTTTGTATCTTTCCAAAATGTTCAATATCATCTCAATCGGGGAAGCCGTTCAGATGTTACAAATTTTTAAAGTTTTTGCGATTTCGAGTTTTCGCCGACTTCGACCCCCTTCCATCCACCTCCCGGACGTTATTCTCATAAACAAGCTAGCGATACTTTCCCAAAAGTTGTAGAAAACTACGATTTCGGTAAAACTTCATTTGAAGACGATTTCAATGTTTTTCTTCGGCCAAGCGACATGCTCCGCTGCTCGTGTGCGCTGCCAACCGCATGCATATCTGCTGCTTTGGGGTATTATTTTTCAAAGCTGAGTTGTTAGAGAAAAACAGTCTTTATATAATTTGTTTATGGTTAAGCTCTTATAAACAACTTGACTTCTTTTCATTCTGAATGAAGTCGTCAAACGTACCGGTTTAGATTGGATTTTTGATTGTCAATACTTTGTTCGAATTGCGTGGAATTACAAAACTACAATTTCGATATTCATTCTTCGCTCCTAAACATGAAACTCGAATCTCTTAATATTAATGGCGAAATGGTGCCTCATAAAATTGTTCCCATCACAGGTGATGGAGCCTGTCTTTTCCGAACTCTTTCATACCTCATATTTGATACTGAGGTACTGGCAGCTGAGCTGCGCAAGTTAATCGTGGAGCATGTGGTGGACAACTGGGGGAATTCTATATAATGTCCCATGACAGCGAGGGGAACAAGTACTCTAGCTCTAACGAATACTTTTCTGACATGTCCCGACCCTTTATTTATGGCGGTTTTGCGAATTGGTGGCCGCTGGGCAGCTGTTCGACTACGTGTTCGAGGTTTACCGCAATGGTCTGCTATATGAGAGGTTCGGTACTGAATGTCGCCCTGTGAAGAGAATACGTTTTACGCAAGATCTCTCTTGGGGCCATTTCGATGCGTATCTATCAATAAGTTCTGCAGAAGTGACTATTACGCCAACGTTCTCTCAGTCCAACCACTTATCACAGCCACTATCTCTTTCTATACCCAAGATAACTCCTGCCAAACGCCGTGCGACATATACCGACGCTAAAAGAAGAAAGCAACTCAAGAATGCGGCAAGCAAACATGCGGCGAACAATACTTCGGCACACGATACAGCGGTGGCCAAGTACCAGAAAGTTCACCCCGACGCGCATAGAGTAGCACAGTCTCGATATGAACAAAACAATCCTGGCTTACGAAATGAAAGACGAGCACTTCCATGGAAAGCCAAGGCTCACTCAGGGCTGGCGTATGATCCTAAGATATCCTATGAAGCAGACACCAGTGTAGCCCTAGGTACCATGAGTCACAAATGCCAGTGGTGCAATGCCCTCAAGTGGAAGAGTGAGGCTTCTGGTATGTGCTGCAGCGCCGGTAAGGTACTGCTCCAGCCTTTTGAGCCGCTGCCGGAGCCTCTGTACAGCCTGCTAAGAAACAGCCACCCCGAACATCTTCACTTCATGGCCCATATTCGAAAGTACAATGGCTGCTTCCAAATGACATCATTCGGTGCCAAGCAGGTTGTAGAATGCGGTTTCATGCCAACCTTTAAAGTTCAAGGTCAAGTGTACCACTTGGTCGGAAGTCTATTGCCAGCACCTCAACAAGAAGCTCAATTCCTTCAAATATATTTCGTGGGCGAAGATGAAAAGGAAGTGCACTTAAGATGTGGTAACTTTCCAGACGTAAAACAAGGATTAGTCAAACAACTACAGAGGATGATGCTACATAATGTCAATTACCACATACAGGACTTGAAGACCGCCTTAGAAAAAGTACCTTCCACCTGCGAGACATTCGAAGTCGTTATTCACGCCGACAGAAAGCCCGCTAACGCTCATGCCGGCCGCTTCAATGCTCCAACAACCAATGAAGTGGCTCTGGTGATGGTCGGTCAGCAATTTCAACAACGAGATATCGTGCTGCAGAGTCATGACAACAAACTGCGGCGTATTAGCGAAATTCACCGGTCATACGATTCCCTTCAGTACCCGCTTCTATTTTGCCGTGGTGAGGATGGGTACTCTATCGCTCTGCCCCAACGCGACCCCGTTACCAAGTTGTCTCTCAAAAAGACAGTCTCCGCAACAAATTTCTATGCATACCGTATCATGATCAGGCAAGGGCAGGACAATCATCTATTGTATTTCCGTTCCCTTTTCAGTCAATTTTTGGTTGATATGTACGCAAAAATTGAAACTGAGAGGTTGAACTTTATCAAAAATAATCAAGCGCAGATGAGGGCGGATAGCTACATCCACCTGAGAGACGCTATGCGAAGACAAGATGCCGATGCTGCAGAGCTTGGACAGATGGTGGTACTCCCTTCATCCTTTACTGGGGGGCCCCGCTATATGCATGAGCGGACTCAAGACGCTTTAACGTACGTTCGCAAGTATGGTCGTCCGCATTTGTTCATTACTTTCACCTGTAATCCCAAATGGAAAGATATTACAAGGGCAAAAGCCCCACGATCGCCATGATATCATCGCCAGAGTATTTCATATAAAGGTGCAGAAGATTATGGATCTCTTGAATAAGGGCAAGCTGTTTGGGACAGTTCGATGCTTTATGTATTCTGTGGAATGGCAGAAGCGTGGTTTGCCTCATATCCACATTTTGCTGTGGTTAGAACATCGCATATCTCCTGATATGATCGACAACATCATCTCCGCCGAAATACCTGATCCCCAAACAGACGTTCTCCTCTACGACATTGTCAAATCCAACATGATTCATGGGCCTTGAGGAAGTTTGAACTACAATTCGCCTTGCATGAAAGATGGTAGTTGCAGCAAATGGTTCCCCGACCATTTCTTAAGGATACCCAAACAGGAGACGATGGTTATCCGCAGTATCGGAGAAGGTCTCCATCTGACGGTGGTGTCACTATTGAAATCAATGGGAAGAAACTGGACAACCGATGGGTTGTGCCCTATAACCCTGTCCTGTCACGTACTTTCAATGCTCACATCAATGTAGAGTATTGCAACTCAGTAAAGTCTATAAAATACATTTGTAAGTACGTCAACAAAGGCAGTGATCAGGCACCTTTTGCTTTAGAAAATGAGAGGGATGAAGTCAAATTGTACGAAAGTGGCCGATACATCAGTAGCTCGGAAGCAGTATGGAGGATCTTGCAGTTTCCTATTCACGCGAGGTATCCCTCAGTCATGGACCTTGCTGTTCATCTTGAAAATGGTCAACGTGTGTACTTCACCTCCAACAACTTGGCTCAGAGAATTATCAACCCCACTCAAACAACATTAATGGCCTTCTTTGAGCTATGTAAAACTGACGATTTTGCAAAAACCCTCCTTTACTGTGATGTTCCTGCTTACTTTGTGTGGAAGAATAACAAGTTCATAAGAAGGAAGAAGGGAAAGGATGTCGAAGGCTGGACAGGAGTTAAGGAAGATCACGCGTTAGGAAGAGTGTATACCATTCATTCAAACAACACCGAATGTTATTATCTTCGCCTACTTCTACATGAGATTCCAGGGCCCACGTCTTTCTCTGATCTTAAAACTATTAATGGTATCCTTTATCCTACATTTCAATCCACATGCAAAGCACTCGGTTTGTTAGAGGACGACAACCACTGGCACAGCACCTTGCAGGAAATTGCCTTATGTGATTCTCCCTTCAAGCTACGGGAGCTCTTTATAATGATGACGGTGTTCTGCCATCTTTCCGACCCTCGAAGCCTTTGGGATAAGTGCAAAGACAGTCTTTCAGAGGACATCAGACGGCAGGTGGAGAGAGATTTACAAGCCAGTGCGCAGGAGGTAATGGACGAGGTTTATAACAGATGCCTGGTGCTGATTGAGGATGCTGTATTGGCTTTGGGAGGACGATGCTTATCACAATACGGCTTGCCTCAGCCAAACAGGTCTGAAGATGTCTTGCCAAATAGGGAATACCTGAGGGAGATCAGCTACGACACGTCCGCTTTAGCAACTATGGTTTCCAATAACACGCGTTCACTAACGGATGAGCAGCTCGCTGTTTATCAGCAGATCCTTGGCAGTGCTAAGTCAAGTGATGGACAAGTGTTTTTTTTGGATGCTCCTGGAGGCACTGGAACGACGTTCCTTATCAACTTACTGCTGGCTAAGATAAGAAGTGATCGTGGTATTGCTTTGGCTGTTGCATCCTCTGGGATCGCTGCTACACTGTTGATGGGAGGTAAGACAGCTCATGCTGCCTTCAAACTACCTCTCAATCTTAACCACGCGGAAAACCCCCTCTGCAACATCTCGAAACAAGGCAACATGGCGCAAGTTTTGCGCGACTGTAAGCTTATTGTATGGGACGAGAGCACCATGGCGCACAAGGCCGGCTTCGAAGCTCTGAATCGAACACTCAAAGACATCAGAAGGAGCGATAGATTAATGGGTGGAGTTACCGTACTGCTTGCTGGAGATTTTCGACAAACTCTTCCAGTAGTGCCTAGAGGAACTCGAGCTGACGAAGTTAAAGCGTGCCTGAAGACGTCGTATCTGTGGCCACTCATCCGAAAACTCTCTCTCAAGAAGAACATGAGGGTTCACTTGAAGCGCCATATATCTGCACAACAATTTTCTGAGCTCTTGCTCAAAATAGGGAACGGAGAATATCCGGAGTCTGAAGGAAAGGTGGTCATTCCTGAAGGCCTGGGCACAGTTGTAACGACCTTAAACGACCTTATAACGAGGATTTACCCTGATATCGCCGATATCAAAAATAAGTCCATGGATTGGCTGTGCGAACGTGCGATTTTGACCCCCAAGAACGAGAAGGCTGCTATCATTAATGAAACCCTGCTTCAGTCTTTTGACGGAATAGATATAGAGTACAAGTCTGTGGACAGTGTCGTACAAACGGATGATGCAATCCATTACCCTGTGGAGTTCCTCAACAGCCTCAACCCTCCTGGCCTCCCAGCTCATAACTTGCGCCTCAAAGTAGGAACTCCAGTAATGCTACTTCGTAACCTTAACCCGCCAAAACTGTGCAATGGCACTAGGCTCCAAGTGTTAGCACTGCACAAAAACGTCATCGAAGCTAAAGTGTTCACGGGATGTGCTCGCGGGGAGTCGGTATTTATACCGCGCATACCACTCATACCATCGGAGTATCCCTTTAACTTCAAAAGGCTGCAATTTCCCCTCAAAGTCTGCTTCGCCATGACCATTAATAAGTCTCAGGGCCAATCGCTAAATTTAGCAGAGATTGACTTAGGGGAGGACTGCTTTTCACATGGGCAGTTCTACGTAGCTTGCTCCAGGGTGAGCTCACCTAGAAGCTTGGTGATTCTGGCACCTGAGAGGAGTACCGCAAATGTGGTCTACAAAGAGGTCCTAAAATAGGCTTAGGTTTAACTGATTTTGTAAAATCCTCACAAAATATGGCCTGTGACGCTATGACAGTAATTTTTCATGACAGTAAGTTAAGATATTGGGAGAAATACAGGTTTTTAATAATTAATTTTCAGTCGCATTGAATGCATCGTAAAACGACGGTTGAGGGGTGAGACAAATCCATATTGTGTTTTTGAAGCTCTATTCCGGAAGTCATATAGGATGCCTGAGACACTTGTACTAAAGTTAATCAAACGGTTGGAACCGTTTAACAAAAATTTAAACAGTCAAATACCATTTCACATCCGAGAGATTCCATAATTAATTTTTTTTTGGTATTTTAGGTTTCCTCTATTTTGTTTGCGCGCGAACAGAAGATTTCACTTGAGAAATGTCATTCCAGAGCGTAAAGATAATTACCCTCTTTTAACATTTAAAGTAGAATATCAAATCTTTTTAATCTTTATATATAAAAATGAATATTTGTCTGTAATAATTTCTGTTTGTTTCCAAAAATCTCAAAAACTACCAATCCGATTGAGTTCAAACTTTTACATAAAGTAGGTTTTGAGGAGAGGATGGTTTGTGTATATAGTATGATGATTTTGCATTACTCCTCCCCCCGCCCTATACAGTTTCATCAAAAATAACTGTAAGAATTTAGAAACAATGTAAGAATTTATTTTTTAGTAGGCAACGATTTTATTTTGACATGTCGAGAAATTAAAATCAAAAAATAATTCTATCAATCTATATATATATATATATAAATGAATGTTTGTCTTTTTGTGTGGGTTTTGGGATGGTATTGATGGGTTTTCGGGTGGGTTTTGGGATGGTATTTATGGGTTTTCGGGTGGGTTTTGGGATATTGTTGAGGGGTCTTCGGGTGGGTTTTGGGATGGTGTTGATGGGTCTTCGGATGGGTTTTTGGATGGCGTTGAAGTGAGATCAATTGAATTGAAATGAGATGAAATGAGATGAAATGAGATGAAATGAGATGAAATGACATCAAATGAGATGAAATGAGATCAAATGACATCAAATGAGAATAAATGAGATGAAATGAGATCAAATGATATCAAATGAGATCAAATGAGATCAAATGAGATCAAATGAGATCAAATGAGATGAAATGACATCAAATGAAATCACATGAGATGAAATGAGATCAAATGAGATGAAATGACATCAAATGAGAATAAATGAGATGAAATGAGATGAAAAGAGATCAAATGAGAGGAAATGAGATGAAATGAGATGAAATGAGATGAAATGAGATGAAATGAGATGAAATGAGATGAAATGAAATCAAATGAGATCAAATGAGATCAAATGAGATCAAATGAGATCAAATGAGATGAAATGAGATGAAATGACATCAAATGAGAATAAATGAGATGAAATGAGATCAAATGACATCAAATGAGAATAAATGAGATGAAATGAGATCAAATGAGATCAAATGAGATCAAATGAGATCAAATGAGATGAAATGACATCAAATGAAATCACATGAGATGAAATGAGATCAAATGAGATGAAATGACATCAAATGAGAATAAATGAGATGAAATGAGATCAAATGAGAGGAAATGAGATCAAATGAGATCAAATGAGATCAAATGAGATGAAATGAGATCAAATGAGATGAAATGACATCAAATGAGAATAAATGAGATGAAATGAGATCAAATGACATCAAATGAGAATAAATGAGATGAAATGAGATCAAATGAGATCAAATGAGATGAAATGAGATCAAATGAGATGAAATGACATCAAATGAAATCACATGAGATGAAATGAGATCAAATGAGATGAAATGACATCAAATGAGAATAAATGAGATGAAATGAGATGAAATGAGATCAAATGAGAGGAAATGAGATCAAATGAGATCAAATGAGATCAAATGAGATCAAATGAGATGAAATGAGATGAAATGAGATGAAATGAATCAAATGAGATGAAATGAGACGAAATGATATGAATTGAGATCAAATGAGATGAAATGAGAATAAATGAGATGAAATGAGATGAAATCAGATGAAATGAGATGAAATGATATGAAATGAGATCAAATGAGATGAAATGACATCAAATGAGAATAAATGAGATCAAATGAGATGAAATGAGATGAAATGACATGAAATGAGAATAAATGAGATGAAATGAGATGAAATCAGATGAAATGAGATGAAATGATATGAAATGAGATCAAATGAGATGAAATGACATCAAATGAGAATAAATGAGATCAAATGAGATCAAATGAGATCAAATGAGATGAAATGAGATGAAATGAGATGAAATGAGATGATATGAGATGATATGGGATGAAATGAGATGAAATGAGATGAAATGAGATAAAATGAGATAAAATGAGATCAAATGAGATGAAATGATACCCACTGATATGCCATTCCAATTCAAACGGTTGCAGTTTCCAGTACGACTGGCATTTGCCATGACAATCAATGGGTGCGTTTATACCGGTGCTAAAGTGGCAGTTTTTTCAATGTAGCGCCGGTCTAAACGCATTCTACTTTAGCAATGCCTGCCAGTTGAGCAGTAGGTTTTTGGCACTGTTAATTTTTAGCGCTGCTATTTTCAGGCGGTATGAACGGAATTATATTCTGGCAGTGCTGTTTTAACCTCAGAATTGTGACATTTTGTATTTCGCACTGTTTGCGATGAGTTCCGCAGAGAAAATGCAGCAAAATCCCTGCAGATTGGCAGTGCCATCTTAGCACCGGAATAAACGCGCCCAATAAAGCGCAAGGCCAGTCGCTACAAGTTTGTGTAATTAACTTGGAAAATCCATGTTTTGCCCATGGACAGCTGTATGTAGCATGCTCACGCGTTGGCAAACCAAAAGATTTGTTCATTTACGCTCCACACAGCAAGACAAAGAATGTTGTCTATCCACTAGCATTACAATAAGTTTTTATTTCATTTTTACAGTAAAACACGCTTAAATGCACATCGAATTTCGCAGAATTTTATGTGCATTTATCCGTGTTTTGCATTTATACGTAGCACGGATAAATGCACATTAATGTGCAATTATGCGAGTAAAAGATAAACATGCAACTTTAATATTCCTGTAATAAACATTTAAATTCAACGAGGCTACACAAAAACAAAGAATCTAATTAAGAATTCATTTTATCAAATTAAAATAACAATAATAACTTTTTTTTGGGTAATCACATTTCATTTTTGCACATGTGCATTTAAGCGTGTAAAATTTCATATAATTTATACTTTTGCGGATGTGAAAGTGGTTGCATTTAAGCAAGTATTGCAATTAAGCGTGTTTCATTTATCCGTGTATATTTATATGAAAAATGCTTAAAAATCTTCCATGCACAAATTTTGCGTGCAATGACACGAGTTTTGCATTTACGCGTGTTGCATTTAAGCGCGTTCTACTGTATTACATTTAAAATTATATTTAAAAAAAATGTTTAAATAATGAAAACAAAAATAATTTTATTTATCGTCAAAATTACAACTGTAACGAAAATTTTGGCAAGATATTGACATATACCACTGGCCAGATTCGAGGCCGAAGGCCGAAGGCCGATGCGTGGGGCGGGGATGAACCGCGGAGCGGTTCGGGGCGGAGCCCCTAGTCCCTTATAAACTTTTGACTTAAAAGTTTATAAGATCTTTTAGAATATTTAAAGTAGAATCGAGGGGTAAGTCTTATCACAGCGATAAATTTAAATACAAATGACATTATGCCCGTTACAACAGTAAAAAACACTTTAAAAAACAAGTTTTATAACCTTACTAGCAGACCCTACGTTGGCAGCTAAAAGTTTTTTGTATAAATTTTAGAATGCCAAAAAATCATAAATTTTAAGTTATTTGGGAAAAAATGTTATCCTTGCAGGACCTTCCGTTTCGAATTTTGAAATTCCAACTCCAGATTCGTGATCAGCGACCCCAAAAACCCCATAATGCCAATTTTCCCGGGGAAAAAATGGGAAAAAGGATATTTGCGTTATCCTTACAGGACCTTCCGTTTCGAATTTTTCAAAATCTAATACCGGATTCGTGATCAGCGACCCCAAAAACCCCCTTATGCCGATTTTTCCGGGGAAAAAAGGGAAAAAGGATATTTATCCTTACAGGACCTTCCGTTTCGAATTTTGAAAATCTAATACCGAATTCGTGATCAGCGATTCCAAAAAACCCCATAATGCCGATTTTCCCCGGTAAAAATGGAAAAAGGATATTTTCGTTATCCTTACAGGACCTTCCGTTTCGAATTCTAAAATTCCAACAGCCAGCTCGTGATCAGCGACCACGGAATCACCCTACAGACAGTTTTTCGGAGACAAAATTAGAAAACGGATATTTGCGTTATCCTTACAGGACCTTCCGTTTCGAATCTTGAAATTCCAACACCGGATTCGTGATCAGCGACCCCAAAAACCCCATAATGGCAATTTTTCCGGAGAAAAATGGGAAAAAGGATATTTGCGTTATCCTTACAGGACCTTCCGTTTCGAATTTTGAAAATCTAATCCGGATTCGTGATCGGCGACCCCAAAAACCCTATAATGCAAATTTTTCCGGGGAGAAATGGGAAAAAGGATATTTTCATTGTCCTTACAGGACCTTCCGTTTCGAATTTTGAAAATCTAATACCGGATTCGTGATCAGCGACCCTAAAAACCCCCTTATGCCGATTTTTCCGGGGGAAAACGGGAAAAAGTATATTTGCGTTATCCTTGCAGGACTTTTCGGTTAGAATTTGGAAATTCCAACACCAGATTCGTAATTGGTGACCCCAAATACCCCATAATGCCAATTTTCCGGGGAAAAATAGGAAAAAGGAAATTTGCGTTATCCTTCCAGGACTTTCCGTTTAGAATTTTCAAATTCCAACAGCCAGCTCGTGATCAGCGACCACGGAATCACCCTACAGCCAGTTTTTCGGAGACAAAATTAGAAAACGGATATTTGCGTTATCCTTACAGGACCTTCCGTTTCGAATCTTGAAATTCCAACATCGGATTCGTGATCAGCGACCCCGAAAACCCCCTAATGCAATTTTTTCCCGGGAAAAATGGGAAAAAGGATATTTGCGTTATCCTTACAGGACCTTCCGTTTTGAGTTGTGAAAATCTAATACCGGATTCGTGATCAGCGACCCCAAAAACCCTATATTGCAAATTTTTCCGGAGAAAAATGGGAAAAAGGATATTTGCGTTATCCTTACAGGACCTTCCGTTTCGAATTTTTCAAAATCTAATACCGGATTCGTGATCAGCGACCCCAAAAACCCCCTTATGCCGATTTTTCCGGGGAAAAAAGGGAAAAAGGATATTTATCCTTACAGGACCTTCCGTTTCGAATTTTGAAAATCTAATACCGAATTCGTGATCAGCGATTCCAAAAAACCCCATAATGCCGATTTTCCCCGGTAAAAATGGAAAAAGGATATTTTCGTTATCCTTACAGGACCTTCCGTTTCGAATTCTAAAATTCCAACAGCAGAGCCGTGATCAGCGACCCCAAAAACCCCATAATGCAAATTTTTCCGGGGAGAAATGGGAAAAAGGATATTTTTATTATCCTTACAGGACCTTCCGTTTCGAATTTTGAAAATCTAATACCGGATTCGTGATCAGCGACCCTAAAAACCCCCTTATGCCGATTTTTCCGGGGAAAAACGGGAAAAAGTATATTTGCGTTATCCTTGCAGGACCTTCCGTTTAGAATCTTGAAATTCCAACACCGGATTCGTGATCAGCGACCCCAAAAACCCCATAATGGAATTTTTCCGGAGAAAAATGGGAAAAAGGATATTTGCGTTATCCTTACAGGACCTTCCGTTTCGAATTTTGAAAATCTAATACCGGATTCGTGATCAGCGACCCTAAAAACCCCCTTATGCCGATTTTTCCGGGGAAAAACGGGAAAAAGTATATTTGCGTTATCCTTCCAGGACTTTCCGTTTAGAATTTTCAAATTCCAACAGCCAGCTCGTGATCAGCGACCTACAGCCAGTTTTTCGGAGACAAAATTAGAAAACGGATATTTGCGTTATCCTTACAGGACCTTCCGTTTCGAATCTTGAAATTCCAACACCGGATTCGTGATCAGCGACCCCGAAAACCCCCTAATGCAATTTTTTCCCGGGAAAAATGGGAAAAAGGATATTTGCGTTATCCTTACAGGACCTTCCGTTTTGAGTTGTGAAAATCTAATACCGGATTCGTGATCAGCGACCCCAAAAACCCTATATTGCAAATTTTTCCGGAGAAAAATGGAAAAAGGATATTTTCATTATCCTTACAGGACCTTCCGTTTCGAATTTTGAAAATCTAATACCGGATTCGTGATCAGCGACCCCAAAAACCCTATAATGCCAATTTTTCCGGGGAAAAATGGGAAAAAGGATATTTTCATTATCCTCACAGGACCTTCCGTTTCGAATTTTGAAAATCTAATACCGGATTCGTGATCAGCGACCCCAAAAACCCCATAATGCCAATTTTCCCGGGAAAAAAATGGGAAAAAGGATATTTGCGTTATCCTTACAGGACCTTCCGTTTCGAATTTTTCAAAATCTAATACCGGATTCGTGATCAGCGATTCCAAAAAACCCCATAATGCCGATTTTCCCCGGTAAAAATGGAAAAAGGATATTTTCGTTATCCTTACAGGACCTTCCGTTTCGAATTCTAAAATTCCAACAGCAGAGCCGTGATCAGCGACCCCAAAAACCCCATAATGCAAATTTTTCCGGGGAGAAATGAGAAAAAGGATATTTTTATTATCCTTACAGGACCTTCCGTTTCGAATTTTGAAAATCTAATACCGGATTCGTGATCAGCGACCCTAAAAACCCCCTTATGCCGATTTTTCCGGGGAAAAACGGGAAAAAGTATATTTGCGTTATCCTTGCAGGACTTTTCGGTTAGAATTTGGAAATTCCAACACCAGATTCGTAATTGGTGACCCCAAATACCCTATAATGCCAATTTTCCGGGGAAAAATAGGAAAAAGGAAATTTGCGTTATCCTTCCAGGACTTTCCGTTTAGAATTTTCAAATTCCAACAGCCAGCTCGTGATCAGCGACCCCAAAAACCCTATAATGCCAATTTTTCCGGGGAAAAATAGGAAAAAGGATATTTTCATTATCCTCACAGGACCTTCCGTTTCGAATTTTGAAAATCTAATACCGGATTCGTGATCAGCGACCCCAAAAACCCTATAATGCAAATTTTTCCGGGGAAAAATGGGAAAAAGGATATTTTCATTATCCTTACAGGACCTTCCGTTTCGAATTTTGAAAATCTAATACCGGATTCGTGATCAGCGACCCCAAAAACCCCATAATGCAAATTTTCCCGGAGAAAAATGGAAAAAGGATATTTTCATTATCCTTAAAGGACCTTCTGTTTCGAACTTTGAAAATCTAATACCGAATTCGTGATCAGCGATCCCAAAAACCCCATAATGCCGATTTTCCCCGGTAAAAATGGAAAAAAGGATATTTTCGTTATCCTTACAGGACCTTCCGTTTCGAATTTTGAAAATCTAATACCGGATTCGTGATCAGCGACCCCAAAAACCCTATAATGCAAATTTTTCCGGAGAGAAATGGGAAAAAGGATATTTTCATTATCCTTACAGGACCTTCCGTTTCGAATTTTGAGAATCTAATACCGGATTCGTGATCAGCGAGCCCAAAAACCCTATAATGCAAATTTTTCCGGGGAGAAATGGAAAAAAGGATATTTTCATTATCCTTACAGGACCTTCCGTTTCGAATTTTGAAAATCTAATACCGGATTCGTGATCAGCGACCCCAAAAACCCTATAATGCCAATTTTTCCGGGGAAAAATGGGAAAAAGGATATTTTCATTATCCTCACAGGACCTTCCGTTTCGAATTTTGAAAATCTAATACCGGATTCGTGATCAGCGACCCCAAAAACCCTATAATGCAAATTTTTCCGGGAAAAATTTGAAAAAGGATATTTTCATTATCCTTACAGGACCTTCCGTTTCGAATTTTGAAAATCTAATACCGGATTCGTGATCAGCGACCCCAAAAACCCTATAATGCAAATTTTTCCGGAGAGAAATGGGAAAAAGGATATTTTCATTATCCTTACAGGACCTTCCGTTTCGAATTTTGAGAATCTAATACCGGATTCGTGATCAGCGAGCCCAAAAACCCTATAATGCAAATTTTTCCGGGGAGAAATGGAAAAAAGGATATTTTCATTATCCTTACAGGACCTTCCGTTTCGAATTTTGAAAATCTAATACCGGATTCGTGATCAGCGACCCCAAAAACCCTATAATGCCAATTTTTCCGGGGAAAAATGGGAAAAAGGATATTTTCATTATCCTCACAGGACCTTCCGTTTCGAATTTTGAAAATCTAATACCGGATTCGTGATCAGCGACCCCAAAAACCCTATAATGCAAATTTTTCCGGGAAAAATTTGAAAAAGGATATTTTCATTATCCTTACAGGACCTTCCGTTTCGAATTTTGAAAATCTAATACCGGATTCGTGATCAGCGACCCCAAAAACCCCATAATGCCAATTTTCCCGGGAAAAAAATGGGAAAAAGGATATTTGCGTTATCCTTACAGGACCTTCCGTTTCGAATTCTAAAATTCCAACAGCAGAGCCGTGATCAGCGACCCCAAAAACCCCATAATGCAAATTTTTCCGGGGAGAAATGAGAAAAAGGATATTTTTATTATCCTTACAGGACCTTCCGTTTCGAATTTTGAAAATCTAATACCGGATTCGTGATCAGCGACCCTAAAAACCCCCTTATGCCGATTTTTCCGGGGAAAAACGGGAAAAAGTATATTTGCGTTATCCTTGCAGGACTTTTCGGTTAGAATTTGGAAATTCCAACACCAGATTCGTAATTGGTGACCCCAAATACCCTATAATGCCAATTTTCCGGGGAAAAATAGGAAAAAGGAAATTTGCGTTATCCTTCCAGGACTTTCCGTTTAGAATTTTCAAATTCCAACAGCCAGCTCGTGATCAGCGACCCCAAAAACCCTATAATGCCATTTTTTCCGGGGAAAAATAGGAAAAAGGATATTTTCATTATCCTCACAGGACCTTCCGTTTCGAATTTTGAAAATCTAATACCGGATTCGTGATCAGCGACCCCAAAAACCCTATAATGCAAATTTTTCCGGGGAAAAATGGGAAAAAGGATATTTTCATTATCCTTACAGGACCTTCCGTTTCGAATTTTGAAAATCTAATACCGGATTCGTGATCAGCGACCCCAAAAACCCCATAATGCAAATTTTCCCGGAGAAAAATGGAAAAAGGATATTTTCATTATCCTTAAAGGACCTTCTGTTTCGAACTTTGAAAATCTAATACCGAATTCGTGATCAGCGATCCCAAAAACCCCATAATGCCGATTTTCCCCGGTAAAAATGGAAAAAAGGATATTTTCGTTATCCTTACAGGACCTTCCGTTTCGAATTTTGAAAATCTAATACCGGATTCGTGATCAGCGACCCCAAAAACCCTATAATGCAAATTTTTCCGGAGAGAAATGGGAAAAAGGATATTTTCATTATCCTTACAGGACCTTTCGTTTCGAATTTTGAGAATCTAATACCGGATTCGTGATCAGCGAGCCCAAAAACCCTATAATGCAAATTTTTCCGGGGAGAAATGGAAAAAAGGATATTTTCATTATCCTTACAGGACCTTCCGTTTCAAATTTTGAAAATCTACATAGCTAAAAACCTGCCCCTGGCAACACAGATCATTTTGCAAAAAAACCGCGTAAAAATCGGTCCAGTAGTTTTTGAGTTTTGTAATCACAAACGAACAGACAGACAGACAAACAGACAGACAGACAAACATCCATTTTTATATATATAGATACACTTTCAAAATGCACTAAAAAGTAAAAAACAAGTGTAAAGTTTCACAAAAAATGTTTTTATAAATTGCGTGTTGTTGTGAAAATATAAATTGTGCTGCATTGCACAGTATGAAACCGCTATTACAGATTCAAGAGCAAATGCAACGTCACACAATTTATATTTTCACAACAACACGCAATTTATAAAAACATTTTTTGTGAAATTTTAAACTTGTTTTTTACTTTTTAGTGCATTTTGAAAGTGTGTAAGGTTATAAAACTTGTTTTTTAAAGTGTTTTTTTTTTTTATTTTATACTTTTTAGTCTTGAATTAGCCTACCAAAAACCTCCAGAAAAGATCTTTCGCGGGAAATTTGAGCAAAAGGAAACTCACGTTATCTTTGCAGGACATTCCGTTATCATTACAGAATTTTAAATATCAGAGTCGAAGTCAGCGGCCCCAAAAACCCCTAAATGAGTTTTTACCCCGGAAAATGTGAGCAAAACCGATAATCACGTTATCCTTACAGGACATTCCATTATCTTTACAGAATTTTAAATGTCAGAATCTTACAGGACTTTCCGCTTCGAGTTTTGAAAATCTAACATCGGATTCGTGATCAGCGATCCCGAAAACATCTAATGCCATTTTCCCCCGGGAAAGACGGGAAAAGGATATTTACGTCATCCTTACAGGACCTTCCGTTTTGAATTTTGAAAATCTAACACCGAATTCGTGATCAGCGACCCTAAAAACCCCCTTATGCCGATTTTTCCGGGGAAAAACGGGAAAAAGTATATTTGCGTTATCCTTGCAGGACTTTTCGGTTAAAATTTGGAAATTCCAACACCAGATTCGTAATTGGTGACCCCAAATACCCTATAATGCCAATTTTCCGGGGAAAAATAGGAAAAAGGAAATTTGCGTTATCCTTCCAGGACTTTCCGTTTAGAATTTTCAAATTCCAACAGCCAGCTCGTGATCAGCGACCCCAAAAACCCTATAATGCCAATTTTTCCGGGGAAAAATGGGAAAAAGGATATTTTCATTATCCTCACAGGACCTTCCGTTTCGAATTTTGAAAATCTAATACCGGATTCGTGATCAGCGACCCCAAAAACCCCATAATGGCAATTTTTCCGGAGAAAAATGGGAAAAAGGATATTTGCGTTATCCTTACAGGACCTTCCGTTTCGAATTTTGAAAATCTAATACCGGATTCGTGATCGGCGACCCCAAAAACCCTATAATGCAAATTTTTCCGGGGAGAAATGGGAAAAAGGATATTTTCATTGTCCTTACAGGACCTTCCGTTTCGAATTTTGAAAATCTAATACCGGATTCGTGATCAGCGACCCTAAAAACCCCCTTATGCCGATTTTTCCGGGGAAAAACGGGAAAAAGTATATTTGCGTTATCCTTGCAGGACTTTTCGGTTAGAATTTGGAAATTCCAACACCAGATTCGTAATTGGTGACCCCAAATACCCCATAATGCCAATTTTCCGGGGAGAAATAGGAAAAAGGAAATTTGCGTTATCCTTCCAGGACTTTCCGTTTAGAATTTTCAAATTCCAACAGCCAGCTCGTGATCAGCGACCACGGAATCACCCTACAGCCAGTTTTTCGGAGACAAAATTAGAAAACGGATATTTGCGTTATCCTTACAGGACCTTCCGTTTCGAATCTTGAAATTCCAACACCGGATTCGTGATCAGCGACCCCGAAAACCCCCTAATGCAATTTTTTCCCGGGAAAAATGGGAAAAAGGATATTTGCGTTATCCTTACAGGACCTTCCGTTTTGAGTTGTGAAAATCTAATACCGGATTCGTGATCAGCGACCCCAAAAACCCTATATTGCAAATTTTTCCGGAGAAAAATGGGAAAAAGGATATTTGCGTTATCCTTACAGGACCTTCCGTTTAGAATTTTTCAAAATCTAATACCGGATTCGTGATCAGCGACCCCAAAAACCCCCTTATGCCGATTTTTCCGGGGAAAAAAGGGAAAAAGGATATTTATCCTTACAGGACCTTCCTTTTCGAATTTTGAAAATCTAATACCGAATTCGTGATCAGCGATTCCAAAAAACCCCATAATGCCGATTTTCCCCGGTAAAAATGGAAAAAGGATATTTTCGTTATCCTTACAGGACCTTCCGTTTCGAATTCTAAAATTCCAACAGCAGAGCCGTGATCAGCGACCCCAAAAACCCCATAATGCAAATTTTTCCGGGGAGAAATGGGAAAAAGGATATTTTTATTATCCTTACAGGACCTTCCGTTTCGAATTTTGAAAATCTAATACCGGATTCGTGATCAGCGACCCTAAAAACCCCCTTATGCCGATTTTTCCGGGGAAAAACGGGAAAAAGTATATTTGCGTTATCCTTGCAGGACTTTTCGGTTAGAATTTGGAAATTCCAACACCAGATTCGTAATTGGTGACCCCAAATACCCTATAATGCCAATTTTCCGGGGAAAAATAGGAAAAAGGAAATTTGCGTTATCCTTCCAGGACTTTCCGTTTAGAATTTTCAAATTCCAACAGCCAGCTCGTGATCAGCGACCACGGAATCACCCTACAGACAGTTTTTCGGAGACAAAATTAGAAAACGGATATTTGCGTTATCCTTACAGGACCTTCCGTTTCGAATCTTGAAATTCCAACACCGGATTCGTGATCAGCGACCCCAAAAACCCCATAATGGCAATTTTTCCGGAGAAAAATGGGAAAAAGGATATTTGCGTTATCCTTACAGGACCTTCCGTTTCGAATTTTGAAAATCTAATACCGGATTCGTGATCAGCGACCCTAAAAACCCCCTTATGCCGATTTTTCCGGGGAAAAACGGGAAAAAGTATATTTGCGTTATCCTTGCAGGACTTTTCGGTTAGAATTTGGAAATTCCAACACCAGATTCGTAATTGGTGACCCCAAATACCCCATAATGCCAATTTTCCGGGGAAAAATAGGAAAAAGGAAATTTGCGTTATCCTTCCAGGACTTTCCGTTTAGAATTTTCAAATTCCAACAGCCAGCTCGTGATCAGCGACCTACAGCCAGTTTTTCGGAGACAAAATTAGAAAACGGATATTTGCGTTATCCTTACAGGACCTTCCGTTTCGAATCTTGAAATTCCAACACCGGATTCGTGATCAGCGACCCCGAAAACCCCCTAATGCAATTTTTTCCCGGGAAAAATGGGAAAAAGGATATTTGCGTTATCCTTACAGGACCTTCCGTTTTGAGTTGTGAAAATCTAATACCGGATTCGTGATCAGCGACCCCAAAAACCCTATATTGCAAATTTTTCCGGAGAAAAATGGAAAAAGGATATTTTCATTATCCTTACAGGACCTTCCGTTTCGAATTTTGAAAATCTAATACCGGATTCGTGATCAGCGACCCCAAAAACCCTATAATGCCAATTTTTCCGGGGAAAAATGGGAAAAAGGATATTTTCATTATCCTCACAGGACCTTCCGTTTCGAATTTTGAAAATCTAATACCGGATTCGTGATCAGCGACCCCAAAAACCCTATAATGCAAATTTTTCCGGGGAAAAATGGGGAAAAGGATATTTTCATTATCCTTACAGGACCTTCCGTTTCTAATTTTGAAAATCTAATACCGGATTCGTGATCAGCGACCCCAAAAACCCCATAATGCCAATTTTCCCGGGAAAAAAATGGGAAAAAGGATATTTGCGTTATCCTTCCAGGACTTTCCGTTTAGAATTTTCAAATTCCAACAGCCAGCTCGTGATCAGCGACCCCAAAAACCCTATAATGCCAATTTTTCCGGAGAAAAATAGGAAAAAGGATATTTTCATTATCCTCACAGGACCTTCCGTTTCGAATTTTGAAAATCTAATACCGGATTCGTGATCAGCGACCCCAAAAACCCTATAATGCAAATTTTTCCGGGGAAAAATGGGAAAAAGGATATTTTCATTATCCTTACAGGACCTTCCGTTTCGAATTTTGAAAATCTAATACCGGATTCGTGATCAGCGACCCCAAAAACCCCATAATGCAAATTTTCCCGGAGAAAAATGGAAAAAGGATATTTTCATTATCCTTAAAGGACCTTCTGTTTCGAACTTTGAAAATCTAATACCGAATTCGTGATCAGCGATCCCAAAAACCCCATAATGCCGATTTTCCCCGGTAAAAATGGAAAAAAGGATATTTTCGTTATCCTTACAGGACCTTCCGTTTCGAATTTTGAAAATCTAATACCGGATTCGTGATCAGCGACCCCAAAAACCCTATAATGCAAATTTTTCCGGAGAGAAATGGGAAAAAGGATATTTTCATTATCCTTACAGGACCTTCCGTTTCGAATTTTGAGAATCTAATACCGGATTCGTGATCAGCGAGCCCAAAAACCCTATAATGCAAATTTTTCCGGGGAGAAATGGAAAAAAGGATATTTTCATTATCCTTACAGGACCTTCCGTTTCGAATTTTGAAAATCTAATACCGGATTCGTGATCAGCGATCCCAAAAACCCTATAATGCCAATTTTTCCGGGGAAAAATGGGAAAAAGGATATTTTCATTATCCTCACAGGACCTTCCGTTTCGAATTTTGAAAATCTAATACCGGATTCGTGATCAGCGACCCCAAAAACCCTATAATGCAAATTTTTCCGGGAAAAATTTGAAAAAGGATATTTTCATTATCCTTACAGGACCTTCCGTTTCGAATTTTGAAAATCTAATACCGGATTCGTGATCAGCGACCCCAAAAACCCCATAATGCCAATTTTCCCGGGAAAAAAATGGGAAAAAGGATATTTGCGTTATCCTTACAGGACCTTCCGTTTCGAATTCTAAAATTCCAACAGCAGAGCCGTGATCAGCGACCCCAAAAACCCCATAATGCAAATTTTTCCGGGGAGAAATGAGAAAAAGGATATTTTTATTATCCTTACAGGACCTTCCGTTTCGAATTTTGAAAATCTAACACCGAATTCGTGATCAGCGACCCTAAAAACCCCCTTATGCCGATTTTTCCGGGGAAAAACGGGAAAAAGTATATTTGCGTTATCCTTGCAGGACTTTTCGGTTAGAATTTGGAAATTCCAACACCAGATTCGTAATTGGTGACCCCAAATACCCTATAATGCCAATTTTCCGGGGAAAAATAGGAAAAAGGAAATTTGCGTTATCCTTCCAGGACTTTCCGTTTAGAATTTTCAAATTCCAACAGCCAGCTCGTGATCAGCGACCCCAAAAACCCTATAATGCCAATTTTTCCGGGGAAAAATGGGAAAAAGGATATTTTCATTATCCTCACAGGACCTTCCGTTTCGAATTTTGAAAATCTAATACCGGATTCGTGATCAGCGACCCCAAAAACCCCATAATGGCAATTTTTCCGGAGAAAAATGGGAAAAAGGATATTTGCGTTATCCTTACAGGACCTTCCGTTTCGAATTTTGAAAATCTAATACCGGATTCGTGATCGGCGACCCCAAAAACCCTATAATGCAAATTTTTCCGGGGAGAAATGGGAAAAAGGATATTTTCATTGTCCTTACAGGACCTTCCGTTTCGAATTTTGAAAATCTAATACCGGATTCGTGATCAGCGACCCTAAAAACCCCCTTATGCCGATTTTTCCGGGGAAAAACGGGAAAAAGTATATTTGCGTTATCCTTGCAGGACTTTTCGGTTAGAATTTGGAAATTCCAACACCAGATTCGTAATTGGTGACCCCAAATACCCCATAATGCCAATTTTCCGGGGAAAAATAGGAAAAAGGAAATTTGCGTTATCCTTCCAGGACTTTCCGTTTAGAATTTTCAAATTCCAACAGCCAGCTCGTGATCAGCGACCACGGAATCACCCTACAGCCAGTTTTTCGGAGACAAAATTAGAAAACGGATATTTGCGTTATCCTTACAGGACCTTCCGTTTCGAATCTTGAAATTCCAACACCGGATTCGTGATCAGCGACCCCGAAAACCCCCTAATGCAATTTTTTCCCGGGAAAAATGGGAAAAAGGATATTTGCGTTATCCTTACAGGACCTTCCGTTTCGAATTTTGAAAATCTAATACCGGATTCGTGATCGGCGACCCGAAAAACCCTATAATGCAAATTTTTCCGGGGAGAAATGGGAAAAAGGATATTTTCATTGTCCTTACAGGACCTTCCGTTTCGAATTTTGAAAATCTAATACCGGATTCGTGATCAGCGACCCCAAAAACCCTATAATGCAAATTTTTCCGGGGAAAAATGGGAAAAAGGATATTTTCATTATCCTTACAGGACCTTCCGTTTCGAATTTTGAAAATCTAATACCGGATTCGTGATCAGCGACCCCAAAAACCCCATAATGCCAATTTTCCCGGGAAAAAAATGGGAAAAAGGATATTTGCGTTATCCTTACAGGACCTTCCGTTTCGAATTCTAAAATTCCAACAGCAGAGCCGTGATCAGCGACCCCAAAAACCCCATAATGCAAATTTTTCCGGGGAGAAATGGGAAAAAGGATATTTTTATTATCCTTACAGGACCTTCCGTTTCGAATTTTGAAAATCTAATACCGGATTCGTGATCAGCGACCCTAAAAACCCCCTTATGCCGATTTTTCCGGGGAAAAACGGGAAAAAGTATATTTGCGTTATCCTTGCAGGACTTTTCGGTTAGAATTTGGAAATTCCAACACCAGATTCGTAATTGGTGACCCCAAATACCCTATAATGCCAATTTTCCGGGGAGAAATGGAAAAAAGGATATTTTCATTATCCTTACAGGACCTTCCGTTTCAAATTTTGAAAATCTACATAGCTAAAAACCTGCTCCTGGCAACACAGATCATTTTGCAAAAAACCGCGTAAAAATCGGTCCAGTAGTTTTTGAGTTTTGTAATCACAAACGAACAGACAGACAGACAAACATCCATTTTTATATATATAGATACACTTTCAAAATGCACTAAAAAGTAAAAAACAAGTGTAAAGTTTCACAAAAAATGTTTTTATAAATTGCGTGTTGTTGTGAAAATATAAATTGTGCTGCATTGCACAGTATGAAACCGCTATTACAGATTCAAGAGCAAATGCAACGTCACACAATTTATATTTTCACAACAACACGCAATTTATAAAAACATTTTTTGTGAAATTTTAAACTTGTTTTTTACTTTTTAGTGCATTTTGAAAGTGTGTAAGGTTATAAAACTTGTTTTTTAAAGTGTTTTTTTTTTTTTATTTTATACTTTTTAGTCTTGAAATTAGCCTACCAAAAACCTCCAGAAAAGATCTTTCGCGGGAAATTTGAGCAAAAGGAAACTCACGTTATCTTTGCAGGACATTCCGTTATCATTACAGAATTTTAAATATCAGAGTCGAAGTCAGCGGCCCCAAAAACCCCTAAATCAGTTTTTACCCCGGAAAATGTGAGCAAAACCGATAATCACGTTATCCTTACAGGACATTCCATTATCTTTACAGAATTTTAAATGTCAGAATCGGACTCAGCGACCCCAAAAATCCCCTAATGTCATTTTTTCCCGGAAAAAATGGGAAAAGGATATTTGCGTTATCCTTGCAGGACTTTTCGGTTAGAATTTGGAAATTCCAACACCAGATTCGTAATTGGTGACCCCAAATACCCTATAATGCCAATTTTCCGGGGAAAAATAGGAAAAAGGAAATTTGCGTTATCCTTCCAGGACTTTCCGTTTAGAATTTTCAAATTCCAACAGCCAGCTCGTGATCAGCGACCCCAAAAACCCTATAATGCCAATTTTTCCGGGGAAAAATGGGAAAAAGGATATTTTCATTATCCTCACAGGACCTTCCGTTTCGAATTTTGAAAATCTAATACCGGATTCGTGATCAGCGACCCCAAAAACCCCATAATGGCAATTTTTCCGGAGAAAAATGGGAAAAAGGATATTTGCGTTATCCTTACAGGACCTTCCGTTTCGAATTTTGAAAATCTAATACCGGATTCGTGATCGGCGACCCCAAAAACCCTATAATGCAAATTTTTCCGGGGAGAAATGGGAAAAAGGATATTTTCATTGTCCTTACAGGACCTTCCGTTTCGAATTTTGAAAATCTAATACCGGATTCGTGATCAGCGACCCTAAAAACCCCCTTATGCCGATTTTTCCGGGGAAAAACGGGAAAAAGTATATTTGCGTTATCCTTGCAGGACTTTTCGGTTAGAATTTGGAAATTCCAACACCAGATTCGTAATTGGTGACCCCAAATACCCCATAATGCCAATTTTCCGGGGAAAAATAGGAAAAAGGAAATTTGCGTTATCCTTCCAGGACTTTCCGTTTAGAATTTTCAAATTCCAACAGCCAGCTCGTGATCAGCGACCACGGAATCACCCTACAGCCAGTTTTTCGGAGACAAAATTAGAAAACGGATATTTGCGTTATCCTTACAGGACCTTCCGTTTCGAATCTTGAAATTCCAACACCGGATTCGTGATCAGCGACCCCGAAAACCCCCTAATGCAATTTTTTCCCGGGAAAAATGGGAAAAAGGATATTTGCGTTATCCTTACAGGACCTTCCGTTTTGAGTTGTGAAAATCTAATACCGGATTCGTGATCAGCGACCCCAAAAACCCTATATTGCAAATTTTTCCGGAGAAAAATGGGAAAAAGGATATTTGCGTTATCCTTACAGGACCTTCCGTTTCGAATTTTTCAAAATCTAATACCGGATTCGTGATCAGCGACCCCAAAAACCCCCTTATGCCGATTTTTCCGGGGAAAAAAGGGAAAAAGGATATTTATCCTTACAGGACCTTCCTTTTCGAATTTTGAAAATCTAATACCGAATTCGTGATCAGCGATTCCAAAAAACCCCATAATGCCGATTTTCCCCGGTAAAAATGGAAAAAGGATATTTTCGTTATCCTTACAGGACCTTCCGTTTCGAATTCTAAAATTCCAACAGCAGAGCCGTGATCAGCGACCCCAAAAACCCCATAATGCAAATTTTTCCGGGGAGAAATGGGAAAAAGGATATTTTTATTATCCTTACAGGACCTTCCGTTTCGAATTTTGAAAATCTAATACCGGATTCGTGATCAGCGACCCTAAAAACCCCCTTATGCCGATTTTTCCGGGGAAAAACGGGAAAAAGTATATTTGCGTTATCCTTGCAGGACTTTTCGGTTAGAATTTGGAAATTCCAACACCAGATTCGTAATTGGTGACCCCAAATACCCTATAATGCCAATTTTCCGGGGAAAAATAGGAAAAAGGAAATTTGCGTTATCCTTCCAGGACTTTCCGTTTAGAATTTTCAAATTCCAACAGCCAGCTCGTGATCAGCGACCACGGAATCACCCTACAGACAGTTTTTCGGAGACAAAATTAGAAAACGGATATTTGCGTTATCCTTACAGGACCTTCCGTTTCGAATCTTGAAATTCCAACACCGGATTCGTGATCAGCGACCCCAAAAACCCCATAATGGCAATTTTTCCGGAGAAAAATGGGAAAAAGGATATTTGCGTTATCCTTACAGGACCTTCCGTTTCGAATTTTGAAAATCTAATACCGGATTCGTGATCAGCGACCCTAAAAACCCCCTTATGCCGATTTTTCCGGGGAAAAACGGGAAAAAGTATATTTGCGTTATCCTTGCAGGACTTTTCGGTTAGAATTTGGAAATTCCAACACCAGATTCGTAATTGGTGACCCCAAATACCCCATAATGCCAATTTTCCGGGGAAAAATAGGAAAAAGGAAATTTGCGTTATCCTTCCAGGACTTTCCGTTTAGAATTTTCAAATTCCAACAGCCAGCTCGTGATCAGCGACCACGGAATCACCCTACAGCCAGTTTTTCGGAGACAAAATTAGAAAACGGATATTTGCGTTATCCTTACAGGACCTTCCGTTTCGAATCTTGAAATTCCAACACCGGATTCGTGATCAGCGACCCCGAAAACCCCCTAATGCAATTTTTTCCCGGGAAAAATGGGAAAAAGGACATTTGCGTTATCCTTACAGGACCTTCCGTTTTGAGTTGTGAAAATCTAATACCGGATTCGTGATCAGCGACCCCAAAAACCCTATATTGCAAATTTTTCCGGAGAAAAATGGAAAAAGGATATTTTCATTATCCTTACAGGACCTTCCGTTTCAAATTTTGAAAATCTACATAGCTAAAAACCTGCTCCTGGCAACACAGATCATTTTGCAAAAAACCGCGTAAAAATCGGTCCAGTAGTTTTTGAGTTTTGTAATCACAAACGAACAGACAGACAGACAAACAGACAGACAGACAAACATCCATTTTTATATATATAGATACACTTTCAAAATGCACTAAAAAGTAAAAAACAAGTGTAAAGTTTCACAAAAAATGTTTTTATAAATTGCGTGTTGTTGTGAAAATATAAATTGTGCTGCATTGCACAGTATGAAACCGCTATTACAGATTCAAGAGCAAATGCAACGTCACACAATTTATATTTTCACAACAACACGCAATTTATAAAAACATTTTTTGTGAAATTTTAAACTTGTTTTTTACTTTTTAGTGCATTTTGAAAGTGTGTAAGGTTATAAAACTTGTTTTTTAAAGTGTTTTTTTTTTTTTATTTTATACTTTTTAGTCTTGAATTAGCCTACCAAAAACCTCCAGAAAAGATCTTTCGCGGGAAATTTGAGCAAAAGGAAACTCACGTTATCTTTGCAGGACATTCCGTTATCATTACAGAATTTTAAATATCAGAGTCGAAGTCAGCGGCCCCAAAAACCCCTAAATGAGTTTTTACCCCGGAAAATGTGAGCAAAACCGATAATCACGTTATCCTTACAGGACATTCCATTATCTTTACAGAATTTTAAATGTCAGAATCGGATTCAGCGACCCCAAAAATCCCCTAATGTCATTTTTTCCCGGAAAAAATGGGAAAAGGATATTTGCGTCATCCTTACAGGACTTTCCGCTTCGAGTTTTGAAAATCTAACATCGGATTCGTGATCAGCGATCCCGAAAACATCTAATGCCATTTTCCCCCGGGAAAGACGGGAAAAGGATATTTGCGTCATCCTTACAGGACTTTCCGCTTCGAGTTTTGAAAATCTAACATCGGATTCGTGATCAGCGATCCCGAAAACATCTAATGCCATTTTCCCCCGGGAAAGACGGGAAAAGGATATTTACGTCATCCTTACAGGACCTTCCGTTTTGAATTTTGAAAATCTAACACCGAATTCGTGATCAGCGACCCTAAAAACCCCCTTATGCCGATTTTTCCGGGGAAAAACGGGAAAAAGTATATTTGCGTTATCCTTGCAGGACTTTTCGGTTAGAATTTGGAAATTCCAACACCAGATTCGTAATTGGTGACCCCAAATACCCTATAATGCCAATTTTCCGGGGAAAAATAGGAAAAAGGAAATTTGCGTTATCCTTCCAGGACTTTCCGTTTAGAATTTTCAAATTCCAACAGCCAGCTCGTGATCAGCGACCCCAAAAACCCTATAATGCCAATTTTTCCGGGGAAAAATGGGAAAAAGGATATTTTCATTATCCTCACAGGACCTTCCGTTTCGAATTTTGAAAATCTAATACCGGATTCGTGATCAGCGACCCCAAAAACCCTATAATGCAAATTTTTCCGAGGAAAAATGGGAAAAAGGATATTTTCATTATCCTTACAGGACCTTCCGTTTCGAATTTTGAAAATCTAATACCGGATTCGTGATCAGCGACCCTAAAAACCCCCTTATGCCGATTTTTCCGGGGAAAAACGGGAAAAAGTATATTTGCGTTATCCTTGCAGGACTTTTCGGTTAGAATTTGGAAATTCCAACACCAGATTCGTAATTGGTGACCCCAAATACCCTATAATGCCAATTTTCCGGGGAAAAATAGGAAAAAGGAAATTTGCGTTATCCTTCCAGGACTTTCCGTTTAGAATTTTCAAATTCCAACAGCCAGCTCGTGATCAGCGACCACGGAATCACCCTACAGACAGTTTTTCGGAGACAAAATTAGAAAACGGATATTTGCGTTATCCTTACAGGACCTTCCGTTTCGAATCTTGAAATTCCAACACCGGATTCGTGATCAGCGACCCCAAAAACCCCATAATGGCAATTTTTCCGGAGAAAAATGGGAAAAAGGATATTTGCGTTATCCTTACAGGACCTTCCGTTTCGAATTTTGAAAATCTAATACCGGATTCGTGATCAGCGACCCTAAAAACCCCCTTATGCCGATTTTTCCGGGGAAAAACGGGAAAAAGTATATTTGCGTTATCCTTGCAGGACTTTTCGGTTAGAATTTGGAAATTCCAACACCAGATTCGTAATTGGTGACCCCAAATACCCCATAATGCCAATTTTCCGGGGAAAAATAGGAAAAAGGAAATTTGCGTTATCCTTCCAGGACTTTCCGTTTAGAATTTTCAAATTCCAACAGCCAGCTCGTGATCAGCGACCTACAGCCAGTTTTTCGGAGACAAAATTAGAAAACGGATATTTGCGTTATCCTTACAGGACCTTCCGTTTCGAATCTTGAAATTCCAACACCGGATTCGTGATCAGCGACCCCGAAAACCCCCTAATGCAATTTTTTCCCGGGAAAAATGGGAAAAAGGATATTTGCGTTATCCTTACAGGACCTTCCGTTTTGAGTTGTGAAAATCTAATACCGGATTCGTGATCAGCGACCCCAAAAACCCTATATTGCAAATTTTTCCGGAGAAAAATGGAAAAAGGATATTTTCATTATCCTTACAGGACCTTCCGTTTCGAATTTTGAAAATCTAATACCGGATTCGTGATCAGCGACCCCAAAAACCCTATAATGCCAATTTTTCCGGGGAAAAATGGGAAAAAGGATATTTTCATTATCCTCACAGGACCTTCCGTTTCGAATTTTGAAAATCTAATACCGGATTCGTGATCAGCGACCCCAAAAACCCTATAATGCAAATTTTTCCGGGGAAAAATGGGAAAAAGGATATTTTCATTATCCTTACAGGACCTTCCGTTTCGAATTTTGAAAATCTAATACCGGATTCGTGATCAGCGACCCCAAAAACCCCATAATGCCAATTTTCCCGGGAAAAAAATGGGAAAAAGGATATTTGCGTTATCCTTACAGGACCTTCCGTTTCGAATTCTAAAATTCCAACAGCAGAGCCGTGATCAGCGACCCCAAAAACCCCATAATGCAAATTTTTCCGGGGAGAAATGGGAAAAAGGATATTTTTATTATCCTTACAGGACCTTCCGTTTCGAATTTTGAAAATCTAATACCGGATTCGTGATCAGCGACCCTAAAAACCCCCTTATGCCGATTTTTCCGGGGAAAAACGGGAAAAAGTATATTTGCGTTATCCTTGCAGGACTTTTCGGTTAGAATTTGGAAATTCCAACACCAGATTCGTAATTGGTGACCCCAAATACCCTATAATGCCAATTTTCCGGGGAGAAATGGAAAAAAGGATATTTTCATTATCCTTACAGGACCTTCCGTTTCAAATTTTGAAAATCTACATAGCTAAAAACCTGCTCCTGGCAACACAGATCATTTTGCAAAAAACCGCGTAAAAATCGGTCCAGTAGTTTTTGAGTTTTGTAATCACAAACGAACAGACAGACAGACAAACAGACAGACAGACAAACATCCATTTTTATATATATAGATACACTTTCAAAATGCACTAAAAAGTAAAAAACAAGTGTAAAGTTTCACAAAAAATGTTTTTATAAATTGCGTGTTGTTGTGAAAATATAAATTGTGCTGCATTGCACAGTATGAAACCGCTATTACAGATTCAAGAGCAAATGCAACGTCACACAATTTATATTTTCACAACAACACGCAATTTATAAAAACATTTTTTGTGAAATTTTAAACTTGTTTTTTACTTTTTAGTGCATTTTGAAAGTGTGTAAGGTTATAAAACTTGTTTTTTAAAGTGTTTTTTTTTTTTTATTTTATACTTTTTAGTCTTGAATTAGCCTACCAAAAACCTCCAGAAAAGATCTTTCGCGGGAAATTTGAGCAAAAGGAAACTCACGTTATCTTTGCAGGACATTCCGTTATCATTACAGAATTTTAAATATCAGAGTCGAAGTCAGCGGCCCCAAAAACCCCTAAATCAGTTTTTACCCCGGAAAATGTGAGCAAAACCGATAATCACGTTATCCTTACAGGACATTCCATTATCTTTACAGAATTTTAAATGTCAGAATCGGACTCAGCGACCCCAAAAATCCCCTAATGTCATTTTTTCCCGGAAAAAATGGGAAAAGGATATTTGCGTTATCCTTGCAGGACTTTTCGGTTAGAATTTGGAAATTCCAACACCAGATTCGTAATTGGTGACCCCAAATACCCTATAATGCCAATTTTCCGGGGAAAAATAGGAAAAAGGAAATTTGCGTTATCCTTCCAGGACTTTCCGTTTAGAATTTTCAAATTCCAACAGCCAGCTCGTGATCAGCGACCCCAAAAACCCTATAATGCCAATTTTTCCGGGGAAAAATGGGAAAAAGGATATTTTCATTATCCTCACAGGACCTTCCGTTTCGAATTTTGAAAATCTAATACCGGATTCGTGATCAGCGACCCTAAAAACCCCCTTATGCCGATTTTTCCGGGGAAAAACGGGAAAAAGTATATTTGCGTTATCCTTGCAGGACTTTTCGGTTAGAATTTGGAAATTCCAACACCAGATTCGTAATTGGTGACCCCAAATACCCCATAATGCCAATTTTCCGGGGAAAAATAGGAAAAAGGAAATTTGCGTTATCCTTCCAGGACTTTCCGTTTAGAATTTTCAAATTCCAACAGCCAGCTCGTGATCAGCGACCACGGAATCACCCTACAGCCAGTTTTTCGGAGACAAAATTAGAAAACGGATATTTGCGTTATCCTTACAGGACCTTCCGTTTCGAATCTTGAAATTCCAACACCGGATTCGTGATCAGCGACCCCGAAAACCCCCTAATGCAATTTTTTCCCGGGAAAAATGGGAAAAAGGATATTTGCGTTATCCTTACAGGACCTTCCGTTTTGAGTTGTGAAAATCTAATACCGGATTCGTGATCAGCGACCCCAAAAACCCTATATTGCAAATTTTTCCGGAGAAAAATGGGAAAAAGGATATTTGCGTTATCCTTACAGGACCTTCCGTTTCGAATTTTTCAAAATCTAATACCGGATTCGTGATCAGCGACCCCAAAAACCCCCTTATGCCGATTTTTCCGGGGAAAAAAGGGAAAAAGGATATTTATCCTTACAGGACCTTCCGTTTCGAATTTTGAAAATCTAATACCGAATTCGTGATCAGCGATTCCAAAAAACCCCATAATGCCGATTTTCCCCGGTAAAAATGGAAAAAGGATATTTTCGTTATCCTTACAGGACCTTCCGTTTCGAATTCTAAAATTCCAACAGCAGAGCCGTGATCAGCGACCCCAAAAACCCCATAATGCAAATTTTTCCGGGGAGAAATGGGAAAAAGGATATTTTTATTATCCTTACAGGACCTTCCGTTTCGAATTTTGAAAATCTAAGACCGAATTCGTGATCAGCGACCCTAAAAACCCCCTTATGCCGATTTTTCCGGGGAAAAACGGGAAAAATTATATTTGCGTTATCCTTGCAGGACTTTTCGGTTAGAATTTGGAAATTCCAACACCAGATTCGTAATTGGTGACCCCAAATACCCTATAATGCCAATTTTCCGGGGAAAAATAGGAAAAAGGAAATTTGCGTTATCCTTCCAGGACTTTCCGTTTAGAATTTTCAAATTCCAACAGCCAGCTCGTGATCAGCGACCCCAAAAACCCTATAATGCCAATTTTTCCGGGGAAAAATGGGAAAAAGGATATTTTCATTATCCTCACAGGACCTTCCGTTTCGAATTTTGAAAATCTAATACCGGATTCGTGATCAGCGACCCCAAAAACCCCATAATGGCAATTTTTCCGGAGAAAAATGGGAAAAAGGATATTTGCGTTATCCTTACAGGACCTTCCGTTTCGAATTTTGAAAATCTAATACCGGATTCGTGATCGGCGACCCCAAAAACCCTATAATGCAAATTTTTCCGGGGAGAAATGGGAAAAAGGATATTTTCATTGTCCTTACAGGACCTTCGGTTTCGAATTTTGAAAATCTAATACCGGATTCGTGATCAGCGACCCTAAAAACCCCCTTATGCCGATTTTTCCGGGGAAAAACGGGAAAAAGTATATTTGCGTTATCCTTGCAGGACTTTTCGGTTAGAATTTGGAAATTCCAACACCAGATTCGTAATTGGTGACCCCAAATACCCCATAATGCCAATTTTCCGGGGAAAAATAGGAAAAAGGAAATTTGCGTTATCCTTCCAGGACTTTCCGTTTAGAATTTTCAAATTCCAACAGCCAGCTCGTGATCAGCGACCACGGAATCACCCTACAGCCAGTTTTTCGGAGACAAAATTAGAAAACGGATATTTGCGTTATCCTTACAGGACCTTCCGTTTCGAATCTTGAAATTCCAACACCGGATTCGTGATCAGCGACCACGAAAACCCCCTAATGCAATTTTTTCCCGGGAAAAATGGGAAAAAGGATATTTGCGTTATCCTTACAGGACCTTCCGTTTTGAGTTGTGAAAATCTAATACCGGATTCGTGATCAGCGACCCCAAAAACCCTATATTGCAAATTTTTCCGGAGAAAAATGGGAAAAAGGATATTTGCGTTATCCTTACAGGACCTTCCGTTTCGAATTTTTCAAAATCTAATACCGGATTCGTGATCAGCGACCCCAAAAACCCCCTTATGCCGATTTTTCCGGGGAAAAAAGGGAAAAAGGATATTTATCCTTACAGGACCTTCCGTTTCGAATTTTGAAAATCTAATACCGAATTCGTGATCAGCGATTCCAAAAAACCCCATAATGCCGATTTTCCCCGGTAAAAATGGAAAAAGGATATTTTCGTTATCCTTACAGGACCTTCCGTTTCGAATTCTAAAATTCCAACAGCAGAGCCGTGATCAGCGACCCCAAAAACCCCATAATGCAAATTTTTCCGGGGAGAAATGGGAAAAAGGATATTTTTATTATCCTTACAGGACCTTCCGTTTCGAATTTTGAAAATCTAATACCGGATTCGTGATCAGCGACCCTAAAAACCCCCTTATGCCGATTTTTCCGGGGAAAAACGGGAAAAAGTATATTTGCGTTATCCTTGCAGGACTTTTCGGTTAGAATTTGGAAATTCCAACACCAGATTCGTAATTGGTGACCCCAAATACCCTATAATGCCAATTTTCCGGGGAAAAATAGGAAAAAGGAAATTTGCGTTATCCTTCCAGGACTTTCCGTTTAGAATTTTCAAATTCCAACAGCCAGCTCGTGATCAGCGACCACGGAATCACCCTACAGACAGTTTTTCGGAGACAAAATTAGAAAACGGATATTTGCGTTATCCTTACAGGACCTTCCGTTTCGAATCTTGAAATTCCAACACCGGATTCGTGATCAGCGACCCCAAAAACCCCATAATGGCAATTTTTCCGGAGAAAAATGGGAAAAAGGATATTTGCGTTATCCTTACAGGACCTTCCGTTTCGAATTTTGAAAATCTAATACCGGATTCGTGATCAGCGACCCTAAAAACCCCCTTATGCCGATTTTTCCGGGGAAAAACGGGAAAAAGTATATTTGCGTTATCCTTGCAGGACTTTTCGGTTAGAATTTGGAAATTCCAACACCAGATTCGTAATTGGTGACCCCAAATACCCCATAATGCCAATTTTCCGGGGAAAAATAGGAAAAAGGAAATTTGCGTTATCCTTCCAGGACTTTCCGTTTAGAATTTTCAAATTCCAACAGCCAGCTCGTGATCAGCGACCTACAGCCAGTTTTTCGGAGACAAAATTAGAAAACGGATATTTGCGTTATCCTTACAGGACCTTCCGTTTCGAATCTTGAAATTCCAACACCGGATTCGTGATCAGCGACCCCGAAAACCCCCTAATGCAATTTTTTCCCGGGAAAAATGGGAAAAAGGATATTTGCGTTATCCTTACAGGACCTTCCGTTTTGAGTTGTGAAAATCTAATACCGGATTCGTGATCAGCGACCCCAAAAACCCTATATTGCAAATTTTTCCGGAGAAAAATGGAAAAAGGATATTTTCATTATCCTTACAGGACCTTCCGTTTCGAATTTTGAAAATCTAATACCGGATTCGTGATCAGTGACCCCAAAAACCCTATAATGCCAATTTTTCCGGGGAAAAATGGGAAAAAGGATATTTTCATTATCCTCACAGGACCTTCCGTTTCGAATTTTGAAAATCTAATACCGGATTCGTGATCAGCGACCCCAAAAACCCTATAATGCAAATTTTTCCGGGGAAAAATGGGGAAAAGGATATTTTCATTATCCTTACAGGACCTTCCGTTTCTAATTTTGAAAATCTAATACCGGATTCGTGATCAGCGACCCCAAAAACCCCATAATGCCAATTTTCCCGGGAAAAAAATGGGAAAAAGGATATTTGCGTTATCCTTACATGACCTTCGGTTTCGAATTCTAAAATTCCAACAGCAGAGCCGTGATCAGCGACCCCAAAAACCCCATAATGCAAATTTTTCCGGGGAGAAATGGGAAAAAGGATATTTTTATTATCCTTACAGGACCTTCCGTTTCGAATTTTGAAAATCTAATACCGGATTCGTGATCAGCGACCCTAAAAACCCCCTTATGCCGATTTTTCCGGGGAAAAACGGGAAAAAGTATATTTGCGTTATCCTTGCAGGACTTTTCGGTTAGAATTTGGAAATTCCAACACCAGATTCGTAATTGGTGACCCCAAATACCCTATAATGCCAATTTTCCGGGGAAAAATAGGAAAAAGGAAATTTGCGTTATCCTTACAGGACCTTCCGTTTCAAATTTTGAAAATCTACATAGCTAAAAACCTGCTCCTGGCAACACAGATCATTTTGCAAAAAACCGCGTAAAAATCGGTCCAGTAGTTTTTGAGTTTTGTAATCACAAACGAACAGACAGACAGACAAACAGACAGACAGACAAACATCCATTTTTATATATATAGATACACTTTCAAAATGCACTAAAAAGTAAAAAACAAGTGTAAAGTTTCACAAAAAATGTTTTTATAAATTGCGTGTTGTTGTGAAAATATAAATTGTGCTGCATTGCACAGTATGAAACCGCTATTACAGATTCAAGAGCAAATGCAACGTCACACAATTTATATTTTCACAACAACACGCAATTTATAAAAACATTTTTTGTGAAATTTTAAACTTGTTTTTTACTTTTTAGTGCATTTTGAAAGTGTGTAAGGTTATAAAACTTGTTTTTTAAAGTGTTTTTTTTTTTTATTTTATACTTTTTAGTCTTGAATTAGCCTACCAAAAACCTCCAGAAAAGATCTTTCGCGGGAAATTTGAGCAAAAGGAAACTCACGTTATCTTTGCAGGACATTCCGTTATCATTACAGAATTTTAAATATCAGAGTCGAAGTCAGCGGCCCCAAAAACCCCTAAATGAGTTTTTACCCCGGAAAATGTGAGCAAAACCGATAATCACGTTATCCTTACAGGACATTCCATTATATTTACAGAATTTTAAATGTCAGAATCGGATTCAGCGACCCCAAAAATCCCCTAATGTCATTTTTTCCCGGAAAAAATGGGAAAAGGATATTTGCGTCATCCTTACAGGACTTTCCGCTTCGAGTTTTGAAAATCTAACATCGGATACGTGATCAGCGATCCCGAAAACATCTAATGCCATTTTCCCCCGGGAAAGACGGGAAAAGGATATTTGCGTCATCCTTACAGGACTTTCCGCTTCGAGTTTTGAAAATCTAACATCGGATTCGTGATCAGCGATCCCGAAAACATCTAATGCCATTTTCCCCCGGGAAAGACGGGAAAAGGATATTTACGTCATCCTTACAGGACCTTCCGTTTTGAATTTTGAAAATCTAACACCGAATTCGTGATCAGCGACCCTAAAAACCCCCTTATGCCGATTTTTCCGGGGAAAAACGGGAAAAAGTATATTTGCGTTATCCTTGCAGGACTTTTCGGTTAGAATTTGGAAATTCCAACACCAGATTCGTAATTGGTGACCCCAAATACCCTATAATGCCAATTTTCCGGGGAAAAATAGGAAAAAGGAAATTTGCGTTATCCTTCCAGGACTTTCCGTTTAGAATTTTCAAATTCCAACAGCCAGCTCGTGATCAGCGACCCCAAAAACCCTATAATGCCAATTTTTCCGGGGAAAAATGGGAAAAAGGATATTTTCATTATCCTCACAGGACCTTCCGTTTCGAATTTTGAAAATCTAATACCGGATTCGTGATCAGCGACCCCAAAAACCCTATAATGCAAATTTTTCCGAGGAAAAATGGGAAAAAGGATATTTTCATTATCCTTACAGGACCTTCCGTTTCGAATTTTGAAAATCTAATACCGGATTCGTGATCAGCGACCCTAAAAACCCCCTTATGCCGATTTTTCCGGGGAAAAACGGGAAAAAGTATATTTGCGTTATCCTTGCAGGACTTTTCGGTTAGAATTTGGAAATTCCAACACCAGATTCGTAATTGGTGACCCCAAATACCCTATAATGCCAATTTTCCGGGGAAAAATAGGAAAAAGGAAATTTGCGTTATCCTTCCAGGACTTTCCGTTTAGAATTTTCAAATTCCAACAGCCAGCTCGTGATCAGCGACCACGGAATCACCCTACAGACAGTTTTTCGGAGACAAAATTAGAAAACGGATATTTGCGTTATCCTTACAGGACCTTCCGTTTCGAATCTTGAAATTCCAACACCGGATTCGTGATCAGCGACCCCAAAAACCCCATAATGGCAATTTTTCCGGAGAAAAATGGGAAAAAGGATATTTGCGTTATCCTTACAGGACCTTCCGTTTCGAATTTTGAAAATCTAATACCGGATTCGTGATCAGCGACCCTAAAAACCCCCTTATGCCGATTTTTCCGGGGAAAAACGGGAAAAAGTATATTTGCGTTATCCTTGCAGGACTTTTCGGTTAGAATTTGGAAATTCCAACACCAGATTCGTAATTGGTGACCCCAAATACCCCATAATGCCAATTTTCCGGGGAAAAATAGGAAAAAGGAAATTTGCGTTATCCTTCCAGGACTTTCCGTTTAGAATTTTCAAATTCCAACAGCCAGCTCGTGATCAGCGACCTACAGCCAGTTTTTCGGAGACAAAATTAGAAAACGGATATTTGCGTTATCCTTACAGGACCTTCCGTTTCGAATCTTGAAATTCCAACACCGGATTCGTGATCAGCGACCCCGAAAACCCCCTAATGCAATTTTTTCCCGGGAAAAATGGGAAAAAGGATATTTGCGTTATCCTTACAGGACCTTCCGTTTTGAGTTGTGAAAATCTAATACCGGATTCGTGATCAGCGACCCCAAAAACCCTATATTGCAAATTTTTCCGGAGAAAAATGGAAAAAGGATATTTTCATTATCCTTACAGGACCTTCCGTTTCGAATTTTGAAAATCTAATACCGGATTCGTGATCAGCGACCCCAAAAACCCTATAATGCCAATTTTTCCGGGGAAAAATGGGAAAAAGGATATTTTCATTATCCTCACAGGACCTTCCGTTTCGAATTTTGAAAATCTAATACCGGATTCGTGATCAGCGACCCCAAAAACCCTATAATGCAAATTTTTCCGGGGAAAAATGGGAAAAAGGATATTTTCATTATCCTTACAGGACCTTCCGTTTCGAATTTTGAAAATCTAATACCGGATTCGTGATCAGCGACCCCAAAAACCCCATAATGCCAATTTTCCCGGGGAAAAAATGGGAAAAAGGATATTTGCGTTATCCTTACAGGACCTTCCGTTTCGAATTCTAAAATTCCAACAGCAGAGCCGTGATCAGCGACCCCAAAAACCCCATAATGCAAATTTTTCCGGGGAGAAATGGGAAAAAGGATATTTTTATTATCCTTACAGGACCTTCCGTTTCGAATTTTGAAAATCTAATACCGGATTCGTGATCAGCGACCCTAAAAACCCCCTTATGCCGATTTTTCCGGGGAAAAACGGGAAAAAGTATATTTGCGTTATCCTTGCAGGACTTTTCGGTTAGAATTTGGAAATTCCAACACCAGATTCGTAATTGGTGACCCCAAATACCCTATAATGCCAATTTTCCGGGGAGAAATGGAAAAAAGGATATTTTCATTATCCTTACAGGACTTTCCGTTTCAAATTTTGAAAATCTACATAGCTAAAAACCTGCTCCTGGCAACACAGATCATTTTGCAAAAAACCGCGTAAAAATCGGTCCAGTAGTTTTTGAGTTTTGTAATCACAAACGAACAGACAGACAGACAAACAGACAGACAGACAAACATCCATTTTTATATATATAGATACACTTTCAAAATGCACTAAAAAGTAAAAAACAAGTGTAAAGTTTCACAAAAAATGTTTTTATAAATTGCGTGTTGTGAAAATATAAATTGTGCTGCATTGCACAGTATGAAACCGCTATTACAGATTCAAGAGCAAATGCAACGTCACACAATTTATATTTTCACAACAACACGCAATTTATAAAAACATTTTTTGTGAAATTTTAAACTTGTTTTTTACTTTTTAGTGCATTTTGAAAGTGTGTAAGGTTATAAAACTTGTTTTTTAAAGTGTTTTTTTTTTTTTATTTTATACTTTTTAGTCTTGAATTAGCCTACCAAAAACCTCCAGAAAAGATCTTTCGCGGGAAATTTGAGCAAAAGGAAACTCACGTTATCTTTGCAGGACATTCCGTTATCATTACAGAATTTTAAATATCAGAGTCGAAGTCAGCGGCCCCAAAAACCCCTAAATCAGTTTTTACCCCGGAAAATGTGAGCAAAACCGATAATCACGTTATCCTTACAGGACATTCCATTATCTTTACAGAATTTTAAATGTCAGAATCGGACTCAGCGACCCCAAAAATCCCCTAATGTCATTTTTTCCCGGAAAAAATGGGAAAAGGATATTTGCGTTATCCTTGCAGGACTTTTCGGTTAGAATTTGGAAATTCCAACACCAGATTCGTAATTGGTGACCCCAAATACCCTATAATGCCAATTTTCCGGGGAAAAATAGGAAAAAGGAAATTTGCGTTATCCTTCCAGGACTTTCCGTTTAGAATTTTCAAATTCCAACAGCCAGCTCGTGATCAGCGACCCCAAAAACCCTATAATGCCAATTTTTCCGGGGAAAAATGGGAAAAAGGATATTTTCATTATCCTCACAGGACCTTCCGTTTCGAATTTTGAAAATCTAATACCGGATTCGTGATCAGCGACCCCAAAAACCCCATAATGGCAATTTTTCCGGAGAAAAATGGGAAAAAGGATATTTGCGTTATCCTTACAGGACCTTCCGTTTCGAATTTTGAAAATCTAATACCGGATTCGTGATCGGCGACCCCAAAAACCCTATAATGCAAATTTTTCCGGGGAGAAATGGGAAAAAGGATATTTTTATTATCCTTACAGGACCTTCCGTTTCGAATTTTGAAAATCTAATACCGGATTCGTGATCAGCGACCCTAAAAACCCCCTTATGCCGATTTTTCCGGGGAAAAACGGGAAAAAGTATATTTGCGTTATCCTTGCAGGACTTTTCGGTTAGAATTTGGAAATTCCAACACCAGATTCGTAATTGGTGACCCCAAATACCCCATAATGCCAATTTTCCGGGGAAAAATAGGAAAAAGGAAATTTGCGTTATCCTTCCAGGACTTTCCGTTTAGAATTTTCAAATTCCAACAGCCAGCTCGTGATCAGCGACCTACAGCCAGTTTTTCGGAGACAAAATTAGAAAACGGATATTTGCGTTATCCTTACAGGACCTTCCGTTTCGAATCTTGAAATTCCAACACCGGATTCGTGATCAGCGACCCCGAAAACCCCCTAATGCAATTTTTTCCCGGGAAAAATGGGAAAAAGGATATTTGCGTTATCCTTACAGGACCTTCCGTTTTGAGTTGTGAAAATCTAATACCGGATTCGTGATCAGCGACCCCAAAAACCCTATATTGCAAATTTTTCCGGAGAAAAATGGGAAAAAGGATATTTGCGTTATCCTTACAGGACCTTCCGTTTCGAATTTTTCAAAATCTAATACCGGATTCGTGATCAGCGACCCCAAAAACCCCCTTATGCCGATTTTTCCGGGGAAAAAAGGGAAAAAGGATATTTATCCTTACAGGACCTTCCGTTTCGAATTTTGAAAATCTAATACCGAATTCGTGATCAGCGATTCCAAAAAACCCCATAATGCCGATTTTCCCCGGTAAAAATGGAAAAAGGATATTTTCGTTATCCTTACAGGACCTTCCGTTTCGAATTCTAAAATTCCAACAGCAGAGCCGTGATCAGCGACCCCAAAAACCCCATAATGCAAATTTTTCCGGGGAGAAATGGGAAAAAGGATATTTTTATTATCCTTACAGGACCTTCCGTTTCGAATTTTGAAAATCTAAGACCGAATTCGTGATCAGCGACCCTAAAAACCCCCTTATGCCGATTTTTCCGGGGAAAAACGGGAAAAATTATATTTGCGTTATCCTTGCAGGACTTTTCGGTTAGAATTTGGAAATTCCAACACCAGATTCGTAATTGGTGACCCCAAATACCCTATAATGCCAATTTTCCGGGGAAAAATAGGAAAAAGGAAATTTGCGTTATCCTTCCAGGACTTTCCGTTTAGAATTTTCAAATTCCAACAGCCAGCTCGTGATCAGCGACCCCAAAAACCCTATAATGCCAATTTTTCCGGGGAAAAATGGGAAAAAGGATATTTTCATTATCCTCACAGGACCTTCCGTTTCGAATTTTGAAAATCTAATACCGGATTCGTGATCAGCGACCCCAAAAACCCCATAATGGCAATTTTTCCGGAGAAAAATGGGAAAAAGGATATTTGCGTTATCCTTACAGGACCTTCCGTTTCGAATTTTGAAAATCTAATACCGGATTCGTGATCGGCGACCCCAAAAACCCTATAATGCAAATTTTTCCGGGGAGAAATGGGAAAAAGGATATTTTCATTGTCCTTACAGGACCTTCGGTTTCGAATTTTGAAAATCTAATACCGGATTCGTGATCAGCGACCCTAAAAACCCCCTTATGCCGATTTTTCCGGGGAAAAACGGGAAAAAGTATATTTGCGTTATCCTTGCAGGACTTTTCGGTTAGAATTTGGAAATTCCAACACCAGATTCGTAATTGGTGACCCCAAATACCCCATAATGCCAATTTTCCGGGGAAAAATAGGAAAAAGGAAATTTGCGTTATCCTTCCAGGACTTTCCGTTTAGAATTTTCAAATTCCAACAGCCAGCTCGTGATCAGCGACCACGGAATCACCCTACAGCCAGAGTTTCGGAGACAAAATTAGAAAACGGATATTTGCGTTATCCTTACAGGACCTTCCGTTTCGAATCTTGAAATTCCAACACCGGATTCGTGATCAGCGACCACGAAAACCCCCTAATGCAATTTTTTCCCGGGAAAAATGGGAAAAAGGATATTTGCGTTATCCTTACAGGACCTTCCGTTTTGAGTTGTGAAAATCTAATACCGGATTCGTGATCAGCGACCCCAAAAACCCTATATTGCAAATTTTTCCGGAGAAAAATGGGAAAAAGGATATTTGCGTTATCCTTACAGGACCTTCCGTTTCGAATTTTTCAAAATCTAATACCGGATTCGTGATCAGCGACCCCAAAAACCCCCTTATGCCGATTTTTCCGGGGAAAAAAGGGAAAAAGGATATTTATCCTTACAGGACCTTCCGTTTCGAATTTTGAAAATCTAATACCGAATTCGTGATCAGCGATTCCAAAAAACCCCATAATGCCGATTTTCCCCGGTAAAAATGGAAAAAGGATATTTTCGTTATCCTTACAGGACCTTCCGTTTCGAATTCTAAAATTCCAACAGCAGAGCCGTGATCAGCGACCCCAAAAACCCCATAATGCAAATTTTTCCGGGGAGAAATGGGAAAAAGGATATTTTTATTATCCTTACAGGACCTTCCGTTTCGAATTTTGAAAATCTAATACCGGATTCGTGATCAGCGACCCTAAAAACCCCCTTATGCCGATTTTTCCGGGGAAAAACGGGAAAAAGTATATTTGCGTTATCCTTGCAGGACTTTTCGGTTAGAATTTGGAAATTCCAACACCAGATTCGTAATTGGTGACCCCAAATACCCTATAATGCCAATTTTCCGGGGAAAAATAGGAAAAAGGAAATTTGCGTTATCCTTCCAGGACTTTCCGTTTAGAATTTTCAAATTCCAACAGCCAGCTCGTGATCAGCGACCACGGAATAACCCTACAGACAGTTTTTCGGAGACAAAATTAGAAAACGGATATTTGCGTTATCCTTACAGGACCTTCCGTTTCGAATCTTGAAATTCCAACACCGGATTCGTGATCAGCGACCCCAAAAACCCCATAATGGCAATTTTTCCGGAGAAAAATGGGAAAAAGGATATTTGCGTTATCCTTACAGGACCTTCCGTTTCGAATTTTGAAAATCTAATACCGGATTCGTGATCAGCGACCCTAAAAACCCCCTTATGCCGATTTTTCCGGGGAAAAACGGGAAAAAGTATATTTGCGTTATCCTTGCAGGACTTTTCGGTTAGAATTTGGAAATTCCAACACCAGATTCGTAATTGGTGACCCCAAATACCCCATAATGCCAATTTTCCGGGGAAAAATAGGAAAAAGGAAATTTGCGTTATCCTTCCAGGACTTTCCGTTTAGAATTTTCAAATTCCAACAGCCAGCTCGTGATCAGCGACCACGGAATCACCCTACAGCCAGTTTTTCGGAGACAAAATTAGAAAACGGATATTTGCGTTATCCTTACAGGACCTTCCGTTTCGAATCTTGAAATTCCAACACCGGATTCGTGATCAGCGACCCCGAAAACCCCCTAATGCAATTTTTTCCCGGGAAAAATGGGAAAAAGGATATTTGCGTTATCCTTACAGGACCTTCCGTTTTGAGTTGTGAAAATCTAATACCGGATTCGTGATCAGCGACCCCAAAAACCCTATATTGCAAATTTTTCCGGAGAAAAATGGAAAAAGGATATTTTCATTATCCTTACAGGACCTTCCGTTTCGAATTTTGAAAATCTAATACCGGATTCGTGATCAGCGACCCCAAAAACCCTATAATGCCAATTTTTCCGGGGAAAAATGGGAAAAAGGATATTTTCATTATCCTCACAGGACCTTCCGTTTCGAATTTTGATTTTGAAATCTAATACCGGATTCGTGATCAGCGACCCCAAAAACCCCATAATGCCAATTTTCCCGGGAAAAAAATGGGAAAAAGGATATTTGCGTTATCCTTACAGGACCTTCCGTTTCGAATTTTTCAAAATCTAATACCGGATCCGTGATCAGCGATTCCAAAAAACCCCATAATGCCGATTTTCCCCGGTAAAAATGGAAAAAGGATCTTTTCGTTATCCTTACAGGACCTTCCGTTTCGAATTCTAAAATTCCAACAGCAGAGCCGTGATCAGCGACCCCAAAAACCCCATAATGCAAATTTTTCCGGGGAGAAATGGGAAAAAGGATATTTTTATTATCCTTACAGGACCTTCCGTTTCGAATTTTGAAAATCTAATACCGGATTCGTGATCAGCGACCCTAAAAACCCCCTTATGCCGATTTTTCCGGGGAAAAACGGGAAAAAGTATATTTGCGTTATCCTTGCAGGACTTTTCGGTTAGAATTTGGAAATTCCAACACCAGATTCGTAATTGGTGACCCCAAATACCCTATAATGCCAATTTTCCGGGGAAAAATAGGAAAAAGGAAATTTGCGTTATCCTTCCAGGACTTTCCGTTTAGAATTTTCAAATTCCAACAGCCAGCTCGTGATCAGCGACCCCAAAACCCTATAATGCCAATTTTTCCGGGGAAAAATGGGAAAAAGGATATTTTCATTATCCTCACAGGACCTTCCGTTTCGAATTTTGAAAATCTAATACCGGATTCGTGATCAGCGACCCCAAAAACCCCATAATGGCAATTTTTCCGGAGAAAAATGGGAAAAAGGATATTTGCGTTATCCTTACAGGACCTTCCGTTTCGAATTTTGAAAATCTAATACCGGATTCGTGATCGGCGACCCCAAAAACCCTATAATGCAAATTTTTCCGGGGAGAAATGGGAAAAAGGATATTTTCATTGTCCTTACAGGACCTTCGGTTTCGAATTTTGAAAATCTAATACCGGATTCGTGATCAGCGACCCTAAAAACCCCCTTATGCCGATTTTTCCGGGGAAAAACGGGAAAAAGTATATTTGCGTTATCCTTGCAGGACTTTTCGGTTAGAATTTGGAAATTCCAACACCAGATTCGTAATTGGTGACCCCAAATACCCCATAATGCCAATTTTCCGGGGAAAAATAGGAAAAAGGAAATTTGCGTTATCCTTCCAGGACTTTCCGTTTAGAATTTTCAAATTCCAACAGCCAGCTCGTGATCAGCGACCACGGAATCACCCTACAGCCAGTTTTTCGGAGACAAAATTAGAAAACGGATATTTGCGTTATCCTTACAGGACCTTCCGTTTCGAATCTTGAAATTCCAACACCGGATTCGTGATCAGCGACCACGAAAACCCCCTAATGCATTTTTTTCCCGGGAAAAATGGGAAAAAGGATATTTGCGTTATCCTTACAGGACCTTCCGTTTTGAGTTGTGAAAATCTAATACCGGATTCGTGATCAGCGACCCCAAAAACCCTATATTGCAAATTTTTCCGGAGAAAAATGGGAAAAAGGATATTTGCGTTATCCTTACAGGACCTTCCGTTTCGAATTTTTCAAAATCTAATACCGGATTCGTGATCAGCGACCCCAAAAACCCCCTTATGCCGATTTTTCCGGGGAAAAAAGGGAAAAAGGATATTTATCCTTACAGGACCTTCCGTTTCGAATTTTGAAAATCTAATACCGAATTCGTGATCAGCGATTCCAAAAAACCCCATAATGCCGATTTTCCCCGGTAAAAATGGAAAAAGGATATTTTCGTTATCCTTACAGGACCTTCCGTTTCGAATTCTAAAATTCCAATAGCAGAGCCGTGATCAGCGACCCCAAAAACCCCATAATGCAAATTTTTCCGGGGAGAAATGGGAAAAAGGATATTTTTATTATCCTTACAGGACCTTCCGTTTCGAATTTTGAAAATCTAATACCGGATTCGTGATCAGCGACCCTAAAAACCCCCTTATGCCGATTTTTCCGGGGAAAAACGGGAAAAAGTATATTTGCGTTATCCTTGCAGGACTTTTCGGTTAGAATTTGGAAATTCCAACACCAGATTCGTAATTGGTGACCCCAAATACCCCATAATGCCAATTTTCCGGGGAAAAATAGGAAAAAGGAAATTTGCGTTATCCTTCCAGGACTTTCCGTTTAGAATTTTCAAATTCCAACAGCCAGCTCGTGATCAGCGACCACGGAATCACCCTACAGCCAGTTTTTCGGAGACAAAATTAGAAAACGGATATTTGCGTTATCCTTACAGGACCTTCCGTTTCGAATCTTGAAATTCCAACACCGGATTCGTGATCAGCGACCCCGAAAACCCCCTAATGCAATTTTTTCCCGGGAAAAATGGGAAAAAGGATATTTGCGTTATCCTTACAGGACCTTCCGTTTTGAGTTGTGAAAATCTAATACCGGATTCGTGATCAGCGACCCCAAAAACCCTATATTGCAAATTTTTCCGGAGAAAAATGGAAAAAGGATATTTTCATTATCCTTACAGGACCTTCCGTTTCGAATTTTGAAAATCTAATACCGGATTCGTGATCAGCGACCCCAAAAACCCTATAATGCCAATTTTTCCGGGGAAAAATGGGAAAAAGGATATTTTCATTATCCTCACAGGACCTTCCGTTTCGAATTTTGATTTTGAAATCTAATACCGGATTCGTGATCAGCGACCCCAAAAACCCCATAATGCCAATTTTCCCGGGAAAAAAATGGGAAAAAGGATATTTGCGTTATCCTTACAGGACCTTCCGTTTCGAATTTTTCAAAATCTAATACCGGATCCGTGATCAGCGATTCCAAAAAACCCCATAATGCCGATTTTCCCCGGTAAAAATGGAAAAAGGATCTTTTCGTTATCCTTACAGGACCTTCCGTTTCGAATTCTAAAATTCCAACAGCAGAGCCGTGATCAGCGACCCCAAAAACCCCATAATGCAAATTTTTCCGGGGAGAAATGGGAAAAAGGATATTTTTATTATCCTTACAGGACCTTCCGTTTCGAATTTTGAAAATCTAATACCGGATTCGTGATCAGCGACCCTAAAAACCCCCTTATGCCGATTTTTCCGGGGAAAAACGGGAAAAAGTATATTTGCGTTATCCTTGCAGGACTTTTCGGTTAGAATTTGGAAATTCCAACACCAGATTCGTAATTGGTGACCCCAAATACCCTATAATGCCAATTTTCCGGGGAAAAATAGGAAAAAGGAAATTTGCGTTATCCTTCCAGGACTTTCCGTTTAGAATTTTCAAATTCCAACAGCCAGCTCGTGATCAGCGACCCCAAAAACCCTATAATGCCAATTTTTCCGGGGAAAAATGGGAAAAAGGATATTTTCATTATCCTCACAGGACCTTCCGTTTCGAATTTTGAAAATCTAATACCGGATTCGTGATCAGCGACCCCAAAAACCCTATAATGCAAATTTTTCCGGGGAAAAATGGGAAAAAGGATATTTTCATTATCCTTACAGGACCTTCCGTTTCGAATTTTGAAAATCTAATACCGGATTCGTGATCGGCGACCCCAAAAACCCCATAATGCAAATTTTCCCGGAGAAAAATGGAAAAAGGATATTTTCATTATCCTTAAAGGACCTTCTGTTTCGAACTTTGAAAATCTAATACCGAATTCGTGATCAGCGATCCCAAAAACCCCATAATGCCGACTTTCCCCGGTAAAAATGGAAAAAAGGATATTTTCGTTATCCTTACAGGACCTTCCGTTTCGAATTTTGAAAATCTAATACCGGATTCGTGATCAGCGACCCCAAAAACCCTACAATGCAAATTTTTCCGGAGAGAAATGGGAAAAAGGATATTTTCATTATCCTTACAGGACCTTCCGTTTCGAATTTTGAGAATCTAATACCGGATTCGTGATCAGCGAGCCCAAAAACCCTATAATGCAAATTTTTCCGGGGAGAAATGGAAAAAAGGATATTTTCATTATCCTTACAGGACCTTCCGTTTCAAATTTTGAAAATCTACATAGCTAAAAACCTGCTCCTGGCAACACAGATCATTTTGCAAAAAACCGCGTAAAAATCGGTCCAGTAGTTTTTGAGTTTTGTAATCACAAACGAACAGACAGACAGACAAACAGACAGACAGACAAACATCCATTTTAAAAGCTTTTATTTAGCTCGCTATCTTGTTTGTTTGTCTGTTTGTCAGATCAAATCTTGCAACCCAATTTTGACCCACTTCCACTTGTCCGATTGACTTGAAATTTTGCACACTTATATAAGTCCGATGACAATACAATATTTTCACTACTTCGTCCTTATAAGGATAACGGAAGGTCCTGTAAGGATAACGTGATTATCCTTTTCTCCAAATTTTCCGGAAAAAAATCTATCCTGGGGGTTTTTGGCGTCGCTGAATCCGAATCTGTCATTAAAAAGTCAGTAAGGATAACGGAAGGTCCTGTAAGGATAACGTGATTACCCTTTTCTCCAAATTTTCCGGAAAAAAAAATCTATCCTGGTGGTTTTTGGGGTCGCTGAATCCGAATCTGTCATTAAAAAGTCTGTAAGTATAACGGAAGGTCCTGTAAGGATAACGTGATTATCCTTTTCTCCAAATTTTCCGGAAAAAAATCTATTCTGGGGGTTTTTGGGGTCGCTGAATCCGAATCTGTCATTAAAAAGTCTGTAAGGATAACGGAAGGTCCTGTAAGGATAACGTGATTATCCTTTTCTCCAAATTTTCCGGAAAAAAATCTATTCTGGGGTTTTTGGGGTCGCTGAATCCGAATCTGTCATCAAAAACTCTGTAAGGATAACGGAAGGTCCTGTAAGGATAACGTGATTATCCTTTTCTCCAAATTTTCCGGAAAAAAATCTATCCTGGGGGTTTTTGGGGTCGCTGAATCCGAATCTGTCATTAAAAAGTCTGTAAGGATAACGGAAGGTCCTGTAAGGATAACGTGATTACCCTTTTCTCCAAATTTTCCGGAAAAAAAATCTATCCTGGGGGTTTTTGGGGTCGCTGAATCCGAATCTGTCATTAAAAAGTCTGTAAGTATAATGGAAGGTCCTGTAAGGATAACGTGATTATCCTTTTTCTCAATTGTTCCGGGAAAAAATATATTCTGCGGGTTTTGGGGTTCGCTGAATACGATTCTCAAGTTAAAAAGCCTGTAAGGACATCTCAAATGTAAAGCTATATATTCGAAGACTAAAAAGAACAAAATAAAAAAAAATAAAAAAAAAATTTTTAAAAAAAGCTTTTATTAAAAAAAATGCACTAAAAAGAAAAAAATAATTTTCTGGACGCTGTGTATCACAAATATAAAAGCTTTTAAAAAGCGAGATAAAGCATAAAACAATAAAATAAACATTTATCTCGCTTTTTAAAAGCTTTTATATTTGTGATACACAGCGTCCAGAAAATTATTTTTTTCTTTTTAGTGCATTTTTTTTAATAAAAGCTTTTTTTAAAATTTTTTTTTTTATTTTTTTTTATATACAGTGCTGTGCATAACATACCGGATTTTTTTAAATTTTTAGATAATTACCTTTTGCATACTGAAAGAATGAATATTCGCTAAAGAAATTTTCAGACCTTTTATTTTATTATGTTTTTAGTTAAGAAATATAAAAATACAATAATATTTGATTAAAAAAAGTATTTTAATCTTTTTTTATAAAATACAATGCTTTGTTCTAATGTGCAAAACATTCCGGATTTTTCTAATTTCATCAGAGAAATTAGTATTTCGTCCAATAACCGTTGTTTTTTATGACGGCTTGACATCTCCGAGGCATAGAAGAAATCAAATTTTCGATAATGTTCGCCGGAATGTTATTCCACTCTTCTTGCAAAGAGACAAATACAGAGGATTTAGATGTGTGAATTTTATGGCTAATTCTTTTTTTTAGAATGGCCCACAAATTTTCGATCGGATTAAGATCTGGTGATTGTGACGGCCATTCCATCACACAAATATTTTGATTTGAAAACCACTCTTTAACCACCTTTGAGGTGTATTTGGGGTCGTTATCTTGCTGGAAGACCCAGCGCAGTGGCATATTTTCTTCGGCGTATGGTAACATAATGGATCCGAGAATGTCTTTATATTGAAATCGATCCATGATTCCATTTATAAGATGTAAAGGACCAGGTCCTTGTGCCGAAAAGCAACCCCAAACCATGACGGACCTCCTCCATGCTTGACCGTAGGTCGACAGTTTTGTGGTAGGAGACGTTCACCCGGCTTTCGCCTGACATGGATATTACCATCGGGAGAAAAAATGTTGAATTTACTTTCATCGCTAAAAAGTACAGTTCTCCATTTATTTATCGACCAATCCAAATGTTTGTTAGCGAAGTTCAATCTAAAAAAACCCAAATTGATGTAAGAAATTGGCTGTTAGCAGAGACCACCAAAAAGATTACCTTTTCATACGATGCGTAGCTTTTAGCAGGGGCTTCTTTGCTGACCGAAATGCAGGTAAATTTGCTTCTATCAAGCGCCTTCGCACAGTACTAGCAACAATTGGCAGATTTAATTCATTCACAATTCTTTGGGAACCGATAAACGGATTTTTTAGAACCATATTTTTAATTTTACAGTCGATTTTTGGTGAAGTCTTACGAGGACGACCTCCAGAATGGATGGTTTTAAGTGTTTTTCCACTCCGAAATTTACTAATAATATCAAAAACTGTGGATGTTGGCAATTGGTACTTTTCAGCAATTAACTTTTGTTTTAAACCCTGTTTAAAATCTTCTACGACGCGAGTTTTAATAAAATTGTTATATTTTGTTTTCGCCATATTGAAAATACTAAAATCCGACTGCAACTCCTTTAACTTGAGCATCAATGACTCAGATAACGGAATTCATCAAAAATTGACAACCACATTAGTTCAAACATGGGTAATATGGAGCATATTCGAAAATCCGGAATGTTTTGCACATTAGAACAAAGCATTGTATTTTATAAAAAAAGATTAAAATACTTTTTTTAATCAAATATTATTGTATTTTTATATTTCTTAACTAAAAACATAATAAAATAAAAGGTCTGAAAATTTCTTTAGCGAATATTCATTCTTTCAGTATGCAAAAGGTAATTATCTAAAAATTTAAAAAAATCCGGTATGTTATGCACAGCACTGTATATAGATACACTTTCAAAATGCACTAAAAAGTAAAAAACAAGTGTAAAGTTTCACAAAAAATGTTTTTATAAATTGCGTGTTGTTGTGAAAATATAAATTGTGCTGCATTGCACAGTATGAAACCGCTATTACAGATTCAAGAGCAAATGCAACGTCACACAATTTATATTTTCACAACAACACGCAATTTATAAAAACATTTTTTGTGAAATTTTAAACTTGTTTTTTACTTTTTAGTGCATTTTGAAAGTGTGTAAGGTTATAAAACTTGTTTTTTAAAGTGTTTTTTTTATTTTTATTTTATACTTTTTAGTCTTGAATTAGCCTACCAAAAACCTCCAGAAAAGATCTTTCGCGGGAAATTTGAGCAAAAGGAAACTCACGTTATCTTTGCAGGACATTCCGTTATCATTACAGAATTTTAAATATCAGAGTCGAAGTCAGCGGCCCCAAAAACCCCTAAATGAGTTTTTACCCCGGAAAATGTGAGCAAAACCGATAATCACGTTATCCTTACAGGACATTCCATTATCTTTACAGAATTTTAAATGTCAGAATCGGATTCAGCGACCCCAAAAATCCCCTAATGTCATTTTTTCCCGGAAAAAATGGGAAAAGGATATTTGCGTCATCCTTACAGGACTTTCCGCTTCGAGTTTTGAAAATCTAACATCGGATTCGTGATCAGCGATCCCGAAAACATCTAATGCCATTTTCCCCCGGGAAAGACGGGAAAAGGATATTTACGTCATCCTTACAGGACCTTCCGTTTTAAATTTTGAAAATCTAACACCGAATTCGTGATCAGCGACCCTAAAAACCCCCTTATGCCGATTTTTCCGGGGAAAAACGGGAAAAAGTATATTTGCGTTATACTTGCAGGACTTTTCGGTTAGAATTTGGAAATTCCAACACCAGATTCGTAATTGGTGACCCCAAATACCCTATAATGCCAATTTTCCGGGGAAAAATAGGAAAAAGGAAATTTGCGTTATCCTTCCAGGACTTTCCGTTTAGAATTTTCAAATTCCAACAGCCAGCTCGTGATCAGCGACCCCAAAAACCCTATAATGCAAATTTTTCCGGGGAAAAATGGGAAAAAGGATATTTTCATTATCCTCACAGGACCTTCCGTTTCGAATTTTGAAAATCTAATACCGGATTCGTGATCAGCGACCCCAAAAACCCTATAATGCAAATTTTTCCGGGGAAAAATGGGAAAAAGGATATTTTCATTATCCTTACAGGACCTTCCGTTTCGAATTTTGAAAATCTAATACCGGATTCGTGATCAGCGACCCCAAAAACCCCATAATGCAAATTTTCCCGGAGAAAAATGGAAAAAGGATATTTTCATTATCCTTAAAGGACCTTCTGTTTCGAACTTTGAAAATCTAATACCGAATTCGTGATCAGCGATCCCAAAAACCCCATAATGCCGATTTTCCCCGGTAAAAATGGAAAAAGGGATATTTTCGTTATCCTTACAGGACCTTCCGTTTCGAATTTTGAAAATCTAATACCGGATTCGTGATCAGCGACCCCAAAAACCCTATAATGCAAATTTTTCCGGAGAGAAATGGGAAAAAGGATATTTTCATTATCCTTACAGGACCTTTCGTTTCGAATTTTGAGAATCTAATACCGGATTCGTGATCAGCGAGCCCAAAAACCCTATAATGCAAATTTTTCCGGGGAGAAATGGAAAAAAGGATATTTTCATTATCCTTACAGGACCTTCCGTTTCAAATTTTGAAAATCTACATAGCTAAAAACCTGCCCCTGGCAACACAGATCATTTTGCAAAAAACCGCGTAAAAATCGGTCCAGTAGTTTTTGAGTTTTGTAATCACAAACGAACAGACAGACAGACAAACAGACAGACAGACAAACATCCATTTTTATATATATAGATACACTTTCAAAATGCACTAAAAAGTAAAAAACAAGTGTAAAGTTTCACAAAAAATGTTTTTATAAATTGCGTGTTGTTGTGAAAATATAAATTGTGCTGCATTGCACAGTATGAAACCGCTATTACAGATTCAAGAGCAAATGCAACGTCACACAATTTATATTTTCACAACAACACGCAATTTATAAAAACATTTTTTGTGAAATTTTAAACTTGTTTTTTACTTTTTAGTGCATTTTGAAAGTGTGTAAGGTTATAAAACTTGTTTTTTAAAGTGTTTTTTTTTTTTTTATTTTATACTTTTTAGTCTTGAATTAGCCTACCAAAAACCTCCAGAAAAGATCTTTCGCGGGAAATTTGAGCAAAAGGAAACTCACGTTATCTTTGCAGGACATTCCGTTATCATTACAGAATTTTAAATATCAGAGTCGAAGTCAGCGGCCCCAAAAACCCCTAAATGAGTTTTTACCCCGGAAAATGTGAGCAAAACCGATAATCACGTTATCCTTACAGGACATTCCATTATCTTTACAGAATTTCACCTTGCTTTTTTCCGGGAAAAAATGGACCTTCCGTTTTGAATTTTGAAAATCTAACACCGAATTCGTGATCAGCGACTCCGAAAACCCCCTGATGCCATTTTTTCCCGGAAAAAAGCAAGGTGACTGTCTCGCCAGAAGACGTGGATCCGCCTTCAACGATCGCCAATAGATATTTAAGTAAGAAATTTTAGTGAAAAGGAAATTAAGGAAACAAATTTTTATTTAAAACATAACAAAAGCTATAATTGACAATCTGGCAATTATTGAAAATCCGTATTGTGATTTAAGTGAACGGCGAACAGTTGTTTGAGTCAAACTTTCTAATTAGATTTTTTTTTTAATTTATTCCAATCGGATTTTGATGTATGGGAGTTTTATGTAGAATCATATCCTAAATAACTTTTGTTCTTGCACTTTTTTGATAAGATGCACCGTTTTTGAGATATTCGGTTTCATAATTTTATAATATAATAATTTCATTTATAATAATAATTTTATATAATAATTTTATTTATAAGTAATTGGTTTATGATAAGAGCAGTATGAAGTAAATATCATACATACAGTGTTCAAAACACTCCCATTTCTAGTCTTTCGTTCAAATTAGTTATATATATAACTAGGGGCTGCGCCCCGAACCGCTTCGCGGTTCATCCCCCACCCGCAGGTCGGCCTTCAGCCTCCCTGCCCACGTCGGCCTTCGGCCTCCCCCGCCCCTCCTCGGCCTTCGGCCTCGAATAATACGCGTTTGATTTATCTCTTTAGACTGAGAAATATCGGGAAAAATTTGACAATAAATTTTTAAATAATAGGTTATTGCCCATTACACAAAAAGATTATAAAAATACACGCAAATTGCAAACTATTAAAAACTTTCGAGAAATATCCTATCTTGCAGGAAATAATTTTAAAACATAACAAAAGCTATAATTGCCAATCTGGCAATTATTGAAAACCCGTATGGTGATTTAATTGAACGGCGTATCAAAATTTCATTTGAATTCAAATTTTCCAATAAGATTTTTTTAAAACTTGTTCCAATCGGATTTTGATGTATGGGAGTTTTATGTAGAATCATATTCTAAATAACTTTTGTTCTTGCATTTTTTTGATAAGATGCACCGTTTTTGAGATATTCACAAAAAACATTTTCGTTCCTATGGGGGGTATCCCCCCTAATGGTCCATTTTTGCCCATTAACGAACTTAGCCTCGCATTTTATGAAAAACGGATCTGCGCAAAATTTCAAGTCTCTAGCTCAATCCATGCGCCCGCAATCCGCGCCACAGACGGACAGACAGACAGACAGACGGACAGACAGACAGACGGACAGACAGACGGACGGACATGCAAAATTCAATTTTTTTTATCATTCTAAACACACTGGTGTAATTCATTTTTTTGTGTGATGACGGGATCTTGGCGTTACAAACGGTAAGGCAAAGTTAATATACCCTTTGGTTTCACCATACGGGTATAAAAAAATTCATATATACATAGTTTAAAAATTACTGTCATGAAAAATTACTGTCATAGCGTCACAGGCCATATTTTGTGAGGATTTTACAAAATCAGTTAAACCTAAGCCTATTTTAGGACCTCTTTGTAGACCACATTTGCGGTACTCCTCTCAGGTGCCAGAATCACCAAGCTTCTAGGTGAGCTCACCCTGGAGCAAGCTACGTAGAACTGCCAATGTGAAAAGCAGTCCTCCCCTAAGTCAGTCCCTGCTAAATTTAGCGATTGGCCCTGAGACTTATTAATGGTCATGGCGAAGCAGACTTTGAGGGGAAATTGCAGCCTTTTGAAGTTAAAGGGATACTCCGATGGTATGAGTGGTATGCGCGGTATAAATACCGACTCCCCGCGAGCACATCCCGTGAACACTTTAGCTTCGATGACGTTTTTGTGCAGTGCTAACACTTGGAGCCTAGTGCCATTGCACAGTTTTGGCGGGTTAAGGTTACGAAGTAGCATTACTGGAGTTCCTACTTTGAGGCGCAAGTTGTGAGCTGGGAGGCCAGGAGGGTTGAGGCTGTTGAGGAACTCCACAGGGTAATGGATTGCATCATCCGTTTGTACGACACTGTCCACAGACTTGTACTCTATATCTATTCCGTCAAAAGACTGAAGCAGGGTTTCATTAATGATAGCAGCCTTCTCGTTCTTGGGGGTCAAAATCGCACGTTCGCACAGCCAATCCATGGACTTATTTTTGATATCGGCGATATCAGGGTAAATCCTCGTTATAAGGTCGTTACAACTGTGCCCAGGCCTTCAGGAATGACCACCTTTCCTTCAGACTCCGGATATTCTCCGTTCCCTATTTTGAGCAAGAGCTCAGAAAATTGTTGTGCAGATATATGGCGCTTCAAGTGAACCCTCATGTTCTTCTTGAGAGAGAGTTTTCGGATGAGTGACCACAGATACGACGTCTTCAGGCACGCTTTAACTTCGTCAGCTCGAGTTCCTCTAGGCACTACTGGAAGAGTTTGTCGAAAATCTCCAGCAAGCAGTACGGTAACTCCACCCATTAATCTATCGCTCCTTCTGATGTCTTTGAGTGTTCGATTCAGAGCTTCGAAGCCGGCCTTGTGCGCCATGGTGCTCTCGTCCCATACAATAAGCTTACAGTCGCGCAAAACTTGCGCCATGTTGCCTTGTTTCGAGATGTTGCAGAGGGGGTTTTCCGCGTGGTTAAGATTGAGAGGTAGTTTGAAGGCAGCATGAGCTGTCTTACCTCCCATCAACAGTGTAGCAGCGATCCCAGAGGATGCAACAGCCAAAGCAATACCACGATCACTTCTTATCTTAGCCAGCAGTAAGTTGATAAGGAACGTCGTTCCAGTGCCTCCAGGAGCATCCAAAAAAAACACTTGTCCATCACTTGACTTAGCACTGCCAAGGATCTGCTGATAAACAGCGAGCTGCTCATCCGTTAGTGAACGCGTGTTATTGGAAACCATAGTTGCTAAAGCGGACGTGTCGTAGCTGATCTCCCTCAGGTATTCCCTATTTGGCAAGACATCTTCAGACCTGTTTGGCTGAGGCAAGCCGTATTGTGATAAGCATCGTCCTCCCAAAGCCAATACAGCATCCTCAATCAGCACCAGGCATCTGTTATAAACCTCGTCCATTACCTCCTGCGCACTGGCTTGTAAATCTCTCTCCACCTGCCGTCTGATGTCCTCTGAAAGACTGTCTTTGCACTTATCCCAAAGGCTTCGAGGGTCGGAAAGATGGCAGAACACCGTCATCATTATAAAGAGCTCCCGTAGCTTGAAGGGAGAATCACATAAGGCAATTTCCTGCAAGGTGCTGTGCCAGTGGTTGTCGTCCTCTAACAAACCGAGTGCTTTGCATGTGGATTGAAATGTAGGATAAAGGATACCATTAATAGTTTTAAGATCAGAGAAAGACGTGGGCCCTGGAATCTCATGTAGAAGTAGGCGAAGATAATAACATTCGGTGTTGTTTGAATGAATGGTATACACTCTTCCTAACGCGTGATCTTCCTTAACTCCTGTCCAGCCTTCGACATCCTTTCCCTTCTTCCTTCTTATGAACTTGTTATTCTTCCACACAAAGTAAGCAGGAACATCACAGTAAAGGAGGGTTTTTGCAAAATCGTCAGTTTTACATAGCTCAAAGAAGGCCATTAATGTTGTTTGAGTGGGGTTGATAATTCTCTGAGCCAAGTTGTTGGAGGTGAAGTACACACGTTGACCATTTTCAAGATGAACAGCAAGGTCCATGACTGAGGGATACCTCGCGTGAATAGGAAACTGCAAGATCCTCCATACTGCTTCCGAGCTACTGATGTATCGGCCACTTTCGTACAATTTGACTTCATCCCTCTCATTTTCTAAAGCAAAAGGTGCCTGATCACTGCCTTTGTTGACGTACTTACAAATGTATTTTATAGACTTTACTGAGTTGCAATACTCTACATTGATGTGAGCATTGAAAGTACGTGACAGGACAGGGTTATAGGGCACAACCCATCGGTTGTCCAGTTTCTTCCCATTGATTTCAATAGTGACACCACCGTCAGATGGAGACCTTCTCCGATACTGCGGATAACCATCGTCTCCTGTTTGGGTATCCTTAAGAAATGGTCGGGGAACCTTTTGCTGCAACTACCATCTTTCATGCAAGGCGAATTGTAGTTCAAACTTCCTCAAGGCCCATGAATCATGTTGGATTTGACAATGTCGTAGAGGAGAACGTCTGTTTGGGGATCAGGTATTTCGGCGGAGATGATGTTGTCGATCATATCAGGAGATATGCGATGTTCTAACCACAGCAAAATGTGGATATGAGGCAAACCACGCTTCTGCCATTCCACAGAATACATAAAGCATCGAACTGTCCCAAACAGCTTGCCCTTATTCAAGAGATCCATAATCTTCTGCACCTTTATATGAAATACTCTGGCGATGATATCATGGCGATCGTGGGGCTTTTGCCCTTGTAATATCTTTCCATTTGGGATTACAGGTGAAAGTAATGAACAAATGCGGACGACCATACTTGCGAACGTACGTTAAAGCGTCTTGAGTCCGCTCATGCATATAGCGGGGCCCCCCAGTAAAGGATGAAGGGAGTACCACCATCTGTCCAAGCTCTGCAGCATCGGCATCTTGTCTTCGCATAGCGTCTCTCAGGTGGATGTAGCTATCCGCCCTCATCTGCGCTTGATTATTTTTGATAAAGTTCAACCTCTCAGTTTCAATTTTTGCGTACATATCAACCAAAAATTGACTGAAAAGGGAACGGAAATACAATAGATGATTGTCCTGCCCTTGCCTGATCATGATACGGTATGCATAGAAATTTGTTGCGGAGACTGTCTTTTTGAGAGACAACTTGGTAACGGGGTCGCGTTGGGGCAGAGCGATAGAGTACCCATCCTCACCACGGCAAAATAGAAGCGGGTACTGAAGGGAATCGTATGACCGGTGAATTTCGCTAATACGCCGCAGTTTGTTGTCATGACTCTGCAGCACGATATCTCGTTGTTGAAATTGCTGACCGACCATCACCAGAGCCACTTCATTGGTTGTTGGAGCATTGAAGCGGCCGGCATGAGCGTTAGCGGGCTTTCTGTCGGCGTGAATAACGACTTCGAATGTCTCGCAGGTGGAAGGTACTTTTTCTAAGGCGGTCTTCAAGTCCTGTATGTGGTAATTGACATTATGTAGCATCATCCTCTGTAGTTGTTTGACTAATCCTTGTTTTACGTCTGGAAAGTTACCACATCTTAAGTGCACTTCCTTTTCATCTTCGCCCACGAAATATATTTGAAGGAATTGAGCTTCTTGTTGAGGTGCTGGCAATAGACTTCCGACCAAGTGGTACACTTGGCCTTGAACTTTAAAGGTTGGCATGAAACCGCATTCTACAACCTGCTTGGCACCGAATGATGTCATTTGGAAGCAGCCATTGTACTTTCGAATATTGGCCATGAAGTGAAGATGTTCGGGGTGGCTGTTTCTTAGCAGGCTGTACAGAGGCTCCGGCAGCGGCTCAAAAGGCTGGAGCAGTACCTTACCGGCGCTGCAGCACATACCAGAAGCCTCACTCTTCCACTTGAGGGCATTGCACCACTGGCATTTGTGACTCATGGTACCTAGGGCTACACTGGTGTCTGCTTCATAGGATATCTTAGGATCATACGCCAGCCCTGAGTGAGCCTTGGCTTTCCATGGAAGTGCTCGTCTTTCATTTCGTAAGCCAGGATTGTTTTGTTCATATCGAGACTGTGCTACTCTATGCGCGTCGGGGTGAACTTTCTGGTACTTGCGGTATCCTTACCGGTATCCTTACAGGACCTTTCGTTTTGAGTTATGAAAATCTAACACCGAATTCGTGATCAGCGAGCCCGAACACCCCCTAATGCAATTTTTTCCCGGGAAAAATGGGAAAAAAGATATTTGCGTTATCCTTACAGGACCTTCCGTTTTGAATTTTGAAAATCTAACGCCGGATTCGTGATCAGCGACCCCGAAAACCCCCTAATGCAATTTTTTCCCGGGAAAAATGGGAAAAAGGATATTTGCGTTATCCTTACAGGACCTTCCGTTTTGAATTTTGAAAATCTAACACCGGATTCGTGATCAGCGAACCCGAAAACCCCCTAATGCAATTTTTTCCCGGGAAAAATGGGAAAAAGGATATTTGCGTTATCCTTACAGGACCTTCCGTTTTGAATTTTGAAAATCTAACACCGGATTCGTGATCGGCGACCCCGAAAACCCCCTAATGCAATTTTTTCTCGGGAAAAATGGGAAAAAGGATATTTGCGTTATCCTTACAGGACCTTCCGTTTTGAGTTGTGAAAATCTAACACCGGATTCGTGATCAGCGACCCCGAACACCCCCTAATGCAATTTTTTCCCGGGAAAAATGGGAAAAAGGATATTTGCGTTATCCTTACAGGACCTTCCGTTTTGAATTTTGAAAATCTAACACCGGATTCGTGATCAGCGACCCCGAAAACCCCCTAATGCAATTTTTTCACGGAAAAAATGGGAAAAAGGATATTTGCGTTATCCTTACAGGACCTTCCGTTTTGAATTTTGAAAATCTAACACCGGATTCGTGATCAGCGACCCCGAAAATCCCCTAATGCAATTTTTTCCCGGGAAAAATGGGCAAAAGGATATTTGCGTTATCCTTACAGGACCTTCCGTTTTGAATTTTGAAAATCTAACACCGGATTCGAAATCAGCGACCCCGAAAACCCCCTAATGCAATTTTTTCCCGGGAAAAATGGGAAAAAGGATATTTGCGTTATCCTTACAGGACCTTCCGTTTTGAATTTTGAAAATCTAACACCGGATTCGTGATCAGCGACCCCGAAAACCCCCGAGTGAAACTTTTGAGCCTTCTATTGAGCAGGATTCATGGCGAAAATCACAGTTGAAAAACACCCAAACCCCCTTTACCCCCCGTTCTCCCCCTTAGGGGTAAAATTTCGGAAAACCCCGCCTTAGTGAGCGCCTATGAGTTGGTTGGGCCCGACTGTGAAAGTTTCAAGTCTCTAGCTTCAGGGGTTTGGGCTGGGCGTTGATAGTCAGTCAGGACAAACGATTTTATATATAGAGATGACGAAGGTTTTACATAAATTTACTACTATTTCATCGATTCTACTACTATTTTTCGGCCGATTTACTACGATTTCGAAGATCAAAAATCTCACAACCCTGAACACAACTATAATGCTGGGAGCGAAATATCGTTCTCTCACTAGTAAAATGCATACTTACATGTGGTATGTGTGCATCATACCAAAAAGCCATCGCTCGAGGCTTTCATTCATTTTTATGCGAGACCCACAAACCGCTTTGAACAAGAATCGAAAACTTAAATAGAAATCATTTTCGTTCCCAAGAACGAGAGTCGGAAACCACAGCAAACGGATTTTGCCGTTAAGAGCGGCACTTTTCAGAGCGAAAAGAACGAAATAACATGGCATTCAATACATCAGATTCAATACACATAAAGGAGAAGCAGAAAAAGAGTATAAATGTGAAATCTGTACTACAAGCAGCAAACACAGCATAACAGCGGCAGTGAAAATTTAGATTTTGATTCTTAAAAAGATAATTGAACATAGTTTAACATAACAAAATACCCTAAACAATGCTTTAATGTAGGCCGGATCTTATAACACAGTTTCTGTTCGGATGTCACCACAAACTATCGAGTTTCATCGATTGCAAATTTGTTATCATGGCAGCAAGCCAATTTTCTAATTTGTACCCCCATAACCAAAATCCAAGACGTATCCACATCAAAATGGGAAAAATGATATTTGCGTTATTCTTACAGGACATTCCATTATCCTTACAAGGATGGAGTAGTAAAAATATTGAACTGTCACCGGAACTACGCAAGGTGACAAAATTTCATCTTCCTAGGTTGCATAGTTTCGGAGATATAAGGTTTCAAAGATTCCAGAGATAGACACATACCCAGCCAGGTCGCGACAAATCTACTTAATAGAAAGTGTATAACAAATGGATTAATTCATATTTTTAAATGTTGAATCTAAAACTAAATCTATATTGCGCATAGAAAATTTCATTTATGTATTTATCTAATTTAAGTTTACTAATCTTTGCTACATCACCAGTGAGGGCGTGTTATCAATAATTTTTATGTGTTCATTGTGTCACAAAATATGAGAAACATCCATTCCGAAAAGTTCGATATGAGGTCTGGCATCGGATATGGGTTGGAAGTGAATTCCACAAAATAACACTATGGACGAAAAGAGAACGGCTGAAGACAAGTGACCGATTTTTCGGTGTATGCAAAATTTGCATTCTACCAGAATTACCTCTGATAGTTAGATCTCCCAAGTAATCTGGGAAAAGGCCATTAACAATTTTAAATATTGCACAGAGAGTTCTTATTTTGTAGTAATTTGTTAAAGAACACCCAAAAATTGATGCTTGCACTCCAGAATATATCTAAGGCACGCATTGAATGCCATTTGAAGTTTACGAAAGGTAGCTTGATTCATATTTGAAAAAATAACATCTGCATATAAGAAATGTGAAACTAGCAAACTTTTGACAAGAAGCATGTGGAGTAAAGCTATGCTTAATGGTCATAGCGAAGCATACCTTGTGGGAAAATTGCAGCCTTTTGAAGTCAAAGAAATACTCGGAGGGTATGAGTTGTATGCGCGGTATAAATACTGACTCCCCGTGAACACATCCCGTGAACACTTTAGCCTCGATGACGGTTTTGTATAGTGCTAATATTTACAGCCTGGTGCCATTGCACAGTTTTGGAGTGTTAAGGTTGCGAAGTAAAATCACCGGAGCTCCTACTTTGAGTCGCAAATTGTGGGTTGAGAGGCCAGGAGGGTTAAGGCTTTTGAATAATAGCAGCCTTCTCGTTCTTGGCGGTCCACGTTCCAAATCCATACTTATTATTGATATTGTTGTTGAGGAACTTCACAGGGTAATGGATTGCATCATCTGTTTGCAAGACACAATCCACAGACTTGTTGTTGAGTTTTATTCAATTATTAAAACAACACGTCTTTTATGTTTGAAAGTTTATTTTAGAATGAATCTTAATGCTAACATATTTCTTATGTGGAAAAGTGTGATTTCTCAAGCCAGCATGAAATGCCTGAAATCTGATCCGACTTGTGATAGCGATTGCTATAGTGATTTTTATCGTAGACGCAATTCAGCATAAATATTGTGAATTGCAATATAAATCAAGCTGCGCGTGATGAAATATGATTCAAGATATTCAGCTTGATTTAAAACATCACACCTTCCCTTTTACAAAGAGAAAAAAAATTATTGAATTTTTTTTTGATAATAAAAGTAAAAAGATTTAAAATTATTTATTTTTGTTAAAATTATTGATTTTTAATAATTATTTTTTTTTTTTTTTATAAATACTTTAGACTGGGGTCTGAAGGGGTTAAAAAAGTTTCTTACCTATATTTATGTCTTTTTATTTATATAAAATATTTGTTTTATTTTGTGATCAAATTATTATATGTTTTTTATAAAATCTAAAGAAAAAAATATGGTTGAATGGTTTCAACCTGTTTTTATGCACAATTTGTTGTTTACCAGTTTCGTCTTTTATGGCACAGTTCAAATCGCCAAGGCTTACTACCTCGAATGGACCTTTGAAAAGGGGGTCTAACTTATTCTTTAACCGATCAGACATGTCTAGGAGTACTAAATCTCCTATTTTGATGTTAACCTTCATACGTCCCTTATTCTGATGCACGCAAAGTATCTTAGTGGTCATTTTCGACCAAATCGATGAAAAGTTCTTGATAAGTATGTTTTCTACAATATTTAATATTTGTATTTCAGTATCTTAAAATTACAAAACAAAAACAAAAGTATTTTGTTAACAAAAAGAAAATAATAGTTCATTTTTATCTATATATATATAAAAATGGAAGTTTGTTGGTTGGTTGGTTTGAAGTTACAAAACTCAAAAACTACTGGACCGATTTTTACGCGGTTTTTTGTAAAATGATCTGGGTTGCTAGGAGCCGGTTTTTAGCTATTCGAAACGGAAGGTCCTGTAAGGATAACGCAAATATCCTTTTTCCCATTTTTTCCAGGAAAAAATGGCAATTTGGGGTTTTAGGGGTCGCTGAGCATAAATCCTGTATTAAATTTTCAAAACTCGAAACAGAAGGTCCTGTAAGGTTTTTTAAAAAGCTTTTAAGTTATTTATAGTTTTTTTGGCAATCTAAAATTTATACAAAAAACTTTAAGCTGGGAACGTATGGTCTGTATATAAAGGACATATTTCATTCTTGTATAAAATATGTGTAAAAAACTTTTTTTTTGTTGTTTGAAATGGCTCTGATTGCCACAGAATTAATTTATCTTTTGACAACAAGGTTTCATGATCATCGTCCCAATTAACCAAATTGGTTGGAAAACCAATTGGATTTCCAATCATCTTGTACCAAGTACCGAAGGTACGATTTATGGAATTTTGAGTGGAAATCCAAGATTTTTTCCTGTGAAAATTGTCCTTTTTGTACCATAAAGTCCATAATTACAAATGTTCCCACAAATATTTTTAAACTTTATAAAGGAAAATTGCGTGGTACATTTGGACACGGTACAAAAATTCCAACATTGGTCAATTGGGGTCATACTCAAAAACTTCATCATCATCTGACGAGAAATATTTATCATTTTCTGATATATTCATGGCTATTCTGGAATTCGAAGTTAACACGTAAAACCAAACTCAGTCGATTCGATTCGAAACTCAATTGGTATTCTGCTATTCTGAAATTTACAACTTGCAATTCTACCCTCAAAACGTAACTTGATCGTAGTGAATCGAACAGAAGTGAGACGCAGCGGATCAAGAATACAAATTGAGGGGAAATCGAACAATCTTAACGCTATTTCGAATTCCAGAATAGCCACGATTGTCTTCAATTTCGGACCTCGGAGACCTCTTCTTCTTCGTCGCTCATCATATTCAAGTCTTCAATTTCAAAATTCGTCAAATTTTGATTACACATTTTTCAAATTCAAGCTATATGTATCGATAAAGAAGTAATTGTTTTCTTCATTCAACAAAATAAGTAAAAACTATTTATTATCTTGATATAACCGTCAGAGAAACGCAGTGTAAAATAATATTAGAAAGAATTTACTTTTTCAAATTTCAATAGTAATGACTAAATTTGATGCTTTCAAGAATATTACTGAAAATATCAGGGCATATTATATTTCAAAAATGTCTAAAACTGATTATGGTCATTTTCGACCAAAAGGGCCTTCAATGTGAGTTTTTTTATACACAAAAATCTGACATAACTTTTTTTATTTTATTGATTGAAAAAGGTGTATTTGAAAAAAAGAAGCACAGATTTAAAATATCTACTTAAAATATTTAAAATTATAGAAGTTATGATACCAAACATTATGCTTTTGGTCGAAAGTGACCATAAGACCCTATGAAGGTTAATAGGGTTGGAACGTTTATCGTATTGATGTTTCGAATTCTGTTTAGCTTTAACAATCAAATTTTTTACTCTATTATTTGAAATCTGTAATTTATATTTTAATTCTTTTTCATAGGATTCTAAATTATAATGGATCAATTTTCGTTGAATTTAGAATGTCGAAATTCGGTGGGTTTTTTCCGAAGATTAGTTCGTATGGGCAGTATCCATGAACTGTAGAAGGGATGGTATTGAAACAATACGTAAAATAGCGAGGATATTCGTGCCAGTCGGTTTTATTGGTGTTAATAAAAGTTCGAAGATATTCGTTTAGAGTTCTGTGACTCCTTTCAACTGTACCTAGTGTATCGTGTTGGTAGGCAGTTGAAGTTTTATGCTCTATATTTAGCAATTTTAGAATTTCTTCCATTGTCTGATTTTTATATTCAGTACCCAAATCTGGTCTGATTTCTTTCATTGGTCCATAAGTTAATATAAAGTTTTCAAATATAGCTTTAGCTATAGTTTTTGCATTTTTGTTTTGTACCGGAATTGTTACTAAGTATTTTGTTAAGTCACATATTATGGTGACAGCATATTTGTTTCCATTATTCGACCGTAAAGGTGTCAATGATTACAACATCAAAAGCTCTTTGTGGTGTTGGGGTTAGCGCTAATTTTTCTTTTGTTTTTGTGAAGGCTTTATTGTGTTGACATTGAGAACAATTCTTTACGTATTTTGTTACGTCTTTAGTGATATTTTTCCAGTAATATTTTTGTCTTATTTTCTTTAATAATCTTGAGACTCGCGGGTGTCCTCCTAAGATAGGGTCATCATGAAATTTTTCTATGATTTTTGATTTGTCGACATTACTTGTTATTTTAATTATTTTTGGCGTTAACGCGATTTGTATATTTTTTAGCTTTGTGTCCGCAATATTTTTAAATTCTTGAACGTTCATTATATTAAATATTTCATCATTCAATGATAATTGCATTTTTTTTATAGAATATTTGCTGGCCTCTTTTTCTAGGCTTGGGAGAATTTGATTTAGATCTAATTTCCCATTAGCACAATAACACTTTAAATCATTAATCATTTTTATTTTTCAATTTTTATTTAGACTTATCTAAATTAAATATTAATCGGACATAACGTTTCGTTTCATTTATATTAAGTGTCTCACAGATTCTTGGTATATTTAATTCTTTTTGATTTGTTGTAGGTGTTGTTTTCTGCTCTCTTTTACGTGTTTCTGAGCGAGTTGTTACTTTTAAGATTTGATTTGTCAAATTCTTTATATCTTCAAAGTTTATTCTTGAAAGTGCGTCAGCACCATTGTTTTCTGTACCTTTTATGTATTCTACGACAAAATCGAATTCTTCGAGGTCTAATCTCATTCTTGTTAATTTGGACGAAGGGTTTTTCATTGAAAATAAATAAGAAAGAGGTTTTTGATTACTTTTAACTAGAAAGTTTTTACCATATATGTAGGGTTTGAAATAATTTAAAGCCCAGTGTATAGCGGTAAGTTCTTGTTCAATTCCCGATTTGTTTTGTTCACCTTTCGTAAATGTTCTAGAAGCAAAAGCTATGGGTAATAGACTGCACCGGATGCAATTTTGCTTGCGTCTGTAGTTATGCAAAAAGGTTTGTCAAAGTTAAGATATTGCAAAATTGGAGGTTTTAATATGGAATTTTTTAAATGCTGAAAAGATTTTTCAAAGATATCTGTTCATTGGAAACTTACATTTTTTCGCGTTAAACGGGTTAAATGAAAAGAATATTCTGAAAATTTAGGGATGAATCTACGATAATAATTGCAGAACGCAACAAATCTCTTTGCGTCGTCCGCATTTTGGGGTCTAGGAAAGTTTTTTATCACTTCGAATTTATTATCGTCTGGCAGTATGCCTTGGTCTGTACATTTTATGTTCTAAAAAAGTTACTTGGTGTTGAAAGAATTGACACTTATCAGGGTGTAGTTTCAAATTGAATTTTCTACAGATTGTAAAAAACTTCTCTTAAATTTTTTAACATGTGTTCTTCGGAGCATCCAATGACTATTAAGTCATCCATGTAAAGAAATGTTTTATCTGGTGATAAACCAGGTCATCATTCTTTGGAATGAATTAGGTGCTATTTTAAGACCATAAGGTAATCTTTTAAATCTAAATGAACCTTTTTCAGTTGAAAATGAAGTAACGTCTCGAGAATCTTCGTCTAATTCAATCTGCCTAAAGCCTTGCATTAAATCAAGGTTTGAAAAATATTTTGCGCGTCCTAATTGATCTAGTATATCATCAATACGCGGTAAGGGATATTTGTATGCTACTAGTTTTTTATTTACTTGTCGGTAGTCAATGACAAGTCTCCAGCGTTTCTCTGTGCTACCTGGTAATGATTTTTTGCGTACTAACAGAACGGGACTATTGTATTCCGAGGCTGAAGGTTCTATTATCTCATCTTTTTCGAGTTTTTCAACTTCTCTGTTTATTATTTCTTTATGTGTGTGTGGAATACGGTAATTTTTAATATAAACTGGCGTTTCATCTTTAAGTCTTAATTTTTGTTTATAAAAATTATGGTGAGTAATTTTTTCTGTTTCAAGACCAAAGATGTCACTGAATTCACTGCATAGATTAGTTAATTTATCTTTCGCGAAAGCCGGAAATTTTTTTGATAATTTGTTTAAGATTTCAGTTTTATCAATTGCTCCGTGGTTTTCTATAGGATAAATGCCGTAGTTAGACAGGTCTTCCGTTTGAATTTTTATGTTTGTAAGGTAGATATTTTTCGAGTTAGTGTTAAGAATATTTACGTAGGGATTTTGCTTTGAAATTATTGTTGTTGGTATAAATATTCCTGTTGAGATTTGTTGATTTGGGATTAAGACGTGATCATTAGTTTGGCTACAAACGTTTTTTTCTAGGGAGATTTTTCTTAGTACCTCGCACCGTGCAGGTAATGATAATGAATTTGGTTAGACGTTATCTAATAATGGGAATACTAAATCTTCATGATAATCGTCTGGTCTAAGTATTAGTAGATTATCTTGTTTTGAGTAATCTAAAATACAGTTATACTTTTTTATAAAGTCTAAACCGATTATTCCATCTTGACTTACGATTTCAAATTCGTGTTTTATTAGTATATTAAAATCTTGACTTACGATTTCAAATTCGTGTTTTATTAGTATATTATGAGTTTCCGTTTCCTCTATTATTTCGGTCTTTACTCTACCGAGTGTGTTAATTGAACCGCTTCCTATCCCGTTAATTCGCGTAGTTATATTAGTTTTAATATTTGTATTAGGTTTTAAAAGATGTTTAGAGTTTTGATGATTCGAGAGAAAAACAACGATCTTTAAATTCAGTAAAAACTATATTGAGTGCGATGATTTTAACGTTTCGAAAAAGACTGGTATCAAATACAATTCAGTTCGGTTAGGCAGTAACAAATTTAGCTAACAATAAGAAGTAAAGAAAAAATGAGCAGTAAAATTAAACAAAGGTTGAAATGAAGCTGGCTAGGAGTGCAATACAATAGGACAATTATTTGCTGTTAACTGTGTATTTAAATTTCTACGAAGTTCAATTGATTATTGTTCTTCCACAGGTAAAGGGCACAGCCTGGTAATCGGCCTTTTAAAAGTTGACGTCACGGTCTTAACGGTGACGACACGAACATGTCCATCTTTATCAGGATGAATATCCGTAATCCGACCTAACGGCTATTTCGATGGTGGATAATTTTCGTTAGCGATTAGGACTAATAAACCAAGTTTTAAATTAGTTTGAGGTTGATTCCACTTCGAAATTCCTTGAAGCCTTTGCAGGTACTCTGAAGACCATCGAGGCCAAAAATGATCAAACATCTGACGCATGAGTTGCCAACGAGATAGGCGAGATGATGGTACTTCCATAAGATTTGGTTCCAGAATGGTGGTAAGAGGTGATCCGATTAAGAAATGGCCAGGTGTCAATGCCGTTAAATCTTGCGGATCATCAGAAAGCGGTGTAAGTGGTCTAGAGTTCAGGACCGCTTCAACTTTGACTAAGAGTGTGGTAAACTCTTCATAAGTGAGTAAAGTGTCTCCAATGACTCTACGAAGATGAAACTTCACGCTTTTAACGGCCGACTCCCATTTTCCTCCAAAATGAGGAGCTGCTGGTGGGATAAATTTCCACTGAGTACCGTGATTAGAAATTATATCTTGAATTTCGCGTGACTGTTTAGATGCTGCCGAAAATAATTGTCTGAGCTCAGCGTCTGCTCCAAAGAAGTTGGTACCACAATCGTTAATGAGTTCCTTACAGATACCGCGTCTGCCAGTAAACCGTTTATAAGCAGCGATAAAATGCTCCGTAGAGTATCCTGTGACGAGTTCCAGATGAACAGCAGAAGTTGTGAAGCAAATAAAAAAGGCAAGGAAGCCTTTGTAAGTAGCGGTGGCTCGTCCACTTCGAGTTTTTACTATGAAAGGCCCCGCGTAATCCACCCCAGTGTAGAGGAATGGCCTTGATGGAGTAACACGGGTAGATGGCAGCTGCCCCATCAGTTGTTGAGCTAATTTTCCACGATACCGAGCGCATTTGACACATCGAAGCACAAAACCTTTGATAGGAATTCTTCCTCCTAAGCTCCAAAATGAGCGCCGAAGATTTGCCATCATTACTGTACACCACCATGAAGGGTGCGCTCATGTGCATTGGATATGATGAGATGCGTTAGCGGAGAGGACTTTGGCAGAATGTACTGATGTTTTGCATCGGGATCAAGCTGGAAATGTTGAAGTCTACCTCCTACTCTAAGGAGTTCATCAGAATCGATAAATGGAACCAATCGGCAAAGAGGATGACCTGGAGGCAGCGAAGATTGTGCGTGTAGAATGTTGATTTCAGAAGAGAAATGTGCTGATTGGATAACCTTTATCCAAAACCGGAGAGCAAGTTGAAGTTCGTCAGGACTCAGAGGACCGTGATGATTTGAACGGTGCGAAGTATGCCTAAATTTTGCAGCAGCTCGTTGCACCGTTGATGTGACGCGAAGTAGTTTGTTAAAAGATGAAAATTTGAATATTAGATCCCAATATGTAGGCGGAGTAGTTAGAGAAGCGACATTGCTAATGATGGGACGTTCTTCCAAATCAGCGGTTGAGTCTACCGACAATGGCGAATGTGGCCAGAATGACTTAGACAGACCTACCCAAGCCGGTCCTGTCCACCAAATCGAATTAAGCAGGTGTTGTGGTTCCATACCACGCGAAGCTATATCGGCAGGATTTTCGTGCCCCGGAACATGTTGCCAAATTGTCTGTGGAATATTGTCTTGAATTTCCTGAACTCGATTTTTAACGTATTCTTTCCAACGAGTTGGATTATTGGAAATCCAAGTAAGAGCAACTGTCGAATCCGTCCACAGGTAAATTGGAGAGGATGAGATTTTGAGGATCGCGACCGTATGGGAAGTCAATTTAGCAAGAAGCGAAGCAGCATTAAGTTCGAGGCGTGGAATTGTACACCGCTTTAGTGGAGCAACTTTCGTTTTTGCACTGATCAATGTAACGTGAGACACATCATCTGAATCGGTGACCTTAAGATAAATAACAGCGGCGCAGATAAGTTGAGAAGCATCGGAGAATCCGTGAATCTCGATATTACGACGTTCCGACAATAAACCAAGCCAACGAGGTACTGAAAAGGTTGATAAAAGCGATAATTGATTTATAAAATGTGTCCACCTAGTGGAGATCGATTCGGAAAGTGTATCATCCCAGTCTAGTTGAGCTGACCACAATTCCTGAAGAAAGATTTTTGCGGAAACCGTAATTGGCGCGATCCATCCAAGGGGATCGAAGATTTGTGCAACATGGGATAATACCTTTCGTTTGGTGAATGGAGGTTCTATCTTAGAGATGTTGATTTTAAATGTGAAGTTATCATCATGAGGTTGCCAAGATATGCCCAATGTGCGGACCATTTCATCCTGAGATAACGTTCGCGATGCTGAGTTGGTACCAGATGTGGTATGGAGTGACGTGGTAATATCAGTATAATTTGATGTCCACTTTTGTAGATTAAATCCGCTCGACATACAGAGCTTGTTTAACTGAGTAGCGGCATCCCTTGCTGTGGAAAGTGTGTCAGCTCCACCGAAAGCGTCATCAACATACATCCCGTGCTGAAATATAGATGAAGCTAATGGAAATCGCTTACCTTCGTCCTCATTTAATTGTTTCAGTACGCGGAGTGCAAGGAATGGTGCTGACGCTAACCCATAAGTAACGGTGGTCAGGTGAAATTCAGTAGGAGATACGGCAGAATCGGATGACCAAAGAATTCGTTGAAAATCCCAGTCGTCTTGATGAACGCGAATCTGCCGGTCACATCTTTTCCACGTCGGCACAGAACACGAACTTAAATTGACGCCACCAGAGTAAAACATCAGACAAGTTGGATTGCGGTTTGGCTCCAGTATGAAGATAGTCGTTTAGAAAGACTCCATTTGACGTTCGACTGGACCCATTAAAGACCACATGGAGTTTGGTGGTAGTACTGGTCTCTTTGAGTACGCCATGGTGAGGCAGATAAAAATGAGGTGATAACGATGAAGCGGGATTATGAACACGTTGCATATGTCCCAAAGATTCATACTCATTTAGAAATGATGAATAAAGCGAAGATAAGTTTGAATCTCTAGCTAATCTGCGTTGAGTTCGCATAAGCACACGTAATGCCACTGATCTTGAATCGTCTGGATGTCGTCTGAAAGGTAGCTGGACCACGTAGCGCCCCGACGAGTCACGAGAATGGGTGGATAGAAAATGTTGTTCACATTCAGCTTCTTCAGGTGACAAAATTTGTGATGAGGAATTAGGAAGTTCTTCCTGCTCCCAAAATTGTTGAACAAGATCATGCAATGACTGATCCATTGTACAATGAAAGCCTCGCGATGATAATGGTAGATTTGATGATGACGACACTGGGCCGGAAACGATCCAACCAAGTGAAGTACTTTGAGCTATGGGTGATCCCGTAGACTCTTTGATGATTTCGCTTTGAAGTAAATGACCGTAGACATCTGCACCAAAAATTACTTCAATTGCTCCAGGAGAAGTAAAGTCAGGATCGGCGAGAGCAAGTCCCCGAAGATGTTTCCAATCTTTCATTTCGAAGGGTGTTGAAGGAAGTTTAGCTGTTAAGGCTGGAAGAATGAAGGCTCGAATCTTGCATTCAAAGTCAGACTCAAAGTGGGGTTTGATGATAAGCTCTGTTATGCCTCGAGTTGTACCATTGCGTTGACGTCCTATTCCGATAAGAGGAATGCTGGCTCCCTCCCGACGGAGACGAAGTTGTTGAACTGAAACAAATGAGATTTCAGAACCTTGATCGAATAGCGCTCGGATTTTGATTTTATGACCTTGAGGAGATAGAACTTTAATTAGAACTGTAGCTAATAAAACCTGAGCATGAGATGTTCCTGGATGTGATGACGAAAAGTTTGAAATTCCTGGTTGCGGTTGCTGAGCTATCCGAGAGGATTCAGTGGATGCAGATGCTGAAGCACTAGATGATGATGGTTGATTTCCATTTTCGATTGGCATTTGAGATACAAACGTTGGATGAATAGATGTATGATGAGAACGTTGACACGTTTGACAGCGCTTCTGGTTGTTGCACTGAAATAGCAGATGAGGTCCAAGTCAATTAAAGCATCTTCGATTTTGAATCAGAATTTCGTTTCGCTGCTCTGGGGTTTTTTAACGATATGCCGGACAACTCGAAAGGTAGTGAGTCGCTTTGCAAAGCATGCACAAAGAAGACGATGAAGGTGATGATGTCACATGGATTTTAGCTCCCTTAGCTGCTTTAAGACGAGACGTTTGAGCTGTGTCTCGAGTTTTTATTGACTCTGTTTGATGTACTTCAACACTTTCAAGAGCTCTAACACGCCCTTGTATGAAAGTGTCAAGCTGCTTAAATGTTGATGGGTCAGTAGACGCTCCTCGGTGGATTTTCCAATCTTCATGAGTATCAGGATCAAGATGGTGAACAATGAGGTACACAAGAATATAATCCCAATATCCAACAGGAGCATCTAGAGCCTTTAAGGCTCCGAGCGATTCCTTGACTGAATTTCAGCTTAAAGATTGTTTCCAAATGGGAGTCAATGAGAACGCGTTTGTTTTCATATCACTTGACTAAAGTATCCCAAGCGGTCATAAAATTTTCTCCTGAGACAGCGAGGTTAGAGATAAGAAGTGCAGCTTCTCCAACTAAGCTACTCTTTAAGTAATGCATTTTCTCCACAGGGGTTAAATCCACATTTGCATTGATCATGGAATTGAACAGGTCGTGAAATGGTCGCCACATTCGATATTTTCCAGAGAATGTCGGTAGAGAAATTTTAGGCAACGAACGCGTTTGAGTGGATCGAACAACAGCTTCTACGACATTGCTACCTTCACGTGTATTTATTTGATCCATCCACTCTGTTAACTGTGCGAGATTTTCAGCATAAAATTTATGACACGCTCCAAAAATATCGTCTTTCATGTATGATGATTCTTTAACGGCTTCAGCTTTGGACTCAACTAATATTTCATGGGTAATTTCGAATTTATTCCAATTGTCCTTGAGAAGGTCCAGACAAGTTATGCGTGCGCGTGTTACGCGTCGGGAGGGTGTCGTCGTTAGCCGACACCCCTAGAACTGCATGTTAAATCAAATTAAACCGACTCATTTGCAAAGTAATTTTCGAATCTCCCGTTGACATAATTAAATGATTGTAAAAGATAAGCGCCCGATCCGGCTCGAAGGACCAAAAAATGTTTAGAGTTTTGATGATTCGAGAGAAAAACAACGATCTTTAAATTCAGTAAAAATTTTATTGAGTGCGATGATTTTAACGTTTCGAAAAAGACTGGTATCAAATACAATTCAGTTCGGTTAGGCAGTAACAAATTTAGCTAACAATAAGAAGTAAAGAAAAAATGAGCAGTAAAATTAAACAAAGGTTGAAATGAAGCTGGCTAGGAGTGCAATACAATAGGACAATTATTTGCTGTTAACTGTGTATTTAAATTTCTAGCTAAAATCTTGAACAAAAGGTCTTGTTTAAAAATCAATATGTCCGCGCCTGTATCTACTAAGAAATTGTTATAAGTACCACTTAAATCGGTTTTAAGTTGTATGTAGCTACATAAGTTTAAATTTAGATTGAAAAATTTTTTTTTGACTATGTTTATCCGAGCAGACGGTATATATGCGTCTAATTTTGGTCCCACATTTGTTGTTCTTCGGGACCTATCTGGTTTCCCTGTTGTTGAATAACTCGTATATTTCTGTTATTATAATTGGATTGGGGGCGATTTTGAAAATTTCGCCCTGGAAGGTTCCTGTTATTGTTGTTAGGTCCACGGTAATTTGTACGATTATTTCTAGGGTTGTTATTTTGAAAATTATTGTTGTAGGAACCATTATAGTTTCTACGAAAATTGCCACAATTAGTGTTGAAATTGTTGTGAAATCTGCGGTTTCTATTACCTTGGAAGTACAGAACGTTTTGGTTTGCCGAATTATCTGTGGAAGCACTGACGAATTTTGCTACGGCTTCGTTCATTGTTGAAAATTGTCCTGACTCCATGATCAATTTTAATTTTTCGTTGTTAGTATTTTGAGTCATCGCTCTAACTGGCGTTTGTGTAGCATATTTTTGTGCTAAATCCGTCAGTACGGCGTACTGAGTACGCCTTCTGTAATATATGCCGTTGCCAGAGATTTGGATAGGTCCTCTATCTCTTTAGTAAAGGCATTCGCGGATTTTATGTAAAGTAATTTAACAGTAATAAGATAATCGATTGTACCGTTGCTTCGTTTGTAATTAGATAGCGAGCTGTACCATCTAATTTGGTTTTGATTAATGCAACTAAGAGATTTGCGTGTGTTCCTGCTTGCAAATTTGTAAGTTCGATCGCGTCAATAAATGTTTGTAGTTGAGTTACTGGCCCTGATGAATAAAAAATCAGCAATTGCTTTTGCTTAAAGTGTGAAGTTAAAAGCAACTACTAGTTAGCAAATGCTTTAAGAAAAAGCAATTGCTTATTTAAGGTATGAATAAAATGTTTTTACTTTTGCTTAAAATTGGTTGATGGAAGAAGCAATTGCTTGAAATGCAACGAACACAGTCAGATATCTAAACAGAGTCTTTTAAGATAATGGTTAACCAAAATAACGGTTAACCAAGAAAACCGTTAACAAAAAAACCGTTATTTGTCATATCTATCGTGATTTGTCTTAGTTAATATCATTCGTGGTTTGGCTTAGTGGAAGTGATCTGCTATGAGTGAAATTGATTCGGAAAGTTCTTCCGAGGAAGACAACAACAGTCAAATGACTTTGACTCTTTTAATAAAAGAACACAAAATTCTTTTAAACAAATCGCAATTACCTAATATTAAAAAAGAAAAGGAAAGTGCCACAAAGAATTTCATAAAAGAATATGAAAAGTCATTTGGCAAGCAAATAACGTGCAAACAATTACAGAAAAAAATAAGTAACTTAAAAGCGACTGTGAAAAAAAGATTTGACAAAAATACAACGGGAAATAAACCAATTAAATATAAGCCGTGGGAAAAAATTATTTTCGATCTTATGGAAGTTACGCGAAGCCCGGTTTTCAACAAGATACCAGGTAAATTAGTGGATCTTTTAAAGCTGGTTTTTAAATATTTATTTTTTAATAAAGGTGCAAGTGTCGCTGGAACATCAAAGGACCTACACTCCTTTGTAACAAATGCATCAGATATTGATATTGGTGATACCTCACAAGACAAGTCATTCGCTGCTTCCAACTGCTCCTCTTCGCTTTTGGGAGAACCACGAAAAAAAATCAAATTAAGCAAGCATTCTCTATCGTTGGAAACTGATGAAACTAAAAACCTCACAGTGCAAGAATTACAGCGTTTAGTTTTATTAGAACAACTAAAATTGACTCGAATGCAAATTCAGGAAATTGAGAGGAGAAAATCAGCTAGCAGTGTTATCTCTGAAAATGGAAATACATATACATGCATTTAGAGAAATGAAATTGTTTATTTTTAAAATTTTTATATTTTGAATTGATTTTTTGAATAAAGTCTTTAAATATCTCTATCTTGTCTATATAATTCATCTGCTAATAAATTCCTTTTACGTTGCCCTAGTCTTCCCATGATATTGTTAGGTTCACCAGTTAACGCCCGATCCTCATTCAATGTTGGTTCCCAAAGATTAGTTTCAAATTCAAAATCATCTTTTAAAAATTTGGCGATATTGTGAAGGACTGCGCAGGAAAGAATAACTGAAGGAATTTTTTCGATACGCAAGCGTACTTTATAACCCAGAATTGGAAATCTGGCCTTAAGTTCCCCAAATGCCCGTTCAATAATAATTCTTTCTTTTGTAAGAATTTTGTTGAAATGCTTTTCTTTAGGAGTAGTAGGATTCCGAAACGGAGTCATAATCCACGGAGATAGAAAATAGCCATCGTCCGCTAAAAGTAAGCACTCCATGGGGGAATTTTGGAGTGCAGAAAAAACTGAGCTATTAATATTCTGCTGGCATGTACCGATCCAGGCCATTGAGCGTCAATGCTTGTAAAAATCCCATTTCCATCACATGTGGCTTGAACATTAATGCTGGGAAAACCCTTTCTGCAAATGTAATCCTCATGATGATCACTTTTGAATTTCGGAATACGAATATGAGTGCAATCTATTACACCGATTGCAGCGGGAAAAACATTTAGTTGCGACCACTTCATCTCCGCTTCGGTTATTTGATCCACAGTCTCCGGAAAATTTATCCACAAGTGAGCTTTTTCAGTTACACGTTTTAGTACTTCGTCAAACGTTTTACTAACAGTCGACTGATGTACACCTACTTCTTCAGCAATTCCGTTTTGAAAACCTGGATCAGCAATGTACCGTAAAAATATCCTCATTTTCATTTCACTGCACAACGCACCACCGCGTTTTTCATCGGTTTCTTCCAGAAATGTTTGCGCTAACCGACGCGTATTCTCTTCGGTAAATCTATATAACTTTTTATAATCGTTCACCTGGGGATTTTTTCGACAATTATATACTTTACGGCTTCTAAGTGACACAAAATTTGCCATGTTAAAAACCACATTCACTTGATGCTTCTATAATTAGCATGGCACTGCGCTGCCTTCACAATTCTTTAGTAATTGCTAAACACATGAAGCAAATAATTTTTTTATTCATATAATCTTAAGCAATTGCTTTTTAAAATTCAGCAAAAGCTATAAGAAAATGGCATTTACTTTAATGTTAAGCAATTGTCGAAAGTAAAAGATAAATCTAGAATTTTTATTCATAAAGAAACAAGTAATTGCTAAAAAATATTAGGAAAAGCAATTACTTCTTTTTTATTCATCAGGGCCACTGTTCCATCAAATTTAGGTATAAGTTTCGCCGCGAGCGACAGAAATTCGTGCTGTTCTAAAGGCATTGTTGATGTTATTTTATTATTATCCTCGTTTTCAGAATCGGAGGTGTCAGTTGGTGAGCTATTGGGGTGGATTTCTAATTCCGAGTCTGTTAATATGTCCGCGTAGGTGAAATGGAGTAGATTAAAAGCACTTTGTAGTTTTGTGCAAGTTTTGGTAAAAAAAAGGTTTGCTTCGGCTTTTTGTTGAGCCGTGAATTTAGAATTGAAATTATTTAATTCTACTGATATTAGATTGAAATAATCAATTAATGTTTTCGTGTGTAGATTTCGTGTCACACCTACAGGTGGTTTTTTAATATTCACGCATTTATAAGTTCTGTCAAACTCCTTTTTATAATGTTTTATTATCTTATACAAAATTTTGTATTCTTGCGACATATCATCATTATTTTATTTTTGTTTGTAACGGGGGAAAAAATGGGGGGAGGTAGTAAATCAAACCGATCTAAATTCTACCTACCTAACCTGCAGTAGGATTCTTGGCAAAATCGATAAATAACGATCTGGAAAGATCGCTAAGGGTATTATTTTGCACAGGTGGTTAATTTTCGCTCTGGCGGCGAAAATTTAAATACAATCTTGACAGTGGCGGCAAATTTAAAATTTGTTTTAAATTCAACATATTTTGAAAAGTAAACAAATAACAATTTTCTTTCGAAAAAATGTAATATTTAGCTGTGAAAAGTATTTATATAAGTCGGGCGGCCAGCCGGCAGTTTTTTATGCAATTCTAGATGGATTTCCGCACACTTTTCCTTTGAAAAACAAAATAGAAAAGTATCCGAAAATCGTTTTAGAATTTCCCCGGATTAGCCAAATGAAAAGGTTTTACGTTTTTGGGAAAAATTTTTAACAATCACAACAAAAAAATGCCAGAAATAAACACAAATGGTTGAGGTTAAATACAAAAGATTTTTTTTTTGCTGTCAGCAATTTCGATTCAATTCAATTTTATTGCACTTTCCTGCTGCCAAGATGTGTTTCCCTCCCTCTTTCCGCACTACAACCGGTTTCCGCTGTTGGCCTCCACAAGCAAGAGTAATTTTTATTTCGCTGTGCGTGAAAGATCTCTTTTCATCAGCGATTTGAAAATTTCAACTTGAACACAAAGTAAAGGCGAATTGAACACAAAGTAAATTTCGTTTTTTTAAGGAAAAGGCAAATGCGAGTAATGTTTAGACAATTAAGGGACGCATTCAACATTTTATTTCGTTTTTGCCAACGTGACAACAATTAAACAACATTCTTAAGTGGACGAAACTCAAACATTAGTGTTTATCGACTGGTACGAGAGCAGTCGTTATGAAAATTCGTATTGGAAGGCTCAGCATTGCCAGAGTCATAGTCGAGCGTAATTTTATTGGAAAGTTGACAGCGAGAAACAAATACAACGCCATTTCATATCCACTACCACAAACATAAAATCTCTTATTCGTATTTATGGATAACGACATCGTTATGGATAACTACATCGTTATAAGTGCCAAGAAAACTACTGCTGGTCTGTTAGTTAATTATTGTTCATGAAATTTAATTACATCTTATATTTTAATTTTTGAAATTTTTATAAAACTTATCATCTAAAACAATATTAATGAATTTGTACATAACTTGTTGTTTGTCTATTTGAGGTTCCACCCTGCTAGGTAATCGTCTTCATCTATGACCTGAATGTTGATGCCAATGACCTCTGCGTTGTGTATCCTTCGGAACAGTATGATGTTTCCATTGTTACTTCAAATTATTAAATTTACGAAAATATATTTGAGATATTTTATCGCTTTCATGCAATATTTGCCAACGATTGGCCTCTTGTTAAATATTTTTATTTCACAGAGCGCTGCCAAATTTTGTACACTTTGTATACCAATTGGAGACACATGATTGTTACTATTATGTATAATAATGTTGTGATATTATGGTCAACCGCCACTGTATCTATGGTTATTTCGTTTGTTACTTGGCCATTATTGTCACCCGTTTTTGATTGGGATGTCCCCATTTTAAACTGAGTTAAAACTTATCTATTTTCTTGTTATAATTTAATTTGTTTTTCAAACCATCCTTCATCAATGTTATGTTATATTATATTATATTACACTACATTATATTAAATTTACTTGTATTATGTTATCTTAAGAATATTTATCATTATTTTAAATTGTATATGAATTGATTAAAGTTTTCGTTTTTTCACTGAATTGTCACTGGTCATGTTCAAAAATTGTTTTTCGATATACTGCACTTTGCACAAAGTAGGATCGTTGTCCGATAGAAAATCAAGCTATACTTGGTGCTTGTTTACACAGGCAAAGTCAGAAATTGCAAACCCGAACAAAATCAGGGAATGCGGGTATCTTAGATTTTACAACCGGTCTAACAGGAATGTCACTTGTGACAACTTTTTCACATCTTATGAGTTAGGCGTGGAATTGTTGAAACGAAAATTGACAATGCTTGATACTGTACGGAAGAATAAAGCTTTCTTGCCTCCACAAATTTTATATATAAAATAAAAGCCACGATTCCATTCCGACTTTGTTTTCGAAAATAAACATAGCACCAAACCCGATGTGTGGTTCTTCTTAGTACTATGTACCACGAAAAAAGAACAGCTAATGACGAAAAGAAAAAGCCTGACATAATAGCTTATTACAACTCAACAAAGGCAGGGGTGGATACTCTAGATCAAGTAGTGGCCTTGTAAGTGCAGAACGAATAGGTGGCCATTAGCTTTATTCTGCAATATGTTGGATATATCGGCTTATAATGCCTTTATGATTTGCATAAGTGTTAATCCTGAATGGAATAAGAAAAAGCATTTCAGGCGTCGATTGTTTCTAGAAAAACTAGGCGAAGATATGATCAATCCTGAAATCTTACGCCGAACTACTACACCACAAAGTCCTATAGCCTAATCAGTTGTTAATTCATTGCAACAAGGAGTTGCACAACGAGATCGAGCCGAAAATTTGAAGCCTGCAATCTGTTATTTGTGTCCTAATTTGTCCTCCAGCACCTAGTACTCAACAATGTCATTCAAATTTAACATTGTATTGTAACAACTGCAATTAATGTCTAATAAAAATGTATTGGGCAATTTTGACCCATAAATACCTCGTACGTAACTTTTTTTAAGTGCAGGATAAGGGTTAAATATCTATTGGCAATCGTTGTAGGCGGATCCACGTCTTCTGGCCGTCTCTACGAGACAGACACCTGCTTTTTTAGAATGAATCTTAATGCTAACATATTTCTTATGTGGAAAAGTGTGATTTCTGAAGTCAGCATGAAATGGCTGAAATCGGATCCGACTTGTGATAGCGATTGCTATAGCGATTTTTATCGTAGACGCAATTCAGCATAAATATTGTGAATTGCAATATTAATTAGGCTGCGCGTCATGAAATATGATTCAAGATATTCAGCTTGATTTAAGACATCACACTTATACTCTATTTCTGTTCCCTCAAAAGACTGAAGCTGAGTTTCATTAATAATAGCAGCCTTCTCGTTCGTGGCGTTCCACGTTCCAAATTCATAAGGTTTTTTTAAATAAAAAACTGTGGTTTTTCGTTCTCATTCTATAATGAAAATAATTACTGCGAAATCTCAATCCGTTCTCAAACTGCATCAAAAGTGTGAGGACTCTTCCAAGCAAATCCTATAATATAATACGAGGAATGTTTGCACAACGATGTCGAAAACCCGCCTAACAATTTTCACGAAACTTGGGGGCTAGGGATTTTCGGGGACAAAAAACCGATCTAGATAGGTCTCACCTCTGAGAAAATTCCCATCGATACCCCTCGCCTGGTGTCTTCGAATTGAGTAGTCCGATCTTAATGAACCTTTACAGTATTACTAAGCGGACTAAGGGCTTTCGATTTTTCCACTACAAACCTGACTTCCCCCCCCCCCCCCTCCCCTCGATACCCCTCGCCTGGTGTCTTCGAATTACGTGAAGGTATCTTAATGAAAATTCTCAATATTGCTAAGGTGTAAGGTTTTTCGATATGCATTCTAAAAATATCACTTTTTAGATATCTATGGGCAGCGATAAATAGTAATTACAAAACAATCAAGTTCCATGGACCTCATTATACGAATCATGTTGCAATTGCAATCGGATTCAATTACTCAGAGACAGAGGCAGAAGGAAGATTTTGAGATCGCCGAGCATGGCTCGGTCTTCCTGGTACTAGTCAAATAATCGAATACATTAAGAAGCCCAATTTTTTTTTTTGACGTGGATACGTCTTAGATTTTGGTTATATGGGTACAAATTAGAAAATCTGCTTGCGTTCATAACAAATTTGCAATCGATGATACTCGATAGTTTGTGGTGACATCCCAACAGAAACTGTGTTATAAAATACGGCCTACATTAAACCATTATTTAGGGTATTTTGTTATGTTAAACTATGTTCAATTATTTTGTTAAAAATCAAAATCTAAATTTTCACTGCCGCTGTTATGCTGTGTTTGCTGCTTGTAGTACAGATTTCACATTTATACTCTTTTTATGTTTTCTTTGTGGTATTGAATATTTGGAAGAGGCGCAGGAAAGAGAACACGTCGAAGTATGTTGAGGTTGAGAGATAGCTTTTACTCTTGATTGTTTCTCTTCTCTATATGGGTTGTTATGATTCTGGGCAATTTCTGGATTAATGGGTTGTACTGTTCGTAGGAGTCAGAACGATCGATGCAAATTTTCGATGCAAAAATACTTCTCTTATCATAGACCAATTATAAATAAAATTATTTTTAAAAAAAAATTTGTTTCTTTAATTTCCTGTTCACTAAAATTTCTTACTTAAATATCTATTGGCGATCGTTGTAGGCGGATCCACGTCTTCTGGCCGTCTCTAAGAGACAGACACCTCTTTTTTAATTGGTCGCGAGTTGACCCTAAATAAATATTAACAAGACTATTTTTTTGTGCTAATTATAACGACGTTATAAAAATTAATTTTTTTTTTAAATTACATAAAACCGATTTATTTTTATTTTATACAATCAACTTAATTATTTGAAGAATAATGAAAAAGTGAATTAGAATTTTCCATTGACAAAATATCAAAATTTCAGTACCTATTTTAAATAAAAAACACATCCACCATAATTTTATTTTCGTCATGTAGAGTTAACACTAATATCTTTTTTAATTGCAACATTTTTTATGTGTAATGTGTTTTAGAAAATGAAAGTGCTACATTAATTTCTTGGTTTTCTTATTTTTAAGGTCACTAAAGAAAGAGGGGAACAATTAGCGGTAGAATATGGAATTAAATTTATGGAAACTTCTGCCAAAACCAGTGTTAACGTGGAAGAAGCATTTTTATCGTTAGCCAGTGATATTAAAGCTAAAATTGAGAAGAGAATGGTATTTTGAAAAACCTTTTTTAAATTATTATTAACATTTTTTTTTGTTACAGGAAATAAATAATCCACCTAAGGGAGGCCATCAGTTGCGGACCTTAGAACCAACTCGAAAATCGGATAGCTGGATATCAAAATGCTCGCTATTTTGACGACTTATGTGTATTCAAAATATATTTTGTAATATTAAAGCAAACGTTGAAAAATAATAATTATTTTATATGTTTTTCAATATTTTTTTTTCATTATTTGTGGTGTTTTTTATGTTGCAGAACCAAAAATAAATGAAGAAATAAAGAATATCCAAAAATAACCTTTTTTTAGAAGAGCTTGGTCTTAGCTTGGCCCCAGATTGACCAAATAGTGGCGCTTTTAATGCGAAACTAGCCTCTACAAGGCCTGCTATAAAGTTATCATGTCACAAACTGTTGTTTGGAGAAAAAGTAGTAAGTGGTAGAAGACCGCAAAAGAATTCGCCAGCACTTAGGGTTTTTCTCCCAAAAAATAGTTTGTAACGTGATAACTCTAGGGTAGGACTCGTAGACGCTAGTTTCGTACTAAAAGCCCACTGTTTGGCCAAGCCCAGGCCAAGCTAGTCTTATTTTAAAATTGGTCAATATTTAAGTTTTTCGTGTTTAACCATTGAACCATGTCTGATTCATGGTTTTCTTGACCTTCTAGCAATGAATAATCCTATTGGAATTTCTTGGCTTATAGGTCTGCAAAAACAAAAAAATAATATAACAAAAATATTATATTATAGCCTTGTAATTCACACAAGGTTTGTGGCATCGGAGTATAAATACTCGAATCGAGTTTTACGCCACAAAAAATCCTGTAAGCCTGCGTGGAAGCTGGTAAAGAAGGAAACAGGCTCCTGATGGGTTTTTCAGGGCAAACATGCCTGACCTATTGAGGGGAAATTGGATGTGAAAACATCCACAAAAATAATATAATAATATATTGAAAAATAATATATTGACCCCATCGCTCAGTTCTCAACACAAAATTTTAACTTTTTAAATGTTTTTTTTGCGATATGGATTGTTTTGCTCCTTTATAATTTACTAGCAGACCCTACGTTGCCAGTTTAAAGTTTTTAGTATTAATTTTAGAATGCCAAAAAACGAATTTTGAAATTTCAACAACAGATTCGTGATAAGCAACCATAAAAACCTCCCAAATCCAGTTTTTGCGAAAAAAAAAAATTGGAAAAAGGGCATTTGCGTTATCCTTACAGGACCTTCCGTTTCGAATTTTGGAATTCCAACACCAGATTCGTGATAAGCAACCCTGAAAACCTCCTAAATACAGTTTTTGCGAGAAAAATTGGAAAAAGGATATTTGCGTTATCCTTACAGGACCTGCCGTTTAGAAGATCTTTCGCGGGAAATTTGGGCAAAAAGAAACTCACGTTATCTTTGCAGGACATTCCGTTATTATTACAGAATTTTAAATATCAGAGTCGGGGTCATCGGCCCCAAAAACCCCTAAATGAGTTTTTTCCCCTGGAAATGTGAGCAACACCGAGACTCACGTTATCCTTAAAAATATGGTTGGAAAAATGAAAGTGAGAGACGCGAGAACACACTTATAGTGCTCCGTCATTCATTGACAAGTTTTAATTAAACTTATAAATATTCTAAAGAAAATTTTTTCAAAAATAAAAATTTTACAATTTAGTTATCGAAAAAGTCAAGTGTATCATCACAATCATTTTAAAAAGTGAAAAATTTAATGCCACAAAACACCAAGAATAACTACACCAAATAAAATTCCAGTGAGCAATACCAAACAAGATCATCATCCAAATCCCGTTTGTTAGATTGACACCAAAACACTGACAACAAATCATCAACAACAACAAAGAAACGAAAAATTAGTGAATCAAATCCAACTAAATCACCAGTAGCAAAAAAAAAACATCCCACTCGAACATGTCAACAGTAACATTGGAAGATTTAACACGGCTTCTTCAGCAACAAACAAAATCAATAAAAAATGATATGCAAAATAAATTAAAAGCAATGAGTGATGATCTGAAAGCCAGTTTCAATAGTGAACTAGCAAAACTAAGTGAACGAGTCGATGCCATTGAATCGAATGTATCGTACCAATTTTCGAATTTAAAGAGTGACATTGACAATTGTGTTCATCGGTTGAATAGTACAGATGACGATTTTGCCCGTATCTCTAGACTCAATGAATTGAAAATATCTGGAATCGCTCACTCTCAAAATGAAAATTTACACGAAATTTTTTGTTCGATCGCAAAAATTATTGGTTATGACGTCACAAATCCATCGTATGTACCAGACATTGTACGCATGCATAAAAGAAACCAACAATCAAATGACTTTGTTACATTGCCACAAATCATAGTGAAATTCATCGCTCCACACATTCGTAATAAATTCTATGGATTATATTTATCAAGAGCATCTAAAGAACCGATTCTCACCGAGCATTTAAACATACCACAAGGCAGCACCGTTCGTATTGGAGAAATGTTGACACCACACAACCAATCGATTTTTACCGAAGCATTAAAATTAAAGGGAGACAAAAAATTACACAAAGTCAATACAGTTGATGGTCGTATTCGTGTTAAAACTGTCCAAACAGAGCGATTCGTAACCATCAAATTAAAGCGTGATCTTGAAGTGTACGTATCATCGAGAGTGGGAACAACATTGTCATCATCACCAGCACCACTACCATCAATTACAACAACAGCAACAAACAATTCAGCAATAATCAAGGGCACAATGGCAACAACATCTGCATCATCATCGGCATCAAAAACGAATTCAGTGCCAACGCCGACTATATCATCAGCAGCTTCTGTGCAATCACAACAACCGGCAATCCAAGCAAACAACCCACCATCAGCTTGAAAAAACCACAAGGCATTTATATTCGTTTTTTTTCATGATCATTAATTAAACCTAAAACTTTTATTTTTCAACAATAATACTAATACACTATTTTTTTTCTTTTCCTTCTTTCTTTTTTCATATTTTTTCCGAACAAGTTCGTATTTAATCCGATAAATTTCGTATTTAATCCGATCAATTTCGTATTAAGACAGTTGGAGCAATTTACTAATTTACTAATTCTTTCATGTTTTTTACTTTCTTCTACGGAGTATAATAAAGTATTGTATTCATGAAAAATTTCGACCTCTTAATTTTGCCTAAAAAACATTTCCCGATCACTCCTGGGTCGATTGGAGTCACATTAAAAAAATGTCTTTCTGTCTGTCAGTCTGTCAGTCTGTCTGTCAGTCTGTCAGTCTGTGTACAAGATTTCTCAAAAACTAATAGAGCTAGCGCCATGAAATTTTATAGGCATGTTGGGTCTTGAAATGGGACGATCCTATCAACTTTTGGTGGAAATCCGTTAACCGGAAGTATCCAAAATGGCGGTTTTTCAAAAATCGCAATTTCGTTTTTCTCGATTTACTCCCAAACTACGCGTTTTTTAGTGACCTTAAGTATGACAATACTTGGAGAAAATAAAATTTCCCACACTTTTGTCTTTAGCTATAACTCGATATCTCAACCTGTTATCGAGATAAACCGTTATTTAAAAAAAAAAACAGTTTTTTGCGATTATCTCGAAAATTAACGGGTTTTTGCTGACTGAACGTATGAAGTAAATTATTGAGAAAGGCATTCTGCACAATTTTGTTTTTTACCGTTATCCGTTATATTTTACCGTTATTGAGATATTCTCATCAATATGTAAAAAATCATATTTTTGCGAATAATTTGCAAACTAACGGTTTTTCGACAAATCAGTTAAAAGAATAATTAAAGATGTTAACATTTTCTACATTTTTGCCATTTACCGTAAATTGATATCTTTTACCGTTCTCAAGTTATCTCAAATTTTGTACGTTTTTGATATTTTTGAATAAACCAAGAATTTATTGGGAGGTCGTCTTAGGTTGACAACGCGACAGGGCTCTAGCGTAAATTGCGCAGGGTCGTAGATTTTGTAGAAGAAAGTTTTGTGTTGACCACAACTGATATTTTTTTCTTTTTTTGTTTTTCTATAAAATGGCATACAACAAATTATTGACCATTTACTATCAAAATGTAAGAGGTTTAAGAACAAAAACGAACATTAGGTCAACAATTTCGGCGTCGGAGTATGATTTGATTGTTTTTACTGAACATTGGCTAAATGAGTAATGAGTATTTCGATAAGAGAAGATACTTCCAAAGTAATGAGAATTTCGATAAGAGAAGATAGAAACAGAACACATAAAAAATGGGGTGGAGGAGCATTAATTGCAATAAAACAACATATTTCATACATGAGAAGATTAGACTGGGAACGTGATTTACCTTTCGAAAATGTATGGGATGAATTATTAAGCAATTCTAAATCACAAAAAGTTTTTATTAATGTAGTTTACATTCCACCAAGAACTAAATTTGATGAATACGAGAAATACTATGAACCAAACGCAAAATATTTCATATTTGGTGACTTCAATATTGGAGCCGCAATTGAATGGCTTTCATACATGAATGAATGTTTGGCAATTTCTCATGAAGGTGACATAGCAAATGAACTTATAAACACAATGGCAATTACTGATCTTAAACAAATGAATTACATTCGTAATATAAACGGTAGAATATTGTACTTTGCTACAAATTCAAAATCACTTATAGTGATTATGAAGATAGACTTAATACACTTGGCATGATTTCTTTATTCTACCGAAGATTATATTTTGATGAATTATTACTCTATAAAATTATTACAGGCAAATTAAATACCAATCTCATTCATTCATTTAACATTCATGTTCCTGCTAGATTAACAAGATTTGCTCCCATTTTTTATGTTCCTTCTGTCTCCTCTAACATTGAATTTTTTTCACTTCCATTGAGACTTAAACGTCAACACAATGAATATTTCTCACGTATTGACCTTTTGGACAATTCTTTGGCACGTGCAAAACAATCAATCAGATTAGCACTTCCGGCTGCTTTGTGGGCCGGGTTCAGATAATGTTAAATTTATTTACAATCGTATTGCTCCAAGTGTCATATGAATACGAATATCGGGTATATATTAATTAAAAATAATATTCCATGTATAGTAGCTTGCTCTCTCATTTCTTTTCTTTTGTTAAATCGAATTACAATCTGTAAGAGGGCTTCGTGCCTGTTGAATGTAATTAAGTCCATAATACCATTATCAGAGAAAATAAAATAAAAATAAAATCCTTACAGGACATTCCATTATCCTTACAGAATTTTAAATATCAGTATCGGATTCAGCGACCCCAAAAACCCCCTAATGCCATTTTTTCTCGGGAAAGACGGGAAAAGGATATTTACGTCATCCTTGCAGGACCTTTCGTTTCTAATTTCGAAAATCTAACACCGGGTTCGTGATCAGCGATCCCGAAAACCCCCTAATGCCATTTTTCCCCGGGAAATACGGGAAAAGGATATTTACGTCATCCTTACAGGACCTTCCGTTTCTAATTTCGAAAATCTAACACCGGGTTCGTGATCAGCGATCCCGAAAACATCTAATGTCATTTTCCCCCGGGAAAGACGGGAAAAGGATATTTACGTCATCCTTGCAGGACCTTCCGTTTTTAATTTCGAAAATCTAACACCGGATTCGTAATCAGCGATCCCGAAAACCCCCTAATGCCATTTTTCCCCGGGAAAGACGGGAAAAGGATATTTACGTCATCCTTACAGGACCTTCCATTTCTAATTTCGAAAATCTAACACCGAATTCGTGATCAGCGACCCCGAAAACCCCCTGATTCCATTTTGTCCCGGAAAAAATGGGAAAAATGATATTTGCGTTATTCTTACAGGACATTCCATTATCCTTACAAGGATGGAGTAGTAAAAATATTGAACTGTCACCGGAACTACGCAAGGTGACAAAATTTCATCTTCCTAAGTTGCATAGTTTCGGAGATATAAGGTTCCAAAGATTCCAGAGATAGACACATACCCAGCCAGGTAGCCAGGGGGGTTATCAGGGAACTCGAATCGAAAGTGAAATGTACGGAAAATTCTGAAACGGTATCAGCTAACTCGATTTCGATCAAATATTTGTCATTCATTTTCGGAAATTTACTCGAATAGGTTGCAGTCGTCGGATTTGAAACTCGAAAACGAAATATGAGTAGTTTTAATGTTTTTTTATTTCATTTAAGGGTATTTTAAATACTAAATATAAATGAAATATAAATGTTCGTTGTCCTTTGGTGCAATAATGTTGATGTGTGTTCCATCAACACATCCTATAACTCCATTTTATCATTTTGTATACCATTTTGGAGGCAACGCTAACGCATCACTTTTATCCCGTACATATTTTCTGATAATCCTTGGACTGGAAACGCCGTCATCACTTTCATCACTGATATCCCGACACTTGAAAATGCCCGACACTTATTATTTTTTCAACAACAAAAAAAAAACGGAAAAATGAGTAAACAATTTGAAATCGTATAGCTAATATTGACAGCTGAATATAAACACGAATTTATCAAGCTACCAGCAGGTTCCTTGTTTTTGATTAATTTATGGCAGTACATTTTACTCGAAACGAAAGTTTTACATGATACCGTTTTCGAGTGCGGTGTTCGAGTCGATTTGATTTTCGATTCGAGATACATGATAAAGCCCCAGGTCGCGACAAATCAACTTAATAGAAAGTGTATAAAAAAATCAATCATTTCCCATAGAAATTTTTTCCAATAATAATTTTTTTCACAATAATACAAATTCTTGATTTCGGAAATATAATAGCAAATTGTATTAATATTTCTAAGTAATAGTGTTCAGACCCGACTGAACAACATAGCTGAAACGTGTAAGTACCATGCTCTAAATGGGTTGTTCTGATTCTGGCTATTAATATTATTTCGGTTCAATTCGCTTTGGAGGAATTGAAAAAAATTGAAAATAAAAATCACTCTCGAGAAAACGAAATTCAGAATTTCAGTAAAACGCTCCAAAGAACGAGAAAAAAATATGGTTATAATTTGCTTTGAGAACACAACTTTAATGCTGGGACAGAGATATCGCTCTCTTACTAATGAAATGCATACTTATATGTGTGTGTGCATCATACCATAGTTTAGAGATATATAGTTAGGAAACGCGAGAGAAATTTTTTCTTGAAGAAGAGTACGTTGTCGTCTGTTTCATTTGCTTTGTAAAGACACTAATTGCTTTTGTGTGAGAAATGCAAAACTCTCGGGATATTTCGTATTGTCGGCAGAACATTCCGTAAAATGTTCCTTGCCAGGCATTTTTTCTGTTTAAGCAACGTAACAAGTGAAATAAAAGTGTTTTTTTTTGCTAAAAAATCCTATCGCCATTGCCAGTTGAAGAAATTGTGAAAGGCCGCTGTCGGCCCTTGTGTATGTGTTGGTCCAATATTTTGGTTTGTTCTGTGCGAGTATTACAAAATGATTTTTTTCAACAAGTCTATTTGAGCTAAATGATAAAAAGAGAGAAATGATGCTGTCGACTACGGAATGATGCTGTCGACTACTTCTTTCTACAGGCGGCAAACGGAAAACCACGTTTGTGTCTTATCTTTAGTAAGTCTCTAATCTTTGATCATACCCAACAGCAGCCATCGCTCGAACCTTTCATTCATTTTTATGCAAAGCATACAAACCGCTTTGAACAAGAGCGGAAAACTTAAAGAGAAACAATTTCGATCTTAACTTGGGGGGAGAAGGAAAAATGTGCATCGATCACATGGCCGAATTAAACACAGGTCTGCTGGTTGCTTTTTAACAGCCACCATTTTGCTACGTCATCGGCAAGAAATATCGGTGCATTCTTTCTAATGTTGATTGTGTGTGCGTTAATTTCAATAATAATTCATATAAAAAGGGAAAATTCCCATTGAATCGTATAAGAATTTCTTGCCGATGACGTCAGAGTCAGAAGCAACTGAGCTGTCAAACAGACCTTGTATAATTCGGCCATGGTTTTGAACACTGTTTTTACTTGCTCTAAATTGAAATTGCTTCGTTGCTTTTATCGTGTAATTTTATTTTATTTTTATTTGTTTTTTATCTATGGGCGTTTTCATAAATTCAAGTTCTGCAAATAACACAAAAGATACGAAGAAAATGTTTTGTGCAATTTGCGTAAGTTCCGAGTACATTTATGAAAATGCCCTATTAAACATTGTTCGTTGTGTTGCAAATGAAATTTGATTTTTAGGTACAAGATGCCAAAATTCATCAAACGGAAAGTCAAATCCCGTACCATTACGGTCAATCAAATTGTTTCTTTAGTTTCCTTTTCACTAAAATTTCTTACTTAAAGATCTATTGGCGATCGTTGTAGGCGGATCCACGTATTCTGGCCGTTTCTACGAGACAGACACCTTGCTTTTTTCCCCAAAAATCAGCAAAAGTAGGATTTTGGGGTCTCCGAGCATGGCTCGGTCTTCCTGGTACTACATATCATACAGATATATTTAATGTTAGGAAATGGGTAGAGCGAAAAAAGCCACAGCCCGCGTGCGAAAACGGCGTTACGAAGAGACTGTATCCGAAAGGAAAGAGCGCTTAAAGAAAAATAACCTAAGAAAGAAAAGACAGCGTATGACAGAGAGTACAAAAGAACGGCAAGAACGTCTTTTAAAAGATAAAATTAATAAACGCGAAAAATATGCAAGACAAAATTCGGAAGAACGAGAACACCGTTTACGTTCAATGCAAACCCGGTTATCAAACGAAACCCATGAGGAGTGTGAACATCGTCTTGAAGTGGTACGCCAACGCCAACGTCTCCGTCTACTACAGGAGACCGATGAACAACGTAAGCAGCGTCTTAATGTAGCACGTGATCGTTAACGCGACCGTCGCTCAAAATATACACCATTAGAACGATCTCAGCGATTGCAGTACTATAAAAGTCGCGCAGCAAAAGTAGTTGGGCGCGAAACCCCCGAGGAAAGACAGACTCGTCTTCGTAATATAAGACAACTTAGGAAAACAAGAGCTGTGTTCGGCGTGGAAGACTTTAAAGCTGCTATAAATGTATTTGCCGATGTACCTTGTGCAGTATGTTATAAGATGTTATTTCCGAAACAAAGGCGAAATGTACGAACCAGTACGTACTTGGGGACACTTTTACCGGAGGAATTAAAAAACCTTGAAGCGAGAGGGGTAGGGGAAAATAGATAAGGGAAAAACACTAGCCGTCCCCCAAAATGTACGCATACAAATTTTCAGACCGATCGGACCATCCGATTGGGAGTTGACAGGGGAGGGGGTAAGAAGCGAGAGGGGTAGTGGAAAATAGATAAGAGAAAAATACTCGCCGCCCCCCGAAATGTACGCATACAAATTTTCAGACCGACCGGACCATCGTTTGGGAGTTATCAGGGGAGGGGAAGGCCGAGAAACGTCGGAGAGGGGGGAAATTAAAATGGGACCAACTAGGGAGTGAACTCTGTCATCTACCAAAGTTTCAACAAAATCCATGCAACGGCACCAAAGTACTGCGCGAACATCCTGATATAAAATAAACTTATAACAACACGAATTGATAACCTCCTTCTTTTTGGAAGTCGGTTAAAAAACTGGACGGCAGTGAAAATTCTTTGTTCAAATGGTGGCTACGAACAGCCTTACGAAACAAATTTCCAAATGAACGAGCAACAAAATCCAAAACTGAACGGCAGTGAAAATTCTTTGTTAAAATGGCGGCTACGAACAGCCTTACGAAACAAATTTCCAATTGAACGAGCAGCAAAATCCAAAACTCAACGGCAGCGAAATTCTTCGTTCAAATGGGGACGTTGGCAAAGCGAAAGTCTTCGTCCAAATGATGACGAGAGGTGAAGTCCCGATTTTCCCAGTAATGATGTTTTTAAAAGCTTTTATTTAGCTTGCCTTCGTGTTTGTCTGTTTGTCTGTCAGATCAAATCTTGCAACCCAATTTTGACCCACTTCCACTTGTCCGATTGACTTGAAATTTTGCACACTTATATAAGTCCGATGACAATACAATATTTTCACTACTTCGTCCTTGTACGGATAACGGAAGGTCCTGTAAGGATAACGTGATTATCCTTTTTTCCAAATTTTCCGGAAAAAAATCTCTTCTGGGGGTTTTTGCGATCGCTGAATCTGAATCTGTCATTAAAAAGTCAGTAAGGATAACGTGATTATCCTTTTCTCCAAATTTTCCGGAAAAAAATCTATTCTGGGGGTTTTTGAGGTCGCTGAATCCGAATCTGTCATTAAAAAATCTGTAAGGATAACGGAAGGTCCTGTAAGGATAACGTGATTATCCTTTTCTCCAAATTTTCCGGAAAAAAATCTATTCTGGGGGTTTTTGGGGTCGCTGAATACGATTCTCAAGTTAAAAAGCCTGTAAGGACATCTCAAATGTAAGGATATATATTCGAAGACTAAACATAACAAAAGCTATAATTGCCAATCTGGCAATCATTGGAGACCCGTATGGTGATATTCGTATCAAAATTCGAACAGTTATACCAAAATTCCACTTTGAAGTCAAACTTTCCAACAAGATTTTTTAAAATTTATTCCAATTGGATTTTGATGTATGGGAGTTTTATGTAGAATCATATCCTAAATAACTTTTGTTCTTGGACTTTTTTGATAAAATTCACCGTTTTTGAGATATTCAGAAAAAAAGTTTTCGTTCGGTACCCCCCTAATGGTCCATTTTTGCCCATTAACGAACTTAGCCTCACATTTTACGAAAAACGGATATGTGCAAAATTTCAAGTCTCTAGCTCAATCCGTGCGCCCGCAATCCGCGCCACAGACAGACAGACGGACAGACGGACAGACAGACAGACAGACAGACAGACAGACAGACAGATGGACAGACAGACGGACAGACGGACGGACATGCAAAATTCAATTTTTTTTATCATTCTAAACACACTGGTGTAATTCATTTTTGTGTGTGATGACGGGATCTTGGCGTTACAAACGGTAAAGCAAAGTTAATATACCCTTTGGTTTCACCATACGGGTATAAAAAGAACAAAATAAAAAAAATAAAAATTTTTTTTTTAAAAAAGCTTTTATTAAAAAAGAATGCACTAAAAAGAAAAAAATAATTTTCTGGACGCTGTGTATCACAAATATAAAAGCTTTTAAAAAGCGAGATAAAGCATAAAACAATAAAATAAAAAAGATAAAGCATAAAACAATAAAATAAAAATTTATCTCGCTTTTAAAAAGCTTTTATATTTGTGATACACAGCGTCCAGAAAATTATTTTTTTCTTTTTAGTGCATTCTTTTTTAATAAAAGCTTTTTTTAAAAAAAAAATTTCTTATTTTTTTTTAGTTTTCTGCTTCCAGCTTTTACGAAACTAATGCCCGGTTTCACAGTGGGAGCTTAAACTTATCCTGGTAGCTTAAGATTTCGCTCTCACAAGTGCTGTTTCACAGTTAAATTTTGTGTGTCGATTAACAAAACTCAGTTTAGTGAATTTAATAGGCCACTGTGTATTTCTGTACTCATGGTAAACAATATTTAGCTACCCGGTTATTGAATTCGTACAAATTTAAAATTTGAATTTTAAATTGAATTTGATTGAATTTGTAAATCGTTATTTTTCACCGTTATGGAGATATTTCAGATTTTCTAAAGAAAATTTGCAAAAAAATATATTTTAATTTTCGGGTTATTGTGTAAATTGCGTAGGAACGTGGATTTTTTATAATAAAGTCATGTGCTGTTCACATCAGATATTTTATGATTTGCGTCATCACAGAAAATTTTTGGCTAAAGTTCAGTTTAGCGACAATGACGCTAGAGATTTTTCGTATATAGGGAGGGGTAGATAGAAGCATCCCCTATCCAAAATGGGTATTTTTAGCCGCCGCTCGCCCTCTTGCCCCCTCCAGGGGTCAAACTTTGTATGAAACTTTTTTCTGGGGGGTGGTACGGGGGTGTGTTATATCTCCAATGAAAGGTAATGAAGAGTGGATTCCAAAAATATATAGCATGGTAGGGTTTTCCCCCTCACCCTTCGATTTATACCCCATCGACAAAAAGTGGAATTTTGCAACGAAACTACTTTTACTAGCACAATTTTGGTTCGCAAACCTTATAAAAGTGGTTTGAAATGACTGCTGACGCAGTTTTAATTACAAAATTTCATTTTAAAATTTTCATACAACCTCACTTTTCTTACGAAAAAAAACTTGAGCTACAACTGAAAATGCGAGCGACGGCTAAAAATACCCATTTTAGATAGGGGATGCTTCTATCTACCTTTCCCTATACACGAAAATCTCTAGCGTCATTGTCGCTAATCTGAACTCTTGCCCATTTCGCATGCTAAGCTTTAGCTTAAGCGCTCAAGTTTGTGGCTTAAATAAACGGAAATTTAAACTCAGTTTAAGGACTAAACCAGCACTGTGAAACAGTAATAACTAGGGCTGCCAAAAATATGCACTAAAAAAGGCGAAATATGCGCATATAATATGCACTAAAAACGGCAAAATATGCACTTAAATATGCACTTTAAAAACATTAAAAATCCGAAATATAGTATATTTCACCCAAAATAGTGAACGGAACTTGTTAAAATGTGGTTAATTCGACTTATGTGGAAAATAAAAAAATTGAAAAAATAATAGTCTGTAAAAAAGATTGACATTTTGACTGACAAAAAATTTTTTTACTTGTTTCTAAATTGCAACTGTTAAATTTTAAGATATTTCGAAAAGATGTTCAATACTTCATATTGTCTATGGTATAATAAAACTTGTAGAAAAATCTCAGTTGTTGCTACCACAAAACTTTCTTCCACAAAATCTACGACCCTGCGCAATTTACGCTATCCCTATCGTTTTGTCAACCAAAGACGACGTCAAAATGTACAAAATTTGAAATAACTTGAGAACGGTAAAAGATATCAATTTACGGTAAAAGGTAAAAATGTAGAAAATTTCATTGTCTTTAATTCGTTTTTCAAAAGTTTTTTCGAAAAACTGTTAGTTTGCAAGTATGTAATTCGCAAAAATATATTTTTTACATTTTAATAAAAATATTTCAATAACGGTAAAAGATAATGGATAACTGTAAAAGACAAAATTGTGCAGAATGTCATTCTCATTAATTCATCTCATATATACAGTAAGCTAAAAACCATTTTTTTCGAGATAATGGAAAAAAATTAATTTTTTTGAAATAACGGTTTATCTCGATAACAGGTTGAGATATCGAGTTATAGCTAAAGACAAAAGTGTGGGAAATTTTATTTTCTCCAAAAAACGCGTAGTTTGGGAGTAAATCGAGAAAAACGAAATTGCGATTTTTGAAAAACCGCCATTTTGGATACTTCCGGTTAACGGATTTCCACCAAAAGTTGATAGGATCGTCCCATTCCAGGACCCAACATGCCTATAAAATTTCATTGCGCTAGCTCTATTAGTTTTTGAGAAATCTTGTACACAGACTGACAGACAGACTGACAGACAAAAAGACATTTTTTTAATATGACTCCAATTGACTAAGGAATGATCGGGAAATGTTTTTTTTTAGGTTAAATTAAAAGGTCGAAATTTTTTATGAATACAATACTGTATTATACTTCGTAGAAGAAAGTAAAAACACATATTTATTTATTTTTAATATTTATTCTAGCTGAAACAGTCGAATTATAATTTGAATTGTACAAAAAAAATTTGGTTGTTCATGAAATATGCAACTAAATATGCATTATATGCATTTATATGCATTTATATGCAAATATGCACTAACGTGTCAAATATGCGAAATATGCAACAACAAGTGACCTTCATTCGCTTCTAAACTTATTGATTCGGATGAATAAAAAACTCCCGGAGCCGAAATCATAACGAGAAGAAATATGCAAATGCATATTTTTGGCAGCCCTAGTAATAACAGTTAAGCGAAAGCTTAAACCAAATTCGAAGCTCAAGCTCGCACTGTGAAACCGGGTGTAAGAGTTTTCCCTTCTGTGCTAATTGTAGCAGTAATAAAAGCCATTTCCAACGAAATGCGCGAAATTAACTCCTTGGTAGCGTGGAGCAAATCTATAAAAAAAAAAAACACTTGAAAAAACAAGTTTTATAACCTTTTACACTTTCAAAATGCACTAAAAAGTAAAAAACAAGTTCAAAGTTTCACAAAAAATGTTTTTATAAATTGCGCGTTGTTGTGAAAGTATAAAGTGTGCTGCGTTGCACAGTATGAAACCGCTATTACAGATTCAAGAGCAAATGCAACGTCACACACTTTATACTTTCACAACAACACGCAATTTATAAAAACATTTTTTGTGAAACTTTGAACTTGTTTTTTACTTTTTAGTGCATTTTGAAAGTGTATAAGGTTATAAAACTTGTTTTTTAAAGTGTTTTTTATATTTTATACTTTTTAGTCTTGAATTAGCCTACCAAAAACCTCCAGAAAAGATCTTTCGCGGGAAATTTGAGCAAAAGGAAACTCACGTTATCTTTGCAGGACATTCCGTTATCCTTACAGAATTTTAAATGTCAGAATCGGATTCAGCGACCCCAAAAACCCCCTAATGCAATTTTTCCCCGGAAAAAATGGGAAAAGGATATGTGCGTCATCCTTACAGGATTTTCCGTTTTGAATTTTGAAAATCTAACACCGAATTCGTGATCAGCGACCCCGAAAACCCCCTGATGCCAGTTTTTCCCGGGAAAAATGGGAAAAAGGATATTTGCGTTATCCTTACAGGACCTTCCGTTTTGAATTTTGAAAATCTAACACCGAATTCGTGATCAGCGACCCCGAAAACCCCCTGGTGCCAGTTTTTCCCGGGAAAAATGGGAAAAAGGATATTTGCGTTATCCTTACAGGACCTTCCGTTCTGAATTTTGAAAATCTAACACCGAATTCGTGATCAGCGACCCCGAAAACCCCCTAATACCATTTTTTCCCGGAAAAAATGGGAAAAAGGATATTTGAGTTATCCTTACAGGACCTTCCGTTTTGAATTTTGAAAATCTAACACCGAATTCGTGATCAGCGACCCCGAAAACCCCCTAATACAATTTTTTCCCGGAAAAAATGGGAAAAAGGATATTTGCGTTATCCTTACAGGACCTTATCCTTACAAGGATGGAGTAGTAAAAATATTGAACTGTCACCGGAACTACGCAAGGTGACAAAATTTCATCTTCCTAGGTTGCATAGTTTCGGAGATATAAGGTTCCAAAGATTCCAGAGAAAGACACATAGGTAGGTAGGTAGCCACATAGGTCGCGACAATCCAACTTAATAGAAAGTGTATAAAAATGGATGTTTGTTTGTCTGTCTGTTTGTTTGAGATTACAAAACTCAAAAACTACTGTACCGATTTTACGCGTTTTTTTGCAAAATGATCTGCGTTGCCCGGAGCAGGTTTTTAGCTATGTTAGATTTTCAAAAATCGAAAATGAAGGTCCTGTAAGGATAACGAAAATATCCTTTTTTCCATTTTGCCCCGGAAAAATTTGCATTATCGGGTTTTTGGGGTCGCTGATCACGAATCCGGTATTAGATTTTCAAAATTCGAAACGGGAGGTCCTGAAAGGATAACGCAAATATCCTTTTTCCCATTTTCCCCGGGAAAATTGGCATTATGGGGTTTTTGGGGTCGCTGATCACGAATCCGGTATTAGATTTTCAAAATTCGAAACGGGAGGTCCTGAAAGGATAACGCAAATATCCTTTTTCCCATTTTCCCCGGAAAAATTGGCATTATGGGGTTTTTGGGGTCGCTGATCATGAATCCGGTATTAAATTTTCAAAATTCTAACCGAAAAGTCCTGTAAGGATAACGAAAATGTCCTTTTTCCAATTTTGACGTGGATACGTCTTGGATTTTGGTTATGGGGGTACAAATTAGAAAATCGGCTTGCTGCCATGATAACAAATTTGCAATCGATGAAACTCGATAGTTTGTGGTGACATCCGAACAGAAACTGTGTTATAAGATCCGGCCTACATTAAAGCATTGTTTCGGGTATTTTGTTATGTTAAACTATGTTCAATTATCTTTTTAAGAATCAAAATCTAAATTTTCACTGCCGCTGCGTTTGCTGCTTGTAGTACAGATTTCACATTTATACTCTTTTTATGCTGCTCCTTTGTGTGTATTGAATCTGATGTATTGAATGTCATGTTATTTCGTTCTTTTCGCTCTTAACGGCAAAAGTGTTTGCTGTGGTTTCCGACTCTCGTTCTTGGGAACGAAAATGATTTCTATTTAGGTTTTCGCTTCTTGTTCAAAGCGGTTTGTGGGCCTCGCATAAAAATGAATGAAAGCCTCGAGCGATGGCTTTTTGGTATGATGCACATTGCACACACACATGTAAGTATGCATTTTACTAGTGAGAGAACGATATGAGCCGCTCACTGCACACTCCAACTAACTCCATAAAACAAAAATAAAACCGACTTTAAAAAAAACTGAAAAGAGAAAAAAGCACTAAAAAGAAAAAAATAATTTCAAACTATGTCCATTAATAGCGTATTTAAAATTCGGCTTTTTTGGAGTGGCGTTAAATTTACACTAAATAAAATCGTTGTAAAATTTCTATTGTCAAGTTTCGCACAAAATCAGTTTGTACATGGAGACAAAAAATAGGATAGATTTCTACAAAAAATAGTAACATATGAGACAGTGGGCTTTTTTATAGCGATTGCTTAAAAATAGGGAATCCAATTTGGGACATAAAAGAACTTAGTTTTGGTGCTTCTAAGAGCCGTGTCTATAGTTAATCTGTTTGACAACACAATTTTTGGAGTCGATCTTAGTTCTTAGTTAGCCTTAAGGGTTAGAAAGTATGTAAACGATTAGCCTTAAGGGTTAGAAAGTATGTAATTTATTTTAGTTGCAAATTTAACGCCACTCCAAAAAAGCCGAATTTTAAATACGCTATTAATGGACATAGTTTGAAATTATTTTTTTCTTTTTAGTGCTTTTTTCTCTTTTCAGTTTTTTTTAAAGTCGGTTTTATTTTTTTTAGAAATTTTTTTTTTATTTCGAACGTTTTTAGTTTCAATTTTTAATATAGGTAAAATTACAAAGGGTTTGAGGGGATAAGTCCGCAGATGAGAAATATATAAAAGAATCTTCCAGATATTGTACTGAACACAATAAAAAGAATTTTACTCGATATCCCAAGCAGGGAGGGGTTTGAAGGGGTTAACACGGGGGAAATATATAAAAGAACCTTCCTTGTGTTGTACTGAACACAACGTAAAAACATAACAAAAGCTATAATTGCCAATCTGGCAATCATTGGAGACCCGTATGGTGATATTCGTATCAAAATTCGAACAGTTGTACCAAAATTCCACTTTGAAGTCAAACTTTCCAATCAGATTTTTTTAAAACTTATTCCAATTGGATTTTGATGTATGGAACTTTAATGTAGAATCATATCCTAAACAACTTTTGTTCTTGCACTTTTTTTGATAAGATACACCGTTTTTGAGATATTCGCAAAAAACGTTTTCGTTCGTATGGGGGGTATCCCCCCTAATGGTCCATTTTTGCCCATTAACGAACTTAGCCTCGCATTTTACGAAAAACGGACTTGTGCCAAATTTTAAGTCTGTAGCTCAATCCGTGCGCCCGCAATCCGCGCCACAGACAGACAGACGGACAGACAGACGGACGGACATGCTAAATTCAACTTTTTTCATCATTCTAAACACACTGGTGTAATTCATTTTTTTGTGCGATGACGGGATCTTGGCGTTACAAACGGTAAGGCAAAGTTAATATACCCTTTGGTTTCACCATACGGGTATAAAAAATATTCAGGTGGAATTGAGAACCTTTTCCTTTTTGGAAGTCGGTTAAAAAGTTGAGAAATGCGATGAAATAATGTGCATTGTTTTCTAAAATTCTTTTTATAATATAAAAATTTTGTCGCTTATTATTCAGGAATCCTTATTATTCAGCAAAACTATTATAAATATAAAAAGTTATGACTATACGAAGTGCTTTACACTTAATTTTAATGTTTTTCAAAAGTGGAGTTAATCGATGTGTGCAGTGAACGGCTCATATTTCGCTCCCAGCATTATAGTTGTGTTCAGGGTTGTGAGATTTTTGATCTTCGAAATCGTAGTAAATCGGCCGAAAAATATTAATAGAATCGATGAAATAGTAGTAAATTTATGTAAAACCTTCGTCATTATTTAATATAACTAATTTGAACGAAAGACTAGAAATGGGAGTGTTTTGAACACTGTATGTATGATATTTACTTCATACTTCTCATATCATAAACCAATTACTTATAAATAAAATTATTATATAAAATTATTATTATAAATAAAATTATTATATTATAAAATTATGAAACCGAATATCTCAAAAACGGTGCATCTGTAGTGGTCAAGTTGTACGTCTAATAATCATAATAATTTGCTACAGCTATAGAGAGTGGCACGTTAGATTTTCTTACGGCTATACTCGTCGGAGGGGTGGATCGTTTCTCTATGCTGTAGTCAACCATCACATAATAATTTTCGTGCCATTTACAGGTAAAACTACTAGGAACAAAAGGGATCAGGAAAGGAAAGAAATTTTATGCAACCGATCGAACATATTGCCGAAATATGCTAGCATATTTCGTACGATGAGTCAGCTTCAACTCATACTCGCATCCAACTCTAAAATATCAAATTAACAAAACATAATGTAGTTGTTTATCGAGTTAAACATTTATAATTTTATTTTGCCCAGATAGAGCATTCGTTTTTCTTACAATTACTAAATAATAAATTTTAATAAATTTTAATTATTCCTAAAACAATAAAAAATCTCCACAAACTAATAATTGCAAACTATCAGGTAAGCTAAACTAATTTAAGTTTAAGTAAAGTAATGGCTACTATAACGTTAACTTGAACAAGAACTAGCGCACCATTAAAATTTTGCACCTGCATAAAACAAATTTGTTCAAGTGCAATAAGAATAACATCAGCAAATTTCTTCATCAGCTGCACTTGAACCTACTGGGCAAATTGCTTGCTTCACATTTCTAGTTCCGCAAACAATTACAATTATGTCGTCTTCCGATTGTTATATAATCGCATGGCACGAGTTCTTTAGACGTTAAGTATTTACAAACTTTGTACTTACTAAAATATACTTCCCAAAATAATGTTTAGTCATAAGTAGATATAAATATCGCTGTGAACTGTGTTAACAGTTAGTTAGTTCAAATCATTGAAATAAACTCATTCGTTTTAACCATTAACAAGTCTATCATTATATGGACGGTGGTTCATTAATTCACATCAGTGAAATAGCATTGTAAAGCCGCAAGAAGGGAAACGATTCCAGATCTACAGCGGACTCCAGATACAAAAGAGTATTTGGACATTTTTTGGTGACCCCGGCGTGATTCAACGTGGTTAGCAGCCGTGGGGCCTAGCAGCGTTCAGCAGTCAGTCATACAGCAGCGTGGTTAGCAGCCGTAGTGCCTAGCAACGTTCAACAAATAATCATACAACAACGTGATCAGCAACCGAAGTATTAGCAGCGTTTTACAACGACATCATGGCATCTTTAGAGGAATTAGCTTCTCAGCAGACAAGTTTCGGAAAGACCATCGAGAGATTATGGTCCAACTACAAGAAGGACGGCCCATCCCGATGGAAGCCAGAGTATCTTCAATCAAAACTTGAAGAATTAGAGAAGCTGTGGTCAGCATTTGAATATAATGACGAGTCCATGTCCATATATAAAGGAACTAATATGGATCACCTATATTTCACACAAGGATACTTCTGACAAGTTAAGAAGCTTTATGAGGAATTCAAGGCAGTGGTACTAACTACTATCAGCAAGTGTAGTAGTAACGACAACACGAGTACTGGAGATCAAGCCAAAGCAACGGTCAGCGAATACACCGTCAAGGGAGGCTTCAGTGCAGCAGAAGAAACACAAGAAGAAAATTGCGTGGGCAATTTCGATGAGGAACAGAGGTTAATCCGCAAACAAAAGGCATCCATGGCAGCCTTAGAAAGATTTATCCGTGCTATCGAAGTTGATATCAACCAGGCCCACTCGCATTCTTACTACAAGCTAAAGGTCAATTTTATAATGGACTATTGGCAGAAAATTTCTGAGTTACATTCCGAAATTTTATCAATTGGCGACAATCCGTTGGATTATAATGAGAAGTACTACTCAGAGATGGAGGCCCGCTGTCAAGAAACTTTACTCACTCTTCAAGAAAGGGGTGAAACAAATCAATCCGGCGCAGAGATGGTCCGCAATAATCAACTGAAGCTGCCGAAGATATCCATCTCGAAGTTTGATGGCAACTATTTAAAAAAAAAAGTTTCACGACATCTATGAGCAATTGGTGCACAAGGGCACGATGAGCAAGTCAGAGAAGATGTTTTATTTGAAGGCTAATCTAACAGATGAGGCCAGCCGGCTCATACAGCATCTTCAGGTAGCCGAGGAAAATTACAAAGGAGCGTGGGATCTGGTGCAGAATCGTTACAACAATCAGCGAATGCTCGTTGCCGCGTTATTAAATAAACTTTTGTCGCAATCGCCAGTGATTGTTGAAACTGCATCCTCCTTGAAGCATATCCATGATACCACCAAGGAAGCTCTACTGGCAATCCAGAATCTTGGTGTTCCAACCAAGGAATGGGGACCGCTGGTGCTCCGCATCCTATTACACAAGATGAGCGCCGAAACTCATCGATTGTTTGAGCAATCCCTTAGCAATCCTAAGGAGATTCCAAGTCTAGATGCATTCTTCAAGTTCATCGAAACTAGATTCCAAACGCTAGAGTCGGTAGGGCGTAAGGAGAAACCTGACCACAGGAGAGTTTCAAAAAATGTTCAAAAACATGAAATGCTCGATTTGTAAGAGAAGCGATCATCACATTTACGCCTGTCCCGATTTCACTAAACTATCACCAGTCGAGCGATTAAGGCAGGTAAAGAAGCTAAGGCTTTGCATTAACTGCTTAAAAGCTGACCACACGTTCGCCAATTGCCGCTCAGGATGTTGTCCAAAATACAACAAGCGCCACAACAGGGTGTTGCACATCTCTACAGAGGCTGGCGTCACAGATTACTTACTTATAGATAGGAAACTGAAGAGTGCACCCATTAACTTACTGGCAGAGTGAACACAGAAACAATAACCCGACATTATATTTTCATGTTCACTCCTTCACATTCAAATGGAATGCATGAAAGTGACAAAAAATTATCAATTTTATGTAAAAAATTATCAATTTTATGCAGGGTTTAACTTTCTAAATAAATAACGCAAAAAAATGAAAATATCACTCACAAAATTTTAATAAATAATTGAAGCCAAAGACACACAAACTTTCTCGAAATAATGCGTAAAATCTTTGAAAATTTATTTTATTTTACCCAAAAACTCATTTTTAGTTACAAAAATGTGTAAAGTCACAAATTTTATACAAACAAAAATCGTCTTTGTTTTGGACAACCTTTACCGAAACCAGCGAGATATAAGAAGCCACGAACTCGGGAAAGTTACACACACATATATACTTACAAGTAGTCGGAAGGGGTGTTTTGAATTTCGTTAATATTTTGAGAACGGTACGAGATAATTATTTACAGTAAAAGGCAAAAATGCAGAAAACTCAATGATCTATCATATTTATTATACAACATACTTGTAAGAAATAGTTTTTGTCAAAAAAGTAAAAAACAAAAAAAAAATTTTTTTAAAATGTCACTGTTTTGGTAATTTCCGGCTAGAATATATTTTTTAAAATACGATATGTTAAGGCTACTTAATAAACTGACACCTGAAAAACATTTTCCTCTCAAATAAATCGTTTGGAAAACTTCAAATATAATTATTATTGCACAGGTCATGAAAAACACCGAACGCAATCACCCATAATTAAGTGCAAGTGCATTTTCTTTGCGAATGGCCACAAATGCATATAATTTCTTTTAATTTTGCAACCCGTAAACTAATTTCACTAAATATCACTTTGTTCACTAGACTTTACCAGCTATTTATTGCCAATTCCCCTAAATTTTATATTTTGTGAACTGACAAAAATTAATCTAGCCATTTCATATTGAACTCACGGTACAATTTTACTTTACTGGAATCCGAGGGATTGCCAAAAACGCACTTTCACTAGAACAATTTGTGGTCACAAACCTCATAAAAGTGGTTTGAAATGACTGCTGACGCTGTTTTAATTACAAAATTTCATTTTAAAATTTTCATATAACCTCACTTTTCTGACGAAAACAAACTTTAGCTACAAACCAATTTTACTGGAAATTGGAGCGGAAAAACTTTTCAGCCTCACCTCGCTTTTTCCCGCCCCACTTCAGCGGTCATTTTAAACCACTTTTATGAGGTCTGTGACCTCAAATTGTCTAATTTGGGGTCCTCGGATCCTCGCAATTCGTCGCATTCCGGTAAAGTAAAATTATTCCGAACTCACTTTGTCGGCCAAGAAAAACACAGTAAAATCACGGAAAACAGTAGTTTATCACTAATATCTAATAATAAATACGAGTTTGTTACGAAATACTTGCACTTATTTTTGGGCGAAAATATATTATTATTTACCTAAAACGCGATATAAAATTAAAGTTGCGATTTCCTCCCGACGAAACAATGCATAATAGCGCGAACAATGACAAGTGACTAAATCACCGACTACTTACTCATACATGTCCGATTTACTTTCGGGGCTTTCTACCAATACTCTCGCAGGTTTTGGTAAAGCAAAGCAAAACCTGCGAGAGTATTGGTAGAAAGCCCCGAAAGTAAATCGGACATGTATGAGTAAGTAGTCGGTGATTTAGTCACTTGTCATTGTTCGCGCTATTATGCATTGTTTCGTCGGGAGGAAATCGCAACTTTAATTTTATATCGCGTTTTAGGTAAATAATAATATATTTTCGCCCAAAAATAAGTGCAAGTATTTCGTAACAAACTCGTATTTATTATTAGATATTAGTGATAAACTACTGTTTTCCGTGATTTTACTGTGTTTTTCTTGGCCGACAAAGTGAGTTCGGAATAATTTTACTTTACCGGAATGCGACGAATTGCGAGGATCCGAGGACCCCAAATTAGACCATTTGAGGTCACAGACCTCATAAAAGTGGTTTAAAATGACCGCTGAAGTGGGGCGGGAAAAAGCGAGGTGAGGCTGAAAAGTTTTTCCGCTCCAATTTCCAGTAAAATTGGTTTGTAGCTAAAGTTTGTTTTCGTCAGAAAAGTGAGGTTATATGAAAATTTTAAAATGAAATTTTGTAATTAAAACAGCGTCAGCAGTCATTTCAAACCACTTTTATGAGGTTTGTGACCACAAATTGTTCTAGTGAAAGTGCGTTTTTGGCAATCCCTCGGATTCCAGTAAAGTAAAATTGTACCGTGAGTTCAATATGAAATGGCTAGATTAATTTTTGTCAGTTCACAAAATATAAAATTTAGGGGAATTGGCAATAAATAGCTGGTAAAGTCTAGTGAACAAAGTGATATTTAGTGAAATTAGTTTACGGGTTGCAAAATTAAAAGAAATTATATGCATTTGTGGCCATTCGCAAAGAAAATGCACTTGCACTTAATTATGGGTGATTGCGTTCGGTGTTTTTCATGACCTGTGCAATAATAATTATATTTGAAGTTTTCCAAACGATTTATTTGAGAGGAAAATGTTCTTCAGGTGTCAGTTTATTAAGTAGCCTTAACATATCGTATTTTAAAAAATATATTCTAGCCGGAAATTACCAAAACAGTGACATTTAAAAAAAAATTTTTTTTTGTTTTTTACTTTTTTGACAAAAACTATTTCTTACAAGTATGTTGTATAATAAATATGATAGATCATTGAGTTTTCTGCATTTTTGCCTTTTACTGTAAATAATTATCTCGTACCGTTCTCAAAATATTAACGAAATTCAAAACACCCCTTCCGACTACTTGTAGGTATATATGTGTGTGTAACTTTCCCGAGTTCGTGGCTTCTTATATCTCGCTGGTTTCGCCTTTACACAAAATTTAACAAACGACACGAACTCCAATATAAAACTCCGGAGTTTTGTTTACATTTGTAACCAAAAATTCAAGCCAGAAGAAAATCAACAATTGAAATACCTTCTAAAAACTTCAAAATTTAGCGATTTCCAAAGGATTTTTTAAGGAAAAAGATGCCCACAACATACATGAAATGCCTTGTTAAGGCATGTGAAGCGGATAGCAAGAAAAATCCAAACAGGAAATTTTTTTTTACAAAACTATCACATTTTTTTTCGCACTCGATTTTTTTGAATTCGAACTGTCAATGCATTTCAGTAATGCCAATACGTAAGGTTTTCTTTGAATTTCAAGATGCAATTTGTTTGCAAATAAGTTAAAATTATAAAATTGTATCTCTAATAATTTCATTATAACATATAATGCAAACATTAAATGATGTATTTTGTTATAGAAAGCAAATTTGGCTCAATTCTATCAATCGCCAAGATTTCTTAGAAAAAGAAAACATGGGAATGAACCGTGTCTGCGAGATTCATTTTGAGAAGAGCATGTTTGGTTCATCTAATCGCCTTAAAAAGAAAGCTTTTCCTGTAATTTTATTGTCTTCAGTTCTTGACGTAAGATATCTTTAATATTCTTTTAGTAACCTCTATAAACATCACAAAAGCTTATTTTCTTGTTCCTGAACATAAGCTTTTTAACATAAACGGCAGAATATGAAAATAATTTTATTTTTTGTTTATTTTTTAATGAAAATTAGACATCTGATAACTCCAAAAGTACAAGCATGGAAACAGAAAATTGCTGTGAATTTGATTATTTTTATGATATTTCTCAAGGCGTATCTCTAGATAAGCAACATTTAAATGAACCTTGCACCAGTTCTCAAACACAAATTATGCCATATTTTCAGTTCAATGAAAGTGGACAATGTGAGAGAAAAAATGCCTCTACACAAACTGAAGATGATTTGGAAAATTATTAGAAAACCAAAACAATACAATTAAAGCACTCAAAGCTGCTGCCATCAAAATCGTTTCGAGTTAGAGAAATTGAATTTTTTTTTAAATACATGTACATATATGTATATTTAATCGTTTTTATAAGTTTTTAAAACAAGCTAAAAACAACAAAAAACAAAATAAATTATCACAAAATAAAAAATTAAATACCAGCTTCTAGCTGTTTTAAGGTAGATGCATAAGGGATACAGAACCATGCAATAAATAGCATTTTTCGTGCCCCTGGGTTAACTTTTGAACCCGTGTAGTTTTCACTTTAGTTGAATAATTTTTGAAAAGGGCACAGTCTTTAGTTTCATTCATATATGGCTTCAAGATCCACCGAATTGCAGGGGGATGGTGAGGGTTAACGAACTTTCTCGTGATTTTTATACCCGTATGGTGAAACCAAAGGGTATATTAACTTTGCCTTACCGTTTGTAACGCCAAGATCTCGTCATCGCACACAAAAATGAATTACACCAGTGTGTTTAGAATGATGAAAAAAGTTGAATTTAGCATGTCCGTCCGTCCGTCTGTCTGTCTGTCTGTCCGTCCGTCTGTCTGTCCGTCTGTGGCGCGGATTGCGGGCGCACGGATTGAGCTAGAGACTTGAAATTTTGCGCAGATTCGTTTTTCGTAAAATGTGAGGCTAAGTTCGTTAGTGGGCAAAAATGGACCATTAGGGGGGGTACCCCCCATACGAACGAAAACGTTTTTTGCGAATATCTCAAAAACGGTACATCTTATCAAAAAAGTGGAAGAACAAAAGTTATTTAGGATATGATTCTACATAAAACTCCCATACATCAAAATCCGATTGGAATAAATTTTAAAAAATCTTATTGGAAAGTTTGACTTCAAAGGGGAATTTTGGTACAACTGTTCGAATTTTGATACGAATATCACCATACGGGTCTCCAATGATTGCCAGATTGGCAATTATAGCTTTTGTTATGTTTCACATAAATCATGCCATTAAAAATCACGAGAAAGTTCGTTAACCCCTCACCTACCCCTGCAATTCGTTGACTCTTGAAAACATAATAATATGGTTTATATATTATATGGATCACATTAGAGACTGTGCCCTTTCCAAAAATTCCTCAACCAAAGTGAAAACTACACGGGTTCAAAAGTTAGTTTAGGGGCAAAATCGTGCATCGTTCTTTATTGTGTATAGAAATCCGTTATTTTAGATTAAGATTTCGCGGTAACATTTTCGCACTTCCAAAATTTTTGAATTTTGAACAAAGTGGATTGTATCTCATCGGGAACATTAGAAGTCATCTCAATTGCAGATTGCAACGTTTCAATGGAGCATATTTTGTGTTTTATTTCGACTTAGAGGAATTAAAATAGACCAAAAAGCTCCAAAATCGCTTCGAGTTAGAGGAATTTCGACTTAGAGAGTTATTTTTTAAAGAAAAATTGAAGGGAGCGCAAAAAAAGGTTAAAAAATTCGAGTTAGAGGAAAATTCGAATTATAGGGATTTCGAGTTAGAGGACTTTGACTGTATATTAAATGTGCATTAACATTACTACGATTATAAATTGCAATTTTTTATTAAAAAAAACATTTAACCAAAATGAGTTATGGCAGCACTATTCAAATTCAACTACGCGCATACGAAAGCAATTTCTGTAGCTACAGAAAAATTGAAATAGCATTATTGCAGGCGTTCCTGCTCTAATTTAACCGTGGATTTTGTTCCTCGATTCTTAACTATAGTAAGTAAACTGTGCTGGCGTTGCTCAGATCAGTCCATCATCTCAAGGACAAGGTACGGCTACGAATCTATTGATCCGAAACCTACAAGAAACAAACGCACACTTTGTGTTTCTTGCAATAGCTTCTGTCCACGTCTACAATAGAAGTAGTCAGAAGATAAATTGTCGTGCCCTGTTGGACTCCGGATCCCAACTTAACTTCGTAACAGAGAACCTTTACAAAAGTTTGGGAGTCAAGGCGGAGATGGAGCACTTACAATTGGCTGGCATCGGAGATCATCAAGTCAAAATTCAACGTAGAGTCAACATAAAAATTAAATCACTTGTGACCAACTACACAGCGAACATAGAGGCTTTTGTTCTTCCGCAGATAGCGTCATACCAGCCAACAAAAGACATTCAGGCGAAGCAATGGCCAATTCCCCAAAACATGCAACTCGCCGACAAAGAATTCTATAAGTCTAAGTCCATTGATTTGTTACTCGGCGCGGAAATTTACAGCGAGTTAATGACAATCGGGCAGATGAAGATTGGCGCAGATTTACCAACATTGCAGAACACAACCCTCGGATGGATTGTATTGGGTAAGGCCACATCATCCAATGCTCCAGCACAATTCTGTGGCATCGGTCTTGCAGAGAATTGCGACAGTATCGAAGATCAATTACAGTAGTTTTGGACCATTGAGGAAGTCGAAACTACCAAACATTCGATGACTCCACATGAACAAAAATGTGAAGATTTTTTTAATTATCGTCCAATAAGTATTTTATCAGGGTTCAGTAAAATCTTTGAAAGCCTTATCCACCAAGTCTTCTATGATAAACTTGCTATAAATATAACGGAACAACAACACGGATTTATAAAGAAGAAATCGACGACAAGTAACTTACTCGAATTTACAAATTTTATTGCCAAAATATTTGAATCTCATGGTCAAATAGATACCATATACACTGACTTTTCTAAGGCGTTTGACAATGTTAACCACAACATACTTTTAGCTAAAATGACAAAATATGGTATATCCGGCCAGCTACTTGAGTGGTTACAGTCATACTTACAAGACAGACAAATGCGAGTCTTATTTAACGGCTTTAAATCTCCCAGTTTCAGTCCGAAATCAGGAGTACCTCAAGGATCTACTCTAGGACCTTTACTATTCTTATTTTATATAAATGACGTATCACATTTTCTGACTTCACCATTTTTAATGTTTGCTGACGACCTCAAAATATTCAGAGAGATTAAATCTGTGTTAGATGTTAATTTATTACAAAATGATATAGAAGTCCTGTCGCGTTGGTGTCATTCTAATGACCTTGTTCTTAATGTCAATAAGTGTTTTAAAATGACGTACACATTGAAAAGATATCCTTTTAATTTTGACTATTATATTAATAACGCTGTACTACAACAAGTAACTAGTATTAAAGATCTTGGTGTGACCTTTGATCCAAAACTTAATTTCGACAATCATTATACTGATATATCTACCAGAGCTTATCGTATGTCTGGATTTATTTTGCGTACTTCAATGTCTCTAAACAACATGAATACAAGTATTTTACTTTATAATTCTTTAGTAAAAAGCATACTAGAATATTGCTCGGTTGTATGGAATCCTTATAACGAAAATCACAAATTAACTATTGAATCTGTTCAGAGGAAATTCACTAAAAGTGTCCTATTAAGAATAAATAAAAAAGATTTGAATTATAAAAGAAGATTAGAGCATCTCCACATGCAGTCTCTTGAAAAACGTCGAATTTGTCTTGACGAATGTACACTTTTTAAAGTCATGCACGATCTACTTTCAACTTCATTACGACAAGATATAATAATAAGAGTTCCAACTTTCAATTCCAGAAATAAAAACATATTTATGCCACAGGGTACTACGAGCAACATATATTATAATTCTCCAATTATTAGATTGCAACGAAACCATGATTTGTTCCAATTTGGTTCTTTTGACTGCAGTTATTTAAATTTTAAAACATCTGTCAAAAACAAAATTTTAAGTATTTAGAGCTATAGTGTAAATGGAATTTTTTTTTCTGTACTGTAGTTATATCGTAAATCGTAAATAAATAAATAAATGCAACGTATAAGAGAAATCCAGAAGGAAGGTTCCTGGTCAAACTTCCGTTTCAACATGCCTCAACAAATTTGGGGAAATCAGAGGACATCGCTATCCGACATTTTCTGGCTTTAGAGAAGAAGCTAGAGAAAAACTCAACAATAAAGAAAGAATACAGCAAATTCATCAAAGAGTATATACAACTTTGTCATATGGAAGCCATTGATCGCAAAAGCATCCCACAACAACACCTTTTTTTTACCACATCATTGCGTTTTAAAGCCCGATAGTAGCACCACAAAGCTTCGAGTGGTTTTCGATGCATCTGCAAAGACGTCGACAAATTACTCGCTAAACGATGTGCTGCACACCGGCCCGGCAATACAGGAAGAACTGTTCAACGTACTCATAAGATTTCGACTGAAACGATACGTTTTCACGGCTGACATCGAGAAAATGTATAGGCAGATCATGTTAGACGATGAAGATCGCAATTTCCAACTAATACTCTGGAGAGATGACCCATCTGAAGAAATCAAAGTATATCGTCTGAATACTATAACTTATTTTATTTATTTACTATCAGCCATACAGAGCAGTTCTCATAGACTATACAAATTAAAGTTAAAATGCAATAAAAACAACAAAATTATAGTAGATTTAGTTTTAACAATTTTATAAATTTTTTCTTAACACATCTGATGACATATTAAAGTCAATTTTGTTAAAATTTTTATTAAAAATATTACACATCGAAGAAATATGCATATTTTTCCCATAATTCGTCTTGGAGAAATTATTATAGAAGAAATTAAATTGCCGTGTATTACGAGGTTTTATATTAATATTGAGTATTGAGAGTATGTTTGGAGAATCAATTTCATTAGTTAAAATTTTAAAAATAAACAAACTTTGAATTATTTCTCGTCTTTTTAAAAGTGATTGCAAATTTAGTAATAACAAGCGTTCTTCATACGGCGGAAGGTTATAATGATCTCTCCATGGCAAACGTCTCAATGCGAATCTTACAAATCTTTTTCGAACAGACTCAAGTCTACGAACATGACTGATACAAAAAGGTGACCAAACAACACATGCATATTCCAAAATTGGTCTCACATAACTGTTATACAGAGCTAAGGTAGAAAAAGGGTCTTGAAGACCTGATGAAAATCGTTTGACCAGAGCGAGCATTTTAGTCCGGATTCACACGATAAGTTTTTTGATTCACGTCTCGGCCAAACGATGGCAAGAAGGGCGAGATGTAGGAAGGGCGAAAATTTGGTCAATCACCAACTTTTGATTCACCAAAAGTTATTGCAAGTCCGTTTTCTCTATTCCCTTTTGCTCTCATTTGTATTCGCTCATGTTCATTTACGACAAAAACTTTCATAAACGTCAAAAAGACGCACGTCAAAACATTCATCGTGTAAATGGCCGTGAATGATTCGTGGATGTTTAAAAGAGAATAGCCGTGATTGATGAATCAAAAAACTTGTCGTGTGAATTGGGACTTATTTGCTTTATTGATGACGAATTCGCGATGAAGATCAAATGTAAGCTTACTGTCTAAAATTACACCAAGGTCTTTGATAAAACTGACTTTAGTCAAAGTTGTATAATTAATACTGTAGTCAAAAATGATAGGTGTTTGTTTTCGAGAATATGAAATAATATTGCACTTCGTTAAATTTAAAGCTAACAAGTTTTTATTGCACCAGACAAAAAAATTTTTTAAGTCAAGTTGTAAAAGAGAAGTATCATTAGCATTACTTATTTCTTTATAAATTTTAAAGTCGTCAGCAAACATTAAAACCCGAGAATAATTTAAGACGGAAGTGACATCATTCACAAATAAAATAAATAAAAGTGGTCCAATATGGCTACCTTGTGGGATACCAGAGTGGATATGTATTATATCAGACATCGCGGATCGAAATTGAACGTATTGCGACCGTCCAGTTAAATAAGAAAACAGCCACAATAACAATTTTTCTGGGGATCCCAGAACACGAAGTTTATAAATTAATAGATTATGGTCAATTTTATCAAAGGCTTTGGAAAAGTCAGTATAAATAGTATCTACTTGAGAGGAATTTAAAAATGAAGAAAAAACGTAATTTGTGAACTCACACAAATTAGTCGAAGTAGATAGTTTTTTGACGAAACCGTGTTGATGTTCGGATATGATGTTGCGACAGTAAAAATATAGATCTTCATTTATTATACACTCAAACAATTTCGGTATAGAAGAAAGTTTTGCAATACACCGATAATTTTCTACTTTAGTTTTGTTACCAGCCTTATGTAATGGAATGGTATACGAACTTTTCCATAAATTTGGAAAAGTTGCAGTGTTCAATGATAAATTGAATAAGTACGTTAAAACAACATGCAAGCTAAAGGCACACTTTTTAAAAAAAAAATAGGGGGAACACCGTCTGGTCCAAAAGAACAACTATCGTCCAGATTTTCGAGACACTTCATAACGCGCTGTTCGTCAATATGTAAACTAGGGATGAACACCTTATCCCTAGAGTCAAGATATGTGAAGTTATGAAAGTCGATTTTGTCAGTGTTTGATGTAAACGCGTTTTGAAAAAATTTAGCGAACATATTAGATATCACCAAAGGATCGTCGGAAAAACAATTATTGAATAACAAGTAGCTTGGATAACCGTCACATCCTTTTATTGAATTCATATGAGACCAAAATTTTTTAGGATTATGCTTGAATTCTTGTCCAATTTCAGAAAGATAAGCTTGGTAACGTAGTTGGATATAGATTTTAAGATCCCGACGCATGCTACTATATGAAATATAATCATCGTGTTGTCGAGTTGATCTCCACTTTTTGTAAGCTCTATTCTTTAGTGTTTTAAGATTTCTGGTTTCCTTATCAAACCAAGGCGGATTTGATACAGATTTTTGGGAATACGAATATGGGACGAACAAGCATATTAAATTATTTATAACATCATAAAAATGATTTACTGCGTGATTGACATCAGATGAGTTAAGAACTAGAGACCAATCATAATTTGAAATTGCATCATTAATAATATTAAAATCAGCTTTTTTAAAATTTAAGTGAAAATAATTATAAGGCAAAATATCGCATTCTAAATCACAATTATAAAATATATTAATAGCGGGATGATAAGAATCAACGTCTATGAGAGGATTTAGGCACGCTTCGACAATGCAATTATTGCAATCATTACTAAAAACTAAGTCCAAAATGCGTCCTAAGGAATTTCTAGTTAAATTTAACTGTCGATAATAGTGTACTCCGCTTCACATTTGGGATTTAGAGCCATTGCACAATTTTCGTCGTCTTTCGAAATTCTCCAATCAAGATGAGGAAGGTTAAAATCTCCAAACACGAAGAGTTTATCGTCCGTCGACATACGGCTAGCGACAAGATTTAGTGCTTGAACAGTTTCCTGCATAACTGTTGTTGCAGGCATAGGTATGTAGGTAACAACGATTTAAATATTGATGTTCGACTTTAGCCGCAATTTTACACAGGCGATTTCGAGGTTGTTTGGCATCGGAATTTCTTGCAAAGTGATGTTCTCATTGACCGCTATTAATACTCCCCCGCCACGCTTATAAGAACTGTTATCTGAGTTTCTGTCAACACGGTGAACATAAAAGTTTGGAGGAAATAGTTCGCGGTTCAAAAATGAGTCCATAAGCCAGGTTTCAGTTAGGACGATAACATCGTAGGAACAGCTAAGAACGTTCATATACAAAGCGTTAGATTTTGTTCTAAGCCCTCTCACATTTTGGTAGTAGAGGGAGAGTTCTACCAGTTTTTTGGCGGCCTCGTTCGATTTTGATTTGAGCGAAAGTTTCTCTTATTAAACTCATGGATAATGAGTCCATCCGGCCAAAACTCCTTTTTTGAGACCTCCAAGAAATAGGAATCAGGTACGCTGATCTTGAATGAAGATATCAAGCGATTTTCCAGATTCTCTGGCGTCAATTTTTTACAACCAAAATTCGTTGAGTGTCCCAGTTTGTTTACAATGTGCTGCCTGACGTCATCAACACTAGTCGAGTACGCCAGTCGAGAAATAAACAGCTGCTTCGGGGGGACGACGGCTCGTAAAGGCACAGGACAGCTTTGCGGTCCGCTCAGCTGATCCTTCCGTTCAATCTGCTGTGCCTTTGGTTGTTGTTATTGTGACTGGTTCGGCTGCTGATGTTGACCATGAATCAAATACAACAGATTGCGCATTGCGCAGGTCCGCCATGTTGGATTTTTGCTGTCAAGAGATTGTGACGTCAGCTGCGCGTAGATGTTTAATAAGTCTATGGAAAATTTAGAATTTGTGGTTTTATCTCAGTTTTTGAAAAATAATTAAAAGTGCTGTAATATCAAAACTAACCTCAAGAACTAAGTGTTTAATATTTAAGACATTGAAATGGGTGTTTGTGCCGTGTGCAACAACGAAAAGAAAGGCAGTGAAAAGACGAGTTTCCATACATTTCCCGAGGACAAACTTTTATTGAGGAAATAAACGAACTTCTGTTAAAGAAAGGATACATTTAATATAAAAACTGCGAGAATTTGTAGCCAACATTTTGTACCTGATTGCTTCGAAAATAATATGCAGTATGAAATGGGTAAGATATGAGTAAATAGCAAAACTCTAAGTAATGTTTATATTTTACAGGGTTTGTTATTCCAACTTTATTTAGCATTTCCGAAACTGTTGCAACTTCAAGTCGGACAACCAGGATGGCTGAAAAGCAGCCAAAACAATTAGTTGCTGATTTATTACAACAAAACGAGGAGCCTTTGCATGACGAAGCAATCAATGCTGCAGTGTTAATCCGTTGGAGGACACAACTTATTCATGGGTTAATCATTTGAGCAAAGGTGATCTTTCTAAACCAACAGAGGAAATATTGACTCATGTCACGGCATTAGATAAAATTTTTCTTCACGTTAATAAAGAACATTTAGACATTAGAAAAGATTATTTAAAAAATTTAATAAAACTGTCTGAATCTTTAGATAATTGTGATATTAAAGTAAAAAAACTTTTTTTCACATCGAGGGTGTATTTTCGTATACGTAAATTGAATAAAGAACTCTGTGAACATTTAACTACAAGAAAAAGGAAAAATTAAAAAATTCTAACCTAGAAATTTTAGCTATGTTTCATTTATTTTCACAAAGTGTAGTAAAAATTCACAGGCATTGTTGTTGTTTGACTATTTTTTTACTATTTATAAAAATAAATAATATTTATATTGCAGCAAACAGAATAAATTTCAGTTTTTAGGCGAAAACAGAACAAATCTCATATCAATGACATTTCAGTACGCTCTTGTGACGTCATGCGCAGAAGTTTACCAAAATGAAACTCGTCTTTGCGCAATCTGTTGTATTTGATTCATGGATGTTGACCAAGGAATTGACAAACGGTATGAGATTCCAGTTGTGATGTTTGATTTTTTTCTGCTGGCGCTGATGGTTTTTGTAATTGACCGGGGGACTGAAGTTGTTTATGCTGCTCGGTTAGTTGCTGTCTTACTGAGAACCTGGTTTGCATTAACGGGGCAGTTTTTTTAGGTGGAGCAGGAGTCGAAGGGGTTGGGGTTAAGGAAATCAAATCACTGACTTCCGATCTAACTAAATTTAATTTCCCTTGAAGTTCCTGCAAGGTTTTATCACAGCTACTGAAAAATTGTTTACATTTATCGATTCTGAAGGAATATGCGGAGCTTGAGTGACGCCGGCAATCCATACAATACCATTGCAGTCCAGTACCGCTCTTCATTATAGCATCCGTAATTGTAGCAGTAAAACCGATACATTTTGCGTGATATGTACGGTTGCAGAGACCAAAACACTGAACCATAGGCGTTTTATCTAGAGCATTCAATCCCGGGTACCCGAAACCCGGGTACCCGGGAATCCCGGCCATTTTCTGGAACCGAAAACCGGGTTTGAATTGGGTAAAATTACCCGGTTTTCGGTGCTGAAAGCAAGCAATTTCTTACATGCTAAAATATGAAAATACTGTTCGTTCGCTGCTGAATATATACGAAATACATATTTGTAAGTACATATTTCTGTTAATAATACTGTGGTCACAAGGAAAAACCGCTTAAGTCGAGTTATGTGGTTTTAAAGGTTGGTGCATATTTGAATTCTCCTTATCCAGTTCTATATTCTGTCAAAATTTGGTTTTCATGCTGTACCTCTATGAGGAATGGCAGAGCAAAAACCATATAACCTAAGTCAGTTTTGCTTGCAAAAACAAAAATAATCAAAACTTTAAAACCAAATTACTCAAAACACGCTTTTTCGACTTAGGCGGTTTTTCCTTGTGACCACAGAATAACTGTAAATTAAAAGATTAATGCAAAATTAAGCCATCCGATTACATTTTCTTTACAAAGTCTCTTTAAAACAACGACAATATAATAGATTTATATGCGCTCACAGAAAATATTAAATTTCCTGTAAAGTTAAAATGGTTTTTTTATGTATAGGCAGGGAACAACTATTATATAGAATGGAAAATAAGACCTTTCCTCATTACCTTCCACTAGAGTAAGCACTACACTATAGAAATTGGTTTTGTTGTCTTACACAGGGACTACATTAGGTTTTATTTCTGGTATACTAGCTGGTTCACCAAAAATAATAGCCTACTAGTTTTTTTTTGCGTGGGCCAATTCTGGTATGACATTTCAGTATGATTTTGAATTTTGACATGTCGTTAAACCGCGAACAGAAAATTAAAATTGCCAAAATATTGGCTTTAAAATGTTTGGAGGAAGAAGAACTTTTGATAAATTTGAAAAAACGAAGACAATATTGGGTAAATCCCTTTTTAGCATTAAGGGATAAATATGATATCGAAGCTAAATATGATATACGAACGAATTCCTTTCATTTTCTTTTTCACACTTTCCACAGTTAAACTCAATTCTTTGGCAATATTTTCCCATGCTCTTTTTTTCAAATCAATTCTTCGATAATTATTTGATTTTGAATTCCACAACCATTCTTTTTCGCGAAAAATATTTATCAATTTAATAATTTTGCTCCGTGAAAATTTCGTTTCCGCCATTTTAATCAATTGAAATGTCAAAATCTGGAGTGATATTCCATAACTTCCTTCAAGCGTTTGTTTCGAGTTAGAAGAAAAAGTAAAGTTACGGAATTCCACTCCTGGTATACCAGCGCTGTCTACGAAAATGGTATACCAATGCGGTCTTACCAGAAAAACTGGTAAACCAGATTGGTCCACACAGGCTTTTTAGCGACCAATTTTGCTGGTATACCAGAAATAAAAGCTAATGTAGTCCCTGTGTTACTTCTCCTTTCTGCTGTCATACACTCGATGAAAAAAAATCAAATATGATGTTTTCTTATAATGCCACCCACAGTCATTCAAAATGTGAATTTTTTAACTGTAATTTTCGGATGTACGCTTCCAACGCAAAAAATTTTGTTAGAGCTTTCCTTTCTATAATAGTAATTGTTCCGTGGTATAGGTTTAAATTTAATGTCGCAATTGCAATTTTTTACTGGTAATTTCTTATTTTTTCTTTACATTTTCAGCACCGGTTCCAGAACCGGGTACCCGGTTCTCGAAGATTCTAGCACCGAAACCCGGTTCCTTAAAATTGTCTCGGTGCTGAATGCTATAGTTTTATCGTTTAGATCATTACACGGCACCTTTGAACATTCGGCCATAATAATTGTTTATCGAAATTTAAAATGAACCACAAGAAATGTAAACAATGTAAAAAGGTTTTTCCTTTGAATAACATAATTAACGGCACAAAAGTTTATGAATAATTACAGCACTTATCACTGTTAAAGTTTATATAACCGTGTCAGATTATTAATATATCAAATGCAAATATATATAACTAAGTTTATAAACTTCTATTAAGATCAATAAATTTGAATGATTCGGAAGAACTAACAAACACGTCCGATCAATACAACGATCAACTCGATTTCTTATGGTACCGCCTCTGCATCGTATCTGAGTACGAAGTGTCTTCACACTCTAGCTGATCAGGAGGGAAAAAGGTATTCGAATGACATCAGTCAAATAATAAAGAGATGTTTTTATGTCGATGACGTGATGACCGGGGCCAATAGTCTGGAGGAGACACAGACTCTCAAAAGGCATCTTACGGAAATTTTAAGCTCATGAGCTTTCAAACTGCGAAAATGGTGCGCGAATGATCCTGAACTGCTAAAGGACAGACATAGCGAAGGAAGATCTAGAGCCGCAGCTAAACATCGAAGATGGAGGAGATGAAGGTTGCATCAAAACGCTTGGAATGACATGGTTACCGTCGTCTGACAAATTCATCATGAAGAGTAGCCCAACAGAAACCAAGCGAGTTACGAAAAGAAGTATATTGGCTGACATTGCTCACCTTTTTGATCCATTGGGATTAGTGAATCCAGTAATCGTGCGAGCCAAAATTATACTACAGAAGTTGTGGCAGCTCAAATTAGACTGGGATGCTGCAATACCAATGGAAATGCATACCCAATGGATGAGTTTCAAGGAGGAATTGGCTGAGCTGAAAGCCATCAATATTCCAAGACTAGCGATTGGCAAACATCAGAACGTTATCGTGCAAATTCACGCATTTTCCGACGCCAGCGAACGGGCATACGAAACAGCCGTATACTTACGGTCGGTGGACGCATCAGGTGACATTTGCATTCAGTTGCTATGTGCAAAATCGAGAGTGGCGCCTCTGAAGACAACAACCCTACCCAGATTAGAGCTGTGTGCTGCCGTGATGATGGCTCAGCTTATTCATCGACTTGAAAGGTCACTTGATATTACGATCAATGAGACATTCTATTGGACGGATTCGGAAATCGTTCTATCCTGGCTCAATTCAGAATCAGCAAACTACAAAACTTTTGTAGCTAATAGGATATCAACAATTCAACAAGTCAGCAAGGCACAATACCTCGTATCAAGAGGAGCGATGCCTGTACAATTAATCGAATCTAAATTATGGTTCAGAGGGCCCAAGTTTCTTCACACATCCATAGAAAACTGGCCGTCAAAAGAACGCATCCAGCCTAACAGTGATCTGGAATGTAAGAAGGTAAAGCATGCCTTGGCTGTAAGGAAGGATGAACCACACTTCATAATGAAGATTGATCACAGGAACTCATTCAATGATCTGGTTCGGATAACAGCACATATCCTAAGATTCATTAAGATTGTAAAACAAAAGGGAGAGACCAGATCACCTCCGAAAGCAAGTATAGCAGAGCTAGATGAAGCACAAAAAGTAATAATACGACACCTCCAAAACACACATTTTAGAGAAGAGCTCGTACAAATCAAGCGGCAAGGTCACGTTGATGCATCAAGCAGGTTATCTTGTTTAAGCGCTTTCATTGATGATACTGACATTCTAATAGTTGGCGGGAGGTTGCAATCGTCAAACTTGCCATACAATGCAAAACACCCAATTCTCTTGCCTTATGACGACATCATCACCACGTTAATCATGACGGAAGTGCATCAACAAAATATGCATGCTGGTCCCCAAGCACTTTTAGCGATAACACGACAACGATTTTGGCCAATAAAGGGAAAAAACATAGCCCAGGCCATAGTTCGAAGATGTGTGCGTTGCACCCATGTTAAGCCACGTCTTCTCACACAGATAATGGGGAATCTACCAGCTTCAAGGGTTCAACCTGCCAAGCCATTCTTTAATTCCGGGGTGGATTTTAGTGGGCCCATATATACGCATTACAAGGTCAGAGGCAAGCGTCCTACGAAGTCTTACATTGCTGTATTTTGCTGTTTCGCGACAAAGGCAGTTCATCTGGAGCTCGTCACTGACTTATCATCAAGCGGTTTCATTGGAGCTCTCAAACGATTTATAAGTCGAAGAGGAAGATGTCAGAACATATACTGTGACAATGCAACCAACTTCGTTGGCGCAAGCAACCAGCTGTCCGAATTGGCACAACTTTTCGAGCACGATAACGTCAAAGATAAAATCTCTAAGGCATGCAGCTCAAAGGGCATCAATTTCCACTTCATACCACCCCGAGCACCACACTTTGGGGGTCTGTGGGAGGCAGCCGTAAAATCTGCAAAGACATTGCTTCACAAAAGTATGGGTTGCGCATCCCTAACTTATGAAGAACTCGATACGGCCATAATCGAAATAGAGGCAGTACTAAACTCAAGGCCGCTGATGCCGATGTCAAACGATCCAAACTATTTGACGGCACTGACCCCGGGACACTTCTTAGTTAGAGAACCACTTACCGCTGTGGCCGATGCAAACACAAAATATATCAAGGCAAGCCAATTATCGAGATGGAAGCTAGTAAGTTATGTGAAGCATGAATTTTGGCGACGATGGTCTCGAGAATACCTGAGCGAGCTACAACAACGGCACAAGTGGAAGGGTCAGGTCGAAAACACCAAACCAGGAACTATGGTTATCATTAAAGAAGACAACCTTCCGCCGCTCAAATGGCCACTCGGAAGGATTGTTAATGCCATTGCTGGCGATGATCATATTGTCAGAGTTATAGACGTACGAACCTCAACAGGAGTATATCGCCGCCCAATTACTCGTCTTGCTCTTCTACCAATTGAAGACGATGCAGACACAAATTCCAACAGGACAGAGAATTATGAACAGCTAACTACGAAATCTAAGAAACTACAAGGCATTAGAACCAGTTTACTTTGTGCTCGGCAAGTGACGCAGAACGACCAATCGACAAAACGGAAGCTCATGGATGGTGATGCTCCTCAGAGACCAAGGAAGGTTTTTAGAATCACACCAGTAACCGGCTACAAATCGTTAATTCTAAATCTGATCATGCTGTTCTTTGTTGGACTTGGGGCTTGTAGTCATCACATAACTCATCCAGGTCCTGGAATCTACATAGAGGATATTGGTATTGCGAACTTGAAATGAGGACTGGTAAGGATAAACCTTAATTTTAAGGCCGACATTGATGATGACACCAATCGCACAAATACAGTGGTGCATGAGATGCAGGAACTTTGCGACGGTTCCAAACGTTCCAGACCAAGACGCGAATTGTGACCTGCTTGTCCACAATTTAAAGAAGAAACAAAATAAAATTCTACAAGAAATTCAAATCGTCGCGCAACATCGGATTAGACGAAAAAGACGAGGGCTCTTTGGTAAAATGCTACAACCAGTTTTCGGTGTTAACGACGAAGTTTATGCGGACATTGATCATCTCAACGAAAATCAGGAGAAATTGATGCAGATAACAAATCATCAAGCGAATTTAATGTTATCAACAGTTGCCGCGGTGAATGATACCGAATTCAGACTAACCGATAAGATGAACAAATTCAACGAAAAATTAAACAAAGCATTGGCTGTTATAAATGATATGCAACCATGGTACGCCGACATAGATGCAAACCGAGTAAATATTTATGTATTAGCGGCACATCAAATCGCCTTAAGCTTATTAACTGACATATACGATCACTACTCAATGTTAGTAAAGAACATCCTCAAGGGAGGCAATATTCTCGATTTTATATCTGCTGCCGAGCTTCTCAAATTAAAAACCAATGCTGAATCCAAATTGCCCACCAATTTGAAATTATATCATCACTACCGAGATCCCGTGGAAGTAATAACCAATTCATCACACATTTCCATTTTTGGATATCTCCATATTATTGAGACGAATCAATTCACCATCATCAAACCAACAGCCATTCCGAGGAGTTTAGCAAACGGTACCTACATAGCTCCGGATGTACCTTCTACAATCTTGTACATCGATTACAACGCTCAGACGTACTTCGAAACATCTGAGGACGATTTTAGAAGATGTCTTACCATGGAGAATCAGAAATTCTTATGCGCAGCAACTGTCGTATTCAGCATAGAAGAAAGTCCAAATTGTCTCATTGACAAAATATACCAGCGCTTGGAAAGGCACGACTGTATCCTGAAGAGTTTTCGAGCTCCCAACGTAGTTTGGAAACATTTATGTAAAAGGAATACATGGCTATTCCTTGCCAGCACACCTACATCGGCTGCTGTAATATGCAATGGTATTCGAGAAGACATTGTTTCAACGGCACCGGCATTATTCGAACCGATCAAGAATACGTGATACAAACAAAACGAAACACACTAAAAGCCGATATGTTCCAGCAGATAGAAGTGAAGGCCACATATACTAAGCCTATCAACTTTTTTTTAGCAGAACACACCAGTACATCTACTCATCAACACAATCAGCTAGATCCGGAACCGATCCTGAAGACTACAGATCACTTTCTTCAAATTAAGCAGCACCAGGAAGAATTGTTGGGCGAAACAGATCTTTCTCTTTGGAAATACAAACATTCAACACATCATGCGTTATCAATTACATCAATCATTATATCAATTGGAATCATATGTACTCTCACGTATAACTTATTTCCATGGTGCAAGAAAGGTTGCTTACGGAAGACAACAAATGTCAACGATTTTGTCATAAGCTCTGTAGTGAAAGAACCTGTCACGGTCCAGGAGAATGTTCAAGTGCAATAAGAATAACATCAGCAAATTTCTTCATCAGCTGCACTTGAACCTACTGGGCAAATTGCTTGCTTCACATTTCTAATTCCGCAAACAATTACAATTATGTCGTCTTCCGATTGTTATATAATCGCATGGCACGCGTTCTTTAGACGTTAAGTATTTACAAACTTTGTACTTACTAAAATATACTTCCCAAAATAATGTTTAGTCATAAGTAGATATAAATATCGCTGTGAACTGTGTTAACAGTTAGTTAGTTCAAATCATTGAAATAAACTCATTCGTTTTAACCATTAACAAGTCTATCATTATATGGACGGTGGTTCATTAATTCACATCAGTGAAATAGCATTGTAAAGCCGCAAGAAGGGAAACGATTCCAGATCTACAGCGGACTCCAGATACAAAAGAGTATTTGGACAAAATTTATAATCTTAAATAAAAAATTTTATATAGACGATCCAAAAAAAATACAATGAATTAATTTACACCGTCATGAATGCCGCGTAAATTCTTTTCGTATTATTTAACCCGAGTAATGATTCGAATACGTAGGGCCCAGTAGTAGACGAAGTTATGCGTAAATCTTTTGTTTTATCTATATGAATCGTACCAATTCGAAAAGTGCGGTGTAAATTTCACAACCAAAAAAACAGAACAAATCTTAACTTGGTTTATGAAAGTGTTAATCGTATTTAGATAATAGAGAATTTATGACAGTTTGAAATACATTATTATTATACTTAAATTTTTTTTTTCTTTCAGCGGGTATATAAAAATTTCCCAGAGGTAGCATAAATCGAAATTCAACAACTTACAGTAGTTTCCAAAAACTGTTCGGTGGAAGAAATTATTTTATTGCAGAACTTTCGCCTCGGAATCCGTCTTGTTGTTTAATGATTTGAGGTTAGATGTCCCGTTTCCCTCGACTCAAATTTTCTTTTGTAAATGGGTTATACGCTGCTTTTCCGCTTCGGTTTCTTCGAATTTAAGAAAGTTTCTGGGGTTTTTCCAGGGCATTCAGCGGAAACGTTGCGAACCGCTGCAAGTAGGGATTCGAATCGATATCTTTCCGGGCGTTAGGGACTCGCTCAAAAACTCGTAAACTTCTTTACACCTTCACTTGGATTTGATTTGTTGAATCGTTAGTAAAAATATAGTTGAAATTTGGTATGGTGTGGATGTAAGATGCTAAGTTAAATGACGAAACGATGTAAATTCTCCCCGCGAGGTTATCTCTGGCCTCGTGAACTGAATATGAAGAAAATTTAGCACACATTCCAGAGGTGACAAGAAAAAATTTACCTGGATGATTTAATTAAACATTCGTATTATTATACGGAAATGTGGTCCCAAGAATTCTAGTAGAAATAGTTGAGCACCTCGTGCTAGAATAAAAATCCAAAATTTTCTTGAAAATCAAGTAAAATTTTTGTGTGTTTCATTCATTAAGTTTTACATTCACTTTCTTTACTATAAAACACCGTCTAGATTTTTAAGAAACTCAAAATTTTGAAACCACATTAAATTCGATTAAAACTTTGATTTTCTTCTCTCTCGACGGGGAGAAATTTACTTTGCGTCTTTACGCAATGAAAACCGAGACCAGTACACCGATTCTGAGCATAATCGATACTTATCGCCAGTGGAATGTCGATAAGAGGGAATTTTTTTAAAGTTAGGAAATTTTCTTGAAGATCCGCAGCGATGAAGAATTTTTTACCTGCCCGATGTGAATTTTATCAGTTGCAAGTGTAAGAAGCAACCCAAAAATTCTCAATTTGACAGCCGCAAATGTACCGCGAAAAACTTTAGATAGTGTTTTTATTAATTTACCAAAGACAATGAATTCCGCAGTACCCGTTTATTATTACTTAGGAGGAATCAAATGCGAATAATGAGACGAAATCTACGGGACGCGTCAAATCCTTTTCCGATACCCGAAGAAAGATAAAAAAGCGTAATTTATGTATGGTTAAAACTTTAAATTTATGTGTTTTGTAGGTTTATTGAAATATATACACTGTTGGAAATCGTGGTGTAAATTGCTTTAAATTACCCTCAAATTTTCTATATCACATTACTGAATACAAAAAGTCTTATCGTTTTGATAAATCCACGATTTATCAAGTAGAAATGATACAAAATTTCGCATTTATACATTTGTTTTGATAAATAGCAAATATATCAAAATGATAAAAAAATCCGATGGATTTTTATGCATACATTTTTTTTATCAAAATTACACCAATTTTGCTAACCGTGGAAATAATTGAAAAGTTGACTCCGCACACGACTGAAGTGGGGCCCAATCGAACTTTAATATCGCCTGCTCTTCGTGTTTTGTGTGCGCTAAACTTATACGCAAACGCACTCTTATCACTACCTCATAAAGCAAGCGATATCCCTTGGAAATGTCGATAAAAACGTTGGAAATGTGGAATAGATTTCCAGACGTCAAACCATTAGTGTTACCCGAGTGAAGGAAATCGCATTGAAAGTCGAAGAGAAAGTTGAATATGTGCACATAAGTCGCTTGTCGATAATTATCGACAGTTCCCTCAGAATTCCTATACAGTATAGGAAATCGCATTGGAAGTCGAACCTGCATTAGTGTGCTGTATCCACCAACACAATTAAAAGAAAGTTGAATATGTGCACATAAGTCGCTTGTCGATAATTATCGACAGTTCCCTCAGAATCCCTATACAGTATAGGGATTCTGAGGGAACTGTCGATAATTATCGACAAGCGACTTATGTGCACATATTCAACTTTCTTTTAGTTGTGTTGATGGATACAGCACACTAATGCAGGTTTGACTTCCAATGCGATTTCCTTCACTCGGGTAACACTAATGGTTTGACGTCTGGAAATCTATTCCACATTTCCAACGTTTTTATCGAAATTTCCAAGGGATATCACTTGCTTTGTGAGGTGGTGAAAACAGTGCATTTGCGTAGAAGTTTAGCGCATACAAAACACCAAGAGTAGGCGATATTAGAATTTGATTAGGCATGTGCGGAGTCAACATTTCAATGATTTCCACTGCTAGTGCCTGTGGAAGCCCATTTATTTCTATAAACCTCACAAACACATAAATATCGCAAAAGGATCTGACGCGTCCCGTAGATTTCGCCTCATTATTCGCATTTGATTCCTCCTAAGGTAATAATAAACGGATACTGCGGAATTCATTGTCTTTGGTAAATTATTAAAAACACTATCTAAAGTTTTTCGCGGTACTTTTCGTTGTACACTTCTCTCACATTTGCGGCTGTCAAATCGAGAATTTTTGGGTTACTTATTACACTTGCAACTTATAAATTCAATTCAATTCAATTATTTATTGATGCTATAGTATTAAGTATAAATTCAGTACAAACTTAATACCAATGATAAAGTGGTAAAATTCAGTCAAGAAATTCTATATGACAAATTTAATATAATGAGAATGTATTTACACACATACCATTAGCATTGCAACTTATAAAATTCACATCGGGCAGGTAAAAAATTCTTCATCGCTGCGGATCTTCAAGAAAATTACCTAACTTTAAAAAAAAAACATGTGTGTGCAGTGCACACGCGGTAGAAGTGAAACCTTAGGAAAACTAAACAGCGAGAGAATGAGACGAATGCGGTATCAGGGGTGGGATAGTTATAGCGTTTATTTATTATAATATTGGTACCAGGTTCAAAAGTAATATTATATTTTTATTGAAAATCTAATACCGGATTCGTGATCAGCGACCCCAAAAACCCCGTAGTGCCAATTTTTCCGGAGAAAAATGGGAAAAAGGATATTTTCATTATCCTTACAGGACCTTCCGTTTCGAATTTTGAAAATCTAATATCGGATTCATGATCAGTGACCCCAAAAACCCTATAGTGCAAATTTTTTCGGGGAAAAATGGGAAAAAGGAAATTTTCATTATCCTTACAGGACCTTCCGTTTCGAATTTTGAAAATCTAATATCGGATTCATGATCAGTGACCCCAAAAACCCTATAGTGCAAATTTTTCCGGGGAAAAATGGGAAAAAGGATATTTTCATTATCCTTACAGGACCTTCCGTTTCGAATTTTGAAAATCTAATACCGGATTCGTGATCAGCGACCCCAAAAACTCTAAAATGCAAATTTTTTCGGGGAAAAATGGGAAAAAGGATATTTTCATTATCCTTACAGGACCTTCCGTTTCGAATTTTGAAAATCTACATAGCTAAAAACCTGCTCCTGGCAACACAGATTATTTTGCAAAAAACCGCATAAAAATCGGTCCAGTAGTTTTTGAGTTTTGTAATCTCAGGCAGGCAGACAAACAATAAAACATCCATTTTTATTTATATACGAGTACATATGTATATATTGCAATTTATGACGAAACATAATTTATCGCCTCCTCTCTCCACTTCCTCCCTCCTAACACTTCTCCCTTCTCCCCTTTCCCTTCCCATACCACGCCCTCTTCCCCTACCCCTTCCCGCTTCCCATCAATCTTGTTTACGATAAATTGACTGGCACCCATCTGTATTCTATCTCATTTTCTCGTAGGCTAAAATATCCTATCTCTTTTTACTGTCGTTTCATCGAGTTTGAAATCACTCACAACGCCGCTAAAGAAGTTTTCACTTCAAAAATTCCCTCTTTTCGACATTCCACTGGCGCTAAGTATCGATTATGCTCAGAATCGGTACACAGAAAGGGACTTTGCGTCGTTAAGCAAAAGTTTGATTGCTCTCTGAAATTTTTGAAACTTGTTTTAGTACAAAATTTGTGCCACATTTGGAGATTACATCAATTAAATATATTTTCTTCAAAATGAATGGAAAATATTAGAAGTGATTTAAAACATTGCTATGGTAAGTATTTAGCATTTTCACAGATTTTAAATTATTCGTTATTTGTTATTTTAAATTCACAGAGATCGCACTTCATTATCGATCTGAATTTGACGAAGATTATTTGTCTCCACCAAGGAGGAACCTACTATTGAAAGCTCCTAATTGTCATTGTCAAACTAAAGTAAACATCGGCTTGTCATTCTGCGTGTCCATTGTAAGTATTTATTTTGTTTGTTTCGTTGTTAATTTTATTTTATCTTTTTAATTTGAGTAACTTTATTTATTGTTATTTTCTTTTCAGACGGTGGAATGGGATCTACTTTTCATCCTACAGGAGTTCGTATTCCGGCGATTCGCGACCGTGTCCACCGGCCGAAGGTAAAGTTTCCCATGATTTTTTTGTTGACATTTTTTTCTATTTGCAGGTCAAAGTAAGGAGTTAAATTTTGGGAATTACTTCAACTATCATGCGGAATTTTGATTACAGAGCTGCTACTGGAATCGGAATGGGGATTGACGTAAAAATTTGTTTTCATTGAAGTTAAAACTGATTTGACCAACAATTTTTTTTATACAATTTCCAGGTGGCTGCAACAGGACCAGAAATTTAGAATGAACACTGAATGTAAAAAGATCTGGAAAAACAGCACTTGTAGACGCATTGAAATTATTCAAAACCACCGGGATAATAGGAAATTATATTGCCAACGTGTGGCTGAACCCATGTATGTCAGCCGGGCATGTTCCTAGGATCTCATCTTATGCAATTTATACCACGCATCCTCAAACAAACATGTGACTTTAGGTTAATAAAAGTTTTGAAAAACTTCTTTGTATACTATTTTAAATTTGTATGTCTTTTACATGGAAAATACCAAGGTTTTTTCCTTCTAGGTTTTCTAGTTCGAACATACTTCTGCCAACAGACTTAACAATGCGACATTTCACGAATTTATCTTGGATTTATCGCTCAAAATGAAATTTCGTTTGAAGACTACTTGTCCTGGCGAAAAGGAGATGTTTCTCGTACGCCGATTGTACCCTTTCGCGTTTCGTTCAAAAGCTTGGTGCATGTGAAATTTCATATTTTCACGAATAATTTCGAGGCGGTCCGATTTTGATAAGCATGCAAATTCGGAATCATTTAGAAGGCCAAGTTTATCCGCGATTTCATAACTTCTGCCATGAATAATCATATTATTTCCAAATAAGGCATAATAGGGTGTTGTAGTTGTTGCGCTATGTTTAGCCGTTCTTAAGGCGCATTCTATTTGACTGAGGTGTTTGTCCCAAAGTCTTTGGTCCTCTTTAAGGTAGGCTCGAAGAGCTTGGACTAAAGAACGATTAACACGCTCTGATGCGTTACTTTGGGGAGCGTATTGTCCGGTTTTCATATGTCGAACGCCATACCTGCTTAGAAGATCCTTAAACTCATTTGATAAAAACTGTTTACCATTATCTGAGTGAATGATGCGGCGAACGCCGAATTTATTAAATATTTCGTCCTCTAAATGGGGTGTTCAGAACTGAAGTGGATCAAGTCCATAAAATTTCAAACTTAAGTTTTTTTTAAACTTGATTCATTTGAGCACTGAAAATAATTTTTTTTTGTCAGTTACCAATTTAAATACAGCTTACAATTACCGTTACGCAACAAGGACTTACAAAAAAAATTTACCGAATAAACTAATATTATTAAGCACTTTAACATCATAATATGGAAAATTTCAAAAAGTGGAGTTGATCCACTTCAATTCTGAGCACCACAAATATTTAGTAATGTTTTTGGAGGTAGCTTGTCTCATCGCTTTTAAGAAAACAAATTTTGTGAGATGATCGAGTACTATAAATACAAAACTATTTCCAGACTTTGTTCTAGGATAAGGTCCTAAAAAGTCTACGTAGATTTTTTCAAAGGGACGTTCAGTGATGGTTTCATGTGTCATAGGCGGTTTTAATACGATATTGGGGGATTTGGTTTCTTTACAGGTTGAGCAATTGGAAACGTAGTTACGAACCTGAGTTGCCATGTTCGGCCAAAAGAAATTTTCCCTTAACCGTGATAAGGTTTTACTGATGCCTCCATGCGCGGCTTGAGGGGGCTCATGAGCCTGAAGGATCATCTTCGGAGCGATACTTGCAGGTACCCAAAGTTTCCAAGCGGATTCCTGAGAAACTGGGTCATCGCCGATGGGCAACGTGCGCTTATAAACGAATCCGTCTACGACTTTGAGATCGGGTAAGCGATCTTGGGATTCTTTTATAACTTTAATTAGGTCGTTATATTCGTCGCTTTTAAACTCTTCGGAGTTGAGATCAATCTGAAGCGGCTGATTTTCAGCATTTAGTTCGTCGAGATGTGCCCTGGATAAAACGTCTGGTACAACGTTTTGTGAACCTTTCCTATGTTCGATTTTAAAATTGTATCTCTGTAGTTTAAGGCTCCATCTCGCAAGTCGTCCGCTAAGGTCCTTCAGACCCATCAGTCACCTCAGACTGGCGTGATCGGTAATCACGGTAAATTGCATCCCTTCGATATAAGGTCGAAATTTTTCAATTGCTAACACTGCTGCTAGGCATTCTTGCTCGGTTACGCTGTAGTTAGTCTGTGCCTTGTATAAACGTTTAGAAAAATATGCAATGACTTTTTCGTTCCCAGATTGATCGAATTGGTATAGGACTGCACCTATCCCCTCTGACGAAGCGTCACATTGAACGAAAAATTCTTGACTGAAATCCGGATGTTGTAAGATTGGAGCAGACACGAGAGATAACTTTAAAGTTTGGAAAGAATTAAGCGCTTCTGGTGTGAAAACAAACGATTTCGATTTCTTCAACGTATCTGTGAGTGGAGCAGCTAATTCGGCACAGTCTACACAGTCTTTGCGGGCTGTTACAGAGACCAAAAGCCATAACCGTGTATTGATATAAGGGCCTCCCAGGTATGGTGAACGCAGTTTTAGCCCTGCTCTGTCTTTCTAGCGGTATCTGCCAAAACGCGTCTTTTAAGTCTATACTGCTAATATAGACTGTGTCTTGGAGACGGCTTAGCAGTCCTTCTATATGAGGAAGTGGATAGGCGTCCTTTACGGTTAGAGAATTAACCTTTCGGGAATCGAGGCATAGTCGGTTTTTACCCGGTTTTCTAACCAGAACAACCGGACTACTCCAGGGACTATTACTTTCCTCGATTACACCTAACTGGAGCATCCTATCCACCTCCACATATAGAAGGGCTTGGATCGCTGGTGAGACCGGATAATGCCTTTGTTTGACTGGAGTAGAGTCTCCGGTATCTATCTCATGTTCCTCCATTGTTGTTTTCCCTAAACCATATTTGGTGGAACACAAAAATTTATCCTTGATTAGTTCCAGCTGCCTTTCTTGTATAAGAGTTAAATCATGCTTTAAGGGATCTTTTGCTTGGGGTTCTAAAATACTTAAGGCACCAATTATATGGGGCGCAATCTGAAATACGTGCCAAAAGTCTACACCTAGGTATATCGTCTGCTCTAATTCGGGAACTACATAAATAACTATATTTTTCGTTTGGGATTTATACTCTACCGGCACATTAACGCGTCCAACTATTCTATGACCTTTTCCGTCTGCTGTACGAACATTAGAGGAAAAATTCAGAATAGGCAGGTCTAGTTTCTTAATTATTTCTAAGCCGTTACGACCCAAGCAGGAAATACTCGCGCCCCTATCTAGTAAACCTGATATTTCTTCAGTCAAAATCCTGACCTTGGCATACGGGCGAATATCGTTCTTTGTGTCTAGAACAGTGCTTGAAATATTCTTTTTAATTTCCTTACGAAAAAGAAAACGACTGCGAGCTTTTGAAACCTTCTTAGAACTGCAATCTTGAACCGTATTCTTTGTACTAAATTCGTTTGACAAGTTGCATACTGAATTATTAAATATTCTATCTTTAGCTTTATTGTACTCGATTAATCCTACATGATAGGGTTTTAAATGATTTAAATTTGGTACTAATTTTTCTTTATCAGACATTCTGGGTAAAATTGTTGAATGTTTCGACGTCTCTTCACTAGAAGTAGGTGACTTAGGATTCTTACTATCTTCTGTAACTATTCCGGGTTCGGTTGTGTCGAACGTGACTCCGGCACGTTCCGCTTCTGGTTTTCCTTCTTACAGACTGGACAAAAAAGTGAGATGGTATTTTCTAGCCCGCATCTGAAGCAAAATTTACTGAGGGGGGTTGGACAATCAAAGAAAACATGGCCTTTGATTTTGCAATTCCAACATTTCAGTTCCTTTTTTTCTACTCGTTTGCTGGTATTTTGCCTATTCGAGTTTGGTGCAGTCAGAGCCTCTACAACACCATCGTCAAACTCTAAATTATCTTCCATCTCAGAATACGACATTTCATTCACCCTATGAGGTGTTGGACCAATATTTTGGGTGCGAAGAAGGTTTAAATGAGAAAAAGAATTTTCAGTCACCCTGCATGATTCTCGAAGTTGATCTATGGTGTAGATAACGTCCGTCAAGTTCGCACTACAACTTTTGAAATTAGAAAAACTTTTTATTGGATTAATTGTCGCTTAATTGTCGTGATTTTGTCGTAAAAGAAAAAAAATTGTCGCGCCCATATTTTTCAAAAAAAGCGTGTGTAGTGCTAACTATGTTGCATAGTATGTTGCATAGTTAGCACTACACACCCTAGAAATCGGGTGATTCGCACGTTGAACTGGAAACTAATGATTGGATTAATTGTCGCTTGACCGTTATGGTTTTGTCGTAAAATAAAAAAACCCCGTCCCGAACAATTTTTCAAAAATTACCCCGTTTAAAGCCAAGTGATGGTATAGTTAGCATTACACACCCCAGAACTGGGGTAATTCGCACGTTGAACTGGAAACTAATGATTGGATTAATTGTCGCTTGACCGTTATGATTTTGTCGTAAAATAAAAAAAACCCCGTCCCGAACATTTTTTTCAAAAATTACCCCGTTTAAAGCCAAGTGATGGTATAGTTAGCATTACACACCCCAGAACTGGGGTAATTCGCACGTTGAACTGGAAACTAATGATTGGATTAATTGTCGCTTGACCGTTATGATTTTGTCGTAAAATAAAAAAAAACCCGTCCCGAACAATTTTTCAAAAATTACCCCGTTTAAAGCCAACTGATGGTCTAGTTAGAATTACACACCCCAAAACTGGGGTAATTCGAACGTTGAACTGGAAACTGATTGGATTAATTGTCGCTTGACCGTTATGATTTTGTCGTAAAATAAAAAAAAACCCGTCCCGAACAATTTTTTAAAAATTACCCCGTTTAAAGCCAACTGATGGTCTAGTTAGCATTACACACCCCAGAACTGGGGTAATTCGCACGTTGAACTGGAAACTAATGATTGGATTAATTGTCGCTTGACCGTTATGATTTTGTCGTAAAAGAAAAAAAATTGTCGCGCCCATATTTTTCAATAAAAGCGTGTGTAGTGCTAACTATGTTGCATAGTTAGCACTACACACCCTAGAAATCGGGTAATTCGCACGTTGAACTGGAAACTAATGATTGGATTAATTGTCGCTTGACCGTTATGATTATGTCGTAAAATAAAAAAAACCCCGTCCCGAACAATTTTTTAAAAATTACTCCGTTTAAACCAACTGATGGTCTAGTTAGCATTACACACCCCAGAACTGGGGTAATCCGCACGTTGAACTGGAAACTAATGATTGGATTAATTGTCGCTTGACCGTTCTGATTTTGTCGTAAAATAAAAAAAAACCCGTCCCGAACAATTTTTTAAAAATTACCCCGTTTAAAGCCAACTGATGGTCTAGTTAGCATTACACACCCCAGAACTGGGGTAATTCGCACGTTGAACTGGAAACTAATGATTGGATTAATTGTCGCTTGACCGTTCTGATTTTTTCGTAAAATAAAAAAAAACCCGTCCCGAACAATTTTTCAAAAATTACCCCGTTTAAAGCCAACTGATGGTCTAGTTAGAATTACACACCCCAAAACTGGGGTAATTCGAACGTTGAACTGGAAACTGATTGGATTAATTGTCGCTTGACCGTTATGATTTTGTCGTAAAATAAAAAAAAACCCGTCCCGAACAATTTTTTAAAAATTACCCCGTTTAAAGCCAACTGATGGTCTAGTTAGCATTACACACCCCAGAACTGGGGTAATTCGCACGTTGAACTGGAAACTAATGATTGGATTAATTGTCGCTTGACCGTTATGATTTTGTCGTAAAAGAAAAAAAATTGTCGCGCCCATATTTTTCAATAAAAGCGTGTGTAGTGCTAACTATGTTGCATAGTTAGCACTACACACCCTAGAAATCGGGTAATTCGCACGTTGAACTGGAAACTAATGATTGGATTAATTGTCGCTTGACCGTTATGATTATGTCGTAAAATAAAAAAAACCCCGTCCCGAACAATTTTTTAAAAATTACTCCGTTTAAACCAACTGATGGTCTAGTTAGCATTACACACCCCAGAACTGGGGTAATTCGCACGTTGAACTGGAAACTAATGATTGGATTAATTGTCGCTTGACCGTTATGATTTTGTCGTAAAATAAAAAAAATTGTCGCGCCCATATTTTTCAATAAAAGCGTGTGTAGTGCTAACTATGTTGCATAGTTAGCACTACACACCCTAGAAATCGGGTAATTCGCACGTTGAACTGGAAACTAATGATTGGATTAATTGTCGCTTGACCGTTATGATTTTGTCGTAAAATAAAAAAAACCCCGTCCCGAACAATTTTTTAAAAATTACCCCGTTTAAAGCCAAGTGATGGTCTAGTTAGCATTACACACCCCAGAACTGGGGTAATTCGCACGTTGAACTGGAAACTAATGATTGAATTAATTGTCGCTTGACCGTTATGATTTTGTCGTAAAATAAAAAAAAGCCCGTCCTGAACAATTTTTTAAAAATTACCCCGTTTAAAGCCAAGTGATGGTATAGTTAGCATTACACACCCCAGAACTGGGGTAATTCGCACGTTGAACTGGAAACTAATGATTGGATTAATTGTCGCTTGACCGTTATGATTTTGTCGTAAAATAAAAAAAACCCCGTCCCGAACAATTTTTTAAAAATTACCCCGTTTAAAGCCAACTGATGGTCTAGTTAGCATTACACACCCCAGAACTGGGGTAATTCGCACGTTGAACTGGAAACTAATGATTGGATTAATTGTCGCTTGACCGTTATGATTTTGTCGTAAAATAAAAAAAATTGTCGCGCCCATATTTTTCAATAAAAGCGTGTGTAGTGCTAACTATGTTGCATAGTTAGCACTACACACCCGAGAACTGGGGTAATTCGCACGTTGAACTGGAAACTAATAATTGGATTAATTGTCGCTTGACCGTTATGATTTTGTCGTAAAAGAAAAAAAATTGTCGCGCCCATATTTTTCAAAAAAAGCGTGTGTAGTGCTAACTATGTTGCATAGTTAGCACTACACACCCTAGAAATCGGGTAATTCGCACGTTGAACTGGAAACTAATGATTGGATTAATTGTCGCTTGACCGTTATGATTTTGTCGTAAAATAAAAAAAACCCCGTCCCGAACAATTTTTCAAAAATTACCCCGTTTAAAGCCAAGTGATGGTATAAATTTCTTCTTTAATTTTTCCGTTTTCTTCCCATTTAATGGATAAAATTACACAGCAATTGGCATTTTAAAAGCGAATTTGCATTTTTACATCAAATCCCACAATTTGAATTAAAAATCTTTCAAAAAACTATAAAAACTCATTGAATGAAATCGAGTTTACATTCAATGTCCATTTGCTTGTTTTTCCCCATGAAAATTTTTTCGATTTTTTTAACGAAATTTTTTGATTTTCCGAATAACTTTAGCTAGAGATTTGAAATTTTGCAAAAATGCGAGTAACGTTAAGAGAAAGAATTCGTAAAAAAATGGGGAAAATCGGATGACTCCTTCCCCCTTTCCCGCTGAAAATTGAAGTTTTTGGCGATTTTCTCGAAAACTGTTCATTGTATCAACAACGTTGCAAACAGAAAAGTGTTTAGAATACAATTTTACATAATTCTCTCATATATCATAAAGTCGAGCGAGATATTTTTGGTGTTTTATGTCGCTCAAAAGTTTTCGATTTTCTTCGAAGGTTTTTTCCATTGCAGATTTGCATGAAATCAATTTTTTTTTTTTTTTTTTTTCAAAAATTCATATCTTTTAACCTGTTTATCGTAGGTTTTTTTTTTTTTTTTTTCAAAAATTCATATCTTTTGACCTGTTTATCGTAGGTACTCTTTACAGCAAAATGTAGGAGAATTGTCTGAAATTTTCAAAAAAAGTGTCGCGAGCCAAAAATTTCACACAATTTTTTTTCAGGACGAGCAAAAGATTCGGTAAATTCGAAAAAACTCCTTTTTGGTTACTTATTTTAATCCCCTACGATGGAGTTCCACCTTGTCGCGGTGTAGGGGCTTAAGTAGGTCCAGAGGTCTTTTGAGCTATGGCGGCGGAAATGACAACGATCATTTCCGGTAGGTGCAACCATGTCGCAAAGGTCATCTGATCGATGAAGGCCCGAAACCAAGAGAACTTCTTACAAGGATGAATGGACACCAAGAAGGATAAAACTCGGGTAGGGATATCTACCCAAACGTCGGCAGGAGTCGGTGCTGCGACTGCCGGCGGGCACGGGGAGGATGACTCATCCTCTCTGCGTGTCGCCAGTGGGACCACACAAAATACTCCGAGCGGGATGACTGGAGCGGGTCTCGCCGGTTTTACTACTACCGCATCCACACCAACGAGCTCAAAACCACTCCCTTGTGCTACTGCTGGTCCAAGCGCAGACAAGGGAGTCTCAAATCTAACGGAGAGTGGTATGTCTGAGGAGGAGTTACTGCGCTCCCCGACTTCAGGTGAGGATGCTAGCAGGCGTAAGACCGCTAGGTCCAGGCCAACGAAAGAGGGACGCCAGGCGCTCTCCCAGTACAAGACTGCCGTTAGACTGATGGAGACGCTAGCCAAAAAGCAGAACCACACACAGGTGGAAAAAGAACGGATAGCCTGGGCGAAAGCAACCATCGACAAGGGCAGAGAGCACTTCGAGAAGCGCAGAAGATTCGCGGCTAAGGACCCGAATTTCCGCAACAGCATCGAAGAAAGAGTGCTGGGTAAGCTCGACTGCAGGAAGGAGAAGAGACAGAGGTCGGCTGAAGAATCGGAAGATCATTCAGCGAACCCACAGAAGAGGCCCAGGAAAGGTAGGGAAGCTCCCTCCACCTCCAAAACGGTAGGGGAAATTGTGAGGAATCACCTCATAGTTGCCCTTATAGACCGCAGTGAGACCCTGGGCAAGATCTCTCTAGAGAAATGGAAGCAGGTGGAGATGAAGCTTCTGGAAGCACTTATGTCTCAGATGGAGGAACACCCGGATCAACCCATGCCGTCGTTTGACGGAGCAGGTTGGTTTCAGGGTGTCAAGATAATTAAGTGCAATGACGACTACACCCTAACCTGATGCAGTAGGGCAGTGAAATCCCTAAAAGACCTTTGGGAGGGTGCGGCATTCGAAATAATCGACAGAGCTGACATTCCCACGGTACCCAAGGCGAAGGTCTTCATTCCTCGCGTAGTACCACAGGAAACAGCACTAAAACTCCTTCAGAAGCAGAATCCTGCGATTCCAACGTCGGATTGGAAAGTGCTGAAAGTGGAGAAACCAGTCGCCAAAGATGGGGGGCAGATATATATCCTCGAGATAAATAAAGAGGCCGAGGACCTTCTGTACCCGAACTTTGGGAAGATGGCCTGGGGCATAGGGAGCGTGTACCTTCGCCTCAAAAAACGTCATCCCAAAGATGAAAACAAAAATGTTGCATAGTTAGCACTACACACTATGTTGCATAGTTAGCACTACACACCCGAGAACTGGGGTAATTCGCACGTTGAACTGGAAACTAATAATTGGATTAATTGTCGCTTGACCGTTATGATTTTGTCTTAAAATAAAAAAAACCCCGTCCCGAACAATTTTTCAAAAATTACCCCGTTTAAAGCCAAGTGATGGTATAAATTTCTTCTTTAATTTTTCCGTTTTCTTCCCATTTAATGGATAAAATTACACAGCAATTGGCATTTTAAAAGCGAATTTGCATTTTTACATCAAATCCCACAATTTGAATTAAAAATCTTTCAAAAAACTATAAAAACTCATTGAATGAAATCGAGTTTACATTCAATGTCCATTTGCTTGTTTTTCCCCATGAAAATTTTTTCGATTTTTTTAACGAAATTTTTTGATTTTCCGAATAACTTTAGCTAGAGATTTGAAATTTTGCAAAAATGCGAGTAACGTTAAGAGAAAGAATTCGTAAAAAAATGGGGAAAATCGGATGACTCCTTCCCCCCTTCCCGCTGAAAATTGAAGTTTTTGGCGATTTTCTCGAAAACTGTTCATTGTATCAACAACGTTGCAAACAGAAAAGTGTTTAGAATACAATTTTACATAATTCTCTCATATATCATAAAGTCGAGCGAGATATTTTTGGTGTTTTATGTCGCTCAAAAGTTTTCGATTTTCTTCGAAGGTTTTTTCCATTGCAGATTTGCATGAAATCAATTTTTTTTTTTTTTTTTTTTCAAAAATTCATATCCTGGATTACAGCAGGCGGCAACATCAAAGGATTAACGTCGAAAAGATATAGACTCTTCTATGCGACTGGAAACGGTAGGAAACGGTCAGGCATTTTAGCCAAGAAAGATTTAAACATAATACTCTGTCCTAATTACAGCACTAATGACATGGTCACAGTAGCCTGTGAAACTGAGAAAGATGACGCTAAATTGCTCATAACCTCGGTTTACATGGCTCAGGACAGAGAAAATCCAATCTCAGAATTCCAATCGTTGATTGAAGTAGCGGACCAAGAAAAGCTAAACATAGTTATTGGAGGCGACATTAACGCGCATCATGTAGCTTGGGGAAGTAAGAACATCAACTCTAGAGGTGAGTCTCTTTTCCAACACATACTCAATACTAACCTAGTCATAGGGAACCAAGGTAATGTCCCGACATACATTGGTCCCCGTAGCGAAGACGTTATAGACGCAACATTCTACGCTGGGGCCGATGGTCTGGGTCTGACCGATTGGAGGGTTCTGAATAGACCGTCTTTGTCAGATCATAGATACATCAGCTTCAATGTCAGAACAAGGGTAAGTAAGACTAACAACATTGCGTACCGGAATGCAAGGAGAACTAACTGGAACAAATACTCTCTCTTATTGCAAGATAGCCTAGGGAAATCAACCACCCCAGACTCTATATGGAGTGTGAAAACTCTAGAAGCTACAACAAACCTTGTAACTGATCGCATTATACATGCCTTCGAGCAAGCCTGTCCCCTGACTAGACCTAGTAATAAACCTCAACCGCCTTGGTGGAATAGTGAAATAAGCGGTACACGAAAGAAGGTACGATCACTCTTCAGAAGGGCGAGAGAAACTAACGATATAGGGGACCGGGCAAACTACAGAAACATGCTTAAAATCTACAAAAACATGACCAGGGCAGCCAAGACGAACAGCTGGAGGGTCATGTGTGAACAGATTGAGAGCACCTCAGAAACAGCCAGGTTGAGTAGGATACTATCGAAAAGTCCTTCTCCGCCGGCACTTATACGCAAAATGGACGGCTCATGGACTAAGGACAACAAGGAAACGGTGGAAGCCCTCTTGGAGGCACACTTTCCTGGCTGCTCAAATCCTGAGCCGGAACACAGCACAGCCAAAGTGGTTCAGTACAGGAAGAATATCCCGGGACTAATCTCCAACAGCAGGATTAGATGGGCTGTAGACTCTTTTGACCCTATTAAGTCGCCGGGGCCAGACGGCATTATGCCGGTTATGCTTCAAAAGGCAATAGACCTGCTGCTGCCATGGCTCACGGTGATTTTCAGGGGTAGCCTGAGACTTGGCCACATCCCCGAAAGATGGAGGTGGCAAGAGTAGTCTTCATTCCTAAAAACGGCAAATGCGGTCACATAGTACCCAAGGACTATAGACCAATAAGCCTAACATCATTTTTACTAAAAACTCTAGAACGAATCCTAGACTCTTACATAAGAGAAAACCTGGTTCCGAATGGATTATCAACATCGCAACATGCTTATACGAAAGGGAAATCTACAGAGACGGCCCTACACGAGGTCGTTCTGGAAATTGAGAAATCCCTACACTACAAGGAGTACACCCTTGGTATCTTTACAGATATTGAGGGTGCTTTCAACAACATCAAAATGGAAGCAATAGTCGACTCACTAAGGGTGACGGGCGTGGACCCAATCATTCGTAGGTGGATAGGCAGCTTGCTCAACAACAGAACCATTGACGCACAATGGGGAGGTGTTACGGTGAAGAAAACAGCCCGGAGGGGCTGTTTGCCATCCACTTAAATCACCATACGGGTTTTCAATAATTGCCAGATTGGCAATTATAGCTTTTGCTATGTTTTTTTGTTATTATTAAATTTTTGTAAAATTGTATTAGTTAAACATAGTATATTTGTTAAAGTAGATTTTATCACACGAAATTCAAAAACAAATTGGTTTATCATACATATTTCATTAACATTGTTAATTAAATTTTGTCTAGGGACGATTCATGGATTTCATATATAATTTAAGAGGGGTTGTTTGTATCCTGTAGTAACTTTTTAACTTCTTCTTCTAATTCCAAATGTGGCAATTTTCTTTGGTGTCTAATGCTCGAAACGAATGGGTCTGATGCTACGACTAATACGGACTGTATCGAAAAGAATGGAATCACGAAAAAGGCGTTTTAACTTTTTAAATAAGTTTTATTTAGTATGGCACTTGCTTAATCACTTATTGTCTGTACAGTAGAACGCGCTTAAATGCAACACGCGTAAATGCAAAACTCGTGTAATTGCACGAGTATTATCTCCGCTTCTTTGGACAATCGTCCTAAATGACATACTAGTAAAATTCGAAAGCCAAAGAGTCAAGGTCATTGCATACGCCGACGATATAGCAATATTATTGTCGGGGCTCTGCCCAACTACTCTTTGCGAACTCGCAGAAAGATTTCTCAAAATGCTAAGTAACTGGGCAGAGAATAAGGGACTCAGTATTAATCCGCATAAAACAGAAATGGTGTTGTTCACGAGAAGAACAAAAACGCCAAGGCTGAACTATCCTCGGTTAAATAATACACAAATTGGGATCAAGACTCAAGCTAAATATCTAGGGCTTATCCTAGATAGTAAGCTGTCCTGGAAACCAAACACTGAAGAAAGAGTTGCCAAAGCTAGCAAAGCACTCTACGCATGCAAAAGACTCCTAGGCAAAAAGTGGGGTTTGAAACCTAACCTTATGCACTGGAGTTACACAGCCATAATCAGACCAATACTGCTATATGGGGCCATCGTCTGGTGGCCGGCAGTAGATAAAAAGGCGTATCTCAATAGACTGGAAAAAATACAAAGAACGGCAGGGTTGAGCATAACGAAGGCGATCAGTACCACGCCAACCCGCGCACTAGACATAATCTTGAACCTCGACCCCATAGAGCTGGCCGTAAAGAGCACGGCGGAGAAAGCTATGGTGCGTCTCCAAGCGGCAGGCCTACTCACAACACGGGGCTACGGGCACAGCAAGTTAGTGGACACAATTAGTCCACACTCAGACTACATGATCACACAAAGGGACTTTCGGAGGAAGTTCATTGTGACTATACCGGAGAGAACGCAGAGATTATGGGAGACCGGTACCTCTGGTAATTCTATTAACATGTATACTGACGGCTCAAAAACTGTGAATGGAGTGGGAGCAGCAGTATTCTGTGAGAAGCTAGAAATACACGCATCTTTTAGACTCCCAGATGAGTGCAGCATATTTCAAGCCGAAACTGTAGCCATACAGAAGGCAGCGGATATGGCATGCAAAATGCTGGGATACGGTCACTCAATAAACATCTTTGTGGACAGCCAAGCAGCTATTAAAGCACTGGCTGCACACGAATTCAAATCAAAAACAGTACTTGAATGCTACAGGACCCTCCAAACACTAAGCTCTAACAGAAGAGTACGGGTATGCTGGGTTCCTGGGCACGAGGGTATTGACGGAAATGAGGCAGCAGACGTTCTCGCTAAGGAAGGAGCAAATTTAGACCTGAGCAGAGCAGAGTCAACACCGCTCCCCCTAAATCATGCCAAATCCTCCATTGACAATCGCACAAAGGAAACAGCGGCAAGGAGGTGGGCTGGGATCGGAACCTGTAAAATAACCAAAACCATGTGGAAGTCACGCAATCCTAAGAGGACCAGCAGTCTTCTACAGCTATCACGTGCGCGATGTCGGACACTGGTAGGAATTTATACAGGACACGTTCTCATAGGCGAACACGCTTTCCGGTTGGGCCTGGTGGACTCTAATCAGTGCAGGAGCTGCAAGGAGCCCGGAACAGTGGAAACCCTAGAACATCTATTATGTATATGCCCCGCGCTGGCAAGAGCAAGATGCCAGCATCTGGGTGGGCACTCGCTTGGTAGCCTAGAGGTAGCTGCCAAGTTCGATCTGAAAAACATCTTAAACTTCGCGATGGCTACGGGAGTCTTTGATCTCACAAAGACATAGCCACAATGGACAACAGGACTTAGGCATCCTTTGTGGTAGCGCTATGGACCCTAGCGGTCTATGCGAGGCCCTGCAATCGAGCAGGCCGCCACCGAACCTAACCTAACCTACTTATTTTAATGAAATTTTTTACTGTTAGATGCTGAATACAATTTTCTACAACTTTATTGTGGATTTTTGCATTGACAATGCAAATGGTTTTCGACTGTGATTCAAATGAAATGAACATTTGTTTTGTTTTAGCTTTGCCTTTATCAGTCGTGAAAGTTTTTTCTGTTAAACCTGAATTAGGTCCAGTGCAACTGTGGCACTGTGTTATCACCGTGAAGGTTCATGTTTGTTTCGGGCTCAGGGGAGTGACGAAGCCCTCGTCAGACAGAGTAGTGTCAACTCCTCCTGCTCTCTATTACAGAAATTGTTTATTGGATGGATCATAGGAACTTACAAGAAGTTTATATATTCACCATCTGATTTAATTCGGCTTGTGCGAATTATTTTAGAAATCTCCGGCTCGAGAACTTTATTGTGGATTTTTGCATTGACAATGCAAATGGTTTTCGACTGTGATTCAAATGAAATGAACATTTGTTTTGTTGAAATGAAATGAACATTTGTTGTTGTTTTGTTTTGCTAAAACAAAACAAATGTTCATTTCATTTGAATCACAGTCGAAAACCATTTGCATTGTCAATGCAAAAATCCACAATAAAGTTCTCGAGCCGGAGATTTCTAAAATAATTCGCACAAGCCGAATTAAATCAGATGGTGAATATATAAACTTCTTGTAAGTTCCTATGATCCATCCAATAAACAATTTCTGTAATAGAGAGCAGGAGGAGTTGACACTACTCTGTCTGACGAGGGCTTCGTCACTCCCCTGAGCCCGAAACAAACATGAACCTTCACGGTGATAACACAGTGCCACAGTTGCACTGGACCTAATTCAGGTTTAACAGAAAAAACTTTCACGACTGATAAAGGCAAAGCTAAAACAAAACAAATGTTCATTTCATTTCTACAACTTCTTTGAAGATACAAAGGTATTATTTCATACTACTTTCGTGTTATGAACCGAAAACTAATCCATAGTGGCAGAAATTTTATTGAAAAATTAAAAACGGGGAGAAAGAGTGCTCATATTGAATTTTGGTATATAGCCGAATTATGTAAAATTACATTGTAAACACTTTTCTGTTTGCAACGTTGTTGATACGATGAACCGTTTTCGAGAAAATCGCCAAAAACTTCAATTTTCAGCGGGAAGGGGGGAAGGAGTCATCCGATTTTCCCCATTTTTTTACGAATTCTTTCTCTTAACGTTACTCGCATTTGTGCAAAATTTCAAATCTCTAGCTAAAGTTATTCGGAAAATCAAAAAATTTCGTTAAAAAAATCGAAAAAATTTCCATGGGGAAAAACAAGCAAATGGACATTGAATGTAAACTCGATTTCATTCAATGAGTTTTTATAGTTTTTTGAAAGATTTTTAATTCAAATTGTGGGATTTGATGTAAAAATGCAAATTCGCTTTGAAAATGCCAATTGCTGTGTAATTTTATCTATTAAATGGGAAGAAAACGGAAAAATTAAAGAAGAAATTTATACCATCACTTGGCTTTAAACGGGGTAATTTTTGAAAAATTGTTCGGGACGGGGTTTTTTTTATTTTACGACAAAATCATAACGGTCAAGCGACAATTAATCCAATTATTAGTTTCCAGTTCAACGTGCGAATTACCCCAGTTCTCGGGTGTGTAGTGCTAACTATGCAACATAGTTAGCACTACACACGCTTTTATTGAAAAATATGGGCGCGACAATTTTTTTTATTTTACGACAAAATCGTAACGGTCAAGCGACAATTAATCCAATCATTAGTTTCCAGTTCAACGTGCGAATTACCCGATTTCTAGGGTGTGTAGTGCTAACTAGACCATCACTTGGCTTTAAACGGGGTAATTTTTGAAAAATTGTTCGGGACGGGGTTTTTTTTATTTTACGACAAAATCATAACGGTCAAGCGACAATTAATCCAATCATTAGTTTCCAGTTCAACGTGCGAATTACCCCAGTTCTCGGGTGTGTAGTGCTAACTATGCAACATAGTTAGCACTATACACGCTTTTATTGAAAAATATGGGCGCGACAATTTTTTTTATTTTACGACAAAATCATAACGGTCAAGCGACAATTAATCCAATCATTAGTTTCCAGTTCAACGTGCGAATTACCCGATTTCTAGGGTGTGTAATGCTAACTAGACCATCAGTTGGCTTTAAACGGGGTAATTTTTGAAAAATTGTTCGGGACGGGGTTTTTTTTATTTTACGACAAAATCATAACGGTCAAGCGACAATTAATCCAATCATTAGTTTCCAGTTCAACGTGCGAATTACCCCAGTTCTGGGGTGTGTAATGCTAACTAGACCATCACTTGGCTTTAAACGGGGTAATTTTTGAAAAATTCTTCGGGACGGGTTTTTTTTTATTTTACGACAAAATCATAACGGTCAAGCGACAATTAATCCAATCATTAGTTTCCAGTTCAACGTGCGAATCACCCGATTTCTAGGGTGTGTCACGCTTTTTTTGAAAAATTCACGCTTTTTTTGAAAAATATGGGCGCGACAATTTTTTTCTTTTACGACAAAATCACGACAATTAATCCAATAAAAAGGTTTTCTAATTTCAAAAGTTGTAGTGCTAACTTGACGGACGTGTGTCGATATGGGTATAAATTAGTCTAGCTAGCCAAGTCTTTAGGTTTCGTTTCACCGTGGTTATGATATCAGTATCACTCAAAGGAATTCTCATACGATTTTTGATATTAAGAATATCATTGCGAAACTCATCAAAGGTTTCCGAAGGACCTTGTTTCCGATCTGAAATTCGTCGTATTAGTTCCAAATCTGTTTCCGTAAACTGTCTCAGCAATGCCGAACGTAAATGATGCCAACCTGCTCTCGGATTTGTCCTAAGGTATTGCCACAACCAACTACGGGCAGTGCCTTGTAAAAGTAAATGAAAATTATTAGTGACATCATCCCAAGGGATTCTACGATTGAACTGAAGATATTCAACTTGAAAGATGAAATCTTCAACGGTTATCGTTTTGGCCGTACCATCGAAGGATATTCCCCACTTTTCCACATCTATGCGGCGGAAGTGGCTGAACGGAAATGGTTGCATCGACGGTCTATTGGGGTAGGAGTGCGGTGGCATACCATTTGGTGGAGGGGGCTGAGACCAACTGGGTTGTGAATTTTGCTGAATTTGACCAAGTTCTTGAAAGAGTTCCTGGTGCCGATCCATAGGTGTCTGAGATTGTTTCAAGAAATTGGGGGCGAATTAGGAAGTGGAACAAAATTTTGCCGGGGTTGTTGCGAAACATTGGGTTGTGAGTTTTGCTGTCCTTGAGCAAATTGTTGCTGTAATGGAGGTTCTGGATGTGGAAAGTCATAATTTGAGAGTGGTTGAACTTGTGAATGGCTCTGAGGATGAACTGACTGTTTATGAGTATTATTTTGGGGCTGTGCGGTTCCATCCAGATTTTGAGGGTTGTTATGTGCGAGACTTGGGAAACTAGATGGGCTAAAATTGGGTTGGGCTATTGTTGGTTGTTGCGGAGAGTTTGTTAAAGTTAACAGCAAAGGGTTTGAAGCAAGAGCAGTCAATATTGGTTGAATTGGAGCTATGGTTTCATCAAATTTCTTCTGCACTTCGCGGCACACCGTTTCGGATAAAACTCGGATGCTTGCAGTGTTAGCTAAGCCAACTGTGGCTCTGACTGATTCGAGAATGGAATCTTGAAAAACCTGTAATTCAGGATTATTTGAACTACGAATAGGCGAAGAATTTTGTGAATTAGCCTGCTGGTTTGTTGCAGTATTTACGTGTGACATTAAATTTACAGATGCACGTTGAGCTTCTAATGAGACAGCTCCTTGATAACTTATTTCAGAACTTTGGGCATTGTTATTTGGGTCTGATCTGTCACTATTATTTCCAAATGTTGTTAGGTGTGACATATTTGCCGAGTCTGGGCGTTATTAACAGGAGATCTAGTAAGGGTCATGTCAGGTATAATGGGAGATCCTAGAAGTCTGGTATAGGCTCTAGTCAAACGTCGATTTTCGGTAAATATTAAATTTCGTTTGTCTTTTGATTTATACTTTAATTCGAAATTTAAATCTTTGCTCATGCTATTTATAAGATCTTAATCATTTATTGTTTTTTTTTTCTTTAATTTATTTATACCTATGTATAACTAAAAGATTTACTAGTTGTAAAAAACAATATCATTATGAATAGAGTGGATGCGAGAATAGTTTCGGCAATTAATCCGTAGATGTTGAGTTGCAATAAGAGGTTAGTCGGTGCATAATCTTTGACTTTTAAGATGACAAAAATTTTGAAAAATTTACTCTATTGAATAATCATTAGGGCAACACGAGAAGATTATATATCATCGGGACACCTAATGATTTTAGTTTAATTTTTGGTTTTGTCAGTTCGCTAAAGGCAATTATGTAAACGATGAGGCAACGTGAAAATCCATGCTTAGGGCTTCGACTTCCGGAACACCAATCGCAATAAATTCTTCAATTTTAAGTAGTAACACCTGTAACATATGTTTTGTCAAAAAACTAATCGCATATTTAAAAATCTGAGAAATACAAAAGTTTATAATTCATTTAATTTCATAAGGATCTGAATTCGATATTTATAAAAAAATAATTAAATAACACTTAATGGCCCGTTATCTTCTATTTTTCTCAACATTTTTTTTATATTGCCCATCATTGTCTGGATGGTGGTAAGGTTCACTTCTTTTAATTTTTTTTTAATCCGTGATTGAAGCTGCTTTTCGGATTTTGTCTCCCATACATCCTGGTACACCAGTCGACTCAATAAAGCCCAAAAATTTTCAATTGGGCGGACTTGTGGGACATTTGGTGGGTTTTCTTCCTTCGGGACAAAATTGATGTTTTTCGACTTGAGCCAATCAATGGTCTTTTTGGGGTAATGGCATCATGCAAGATCAAGCCAAAACACTACATCATCTTGATTGTGATTTTGTTTAATAAATTTTTGCAATTTTGGTAAACATTTTGTGATGTAGATGTCTGCGTTAACTGCTTGTCCTCGCACTGACCCAATGAATGCCTCAGAAACTCCTGCGGATGATAATGCGCACCAAACTAAAATTTTTGGCTCAAATTTCGCGATTCCTTTGAATTTTACTGTATCAGGAGTTGTACTGTAATCGTCAGTAAAAATCCATCGTTTCCACTTATGGAAGAATTGGCAAAAGTGAAGTATTTTTCATCGTGCAAAATTATCACTTTTTTGCCATGAAAATGTTTCCGTCGAAGCGCACGGCAACATTTTGGCATTTTTTTAAGTTGTGCCTCCGTGTATTTGGGAACTTTTTTCCTTTTACTGTAGGACACATTGTTTGTCTTTAATAGCCGATGGATAGTCATGTGCGATACCCGAAATTTGCGACCAGTTTTGCGCGTGGATGCTCCAATTTTGTTTTTCGTGTACTTCAACACTTTTTGTTCCACCTTTTTTGTTAAAATGTACCGTCTTCCACTTTTTGGCTTATAATTTAACGGAACACCATTTTCGCAATCTTTTATGGCCCTATAGATTGTTCTAGAAGAAATATCTTTATTTAAAAACCGTTTAACAATTTCGGTTTTTGGCATTCGTCCAATTAAATTATACACGCTTTTTCCGATTTTAAACTTTAGACTCATTTTTCCGACTGAGCTTGGTGAAATTGCGTTTTAAACTGATTACTTATTAAGGAAATTATAAATTAACGCGAAGTAATTATATGTTTGGAGACATTTTTTATAACAAAGCTTCACTTGAAATTTGTGACAAAACATATGTTATAGGTGTTAGTCCTACAAATCTTCTACTGAAACTAAATATTTTTATCGAAATTGACCAATGGCAACGCGAATAAATTGTTTACTTTTATCGGGACACATTGATCAACCGAAGCTGACAAAATAAACCAAAAATCGTTTTTTGAGTTTTGAAGTTGACGCATACATATAATAAGTATACGTGGCAACGCGAGAATATTATGTCGTAAAGACTTTATATCTCGGGACACACGATACCGAAAATATGGCATCAAAATCAAAGTATACAGGATAAATATTAGATACAGTGGAAGAGGTCTTTGAAACGATAAAAGTTGTTAAATTTAATTGATAGGTATTAAATACTCGAGTTTAATAATAATTCATTTATTTATTAACGTACAGTACTTAACTAAAATAATTCAATTCGCGTATTCGATCGCGTGTTCGTTCTAAGACCGTCTATCTCCCACTGCCCTACGGCAACCAGTGCTTTCTTCCTTCTTGGATGAGTGTGTGTTGCACCGATACACAACACCCTTTAACGCCTACATGATTACTTGGATGTTGGTTTTGTCCGTAGACGTTTAGAGCGTCGTACAGGTTGATCAGCTTGTCCCAAATCCTGCTGGGAGTTTTGCAAGGAAGACGTTGGCTCTACCGTCGGTGTTGAGGTGCTCGAACTTTCGATGACAGCATCTTCTTCACTGTTGATTATTTCCGTGGGTTGATCTATAGATGCTTCACTGTCGGTATCGGAATCATCCTCCTCAGAACTTACTGACGTCTCGGTAGATTCTGCATCCATATTAATGGTTTCAATATTGTCGGTCGCAGACGATCGTGATCTCAGTTGATCCACATGACGTTTCGTTACAGTACCGGATGATGTAATAACTGTGTATGACAGACGACCTCGTTGATTTTCAATTACTCCCGGTATCCATTTCTCACCGGTCGCAAAGTTTCGAACCCACACACATTGTCCTTTGTTGAACGTCCGGATATTGGGTTCGTGAACGACGTTCTCAGGTTGATGATATTGATTGCTGATTTCATTAGGATTTAGCTTGTCGAAATAGGTCTTAAGCTCCCGGTTAAACTGCAGTTGAGCTGGCGAACGACCTGTTGCAGCACACGGCGTTGTGTGTTGGTTGATGAGGAATCTTGACAACCGTAGATGGATGTCACCCCGCGGAATCTTCTTCAGGAAATCTTTAGTTGTCCGGACCATTCGTTCTGCTTGACCATTTGATGCTGGATGGAACGGAGCTACCAAGGTCTGTCGGATTAGATTGCGTTCACAGAACTCTCGGAACTGTGCCGATGTGAAAGCTGACCCGTTATCTGACACGACTGTGTCAGGAACTCCATGAGTGACGAACAATCCTCTGAGAACTTGTGTGGCGCACGAACTAGATGTTGACGATATGGGTTGCACGTCCAACCATTTGCTGTATGAATCCACCGTAATCATAAAAAGTTTGCCTTGGAAGGGTCCGGCAAAATCGACGTGGATCCTCGACCATGGATGCCTTGTCGACTCCCACTTCTGGACGAGTCTGTTGACAAGTGACGCAAGCTTTGACGGCTGCTTCTATATCGCTATCAAGTTTGGGCCACCAAAAGTAGCTTCGCGCTAGGGCTTTCGTCCGAACAACCCCTGGATGTCCGGAATGCAGAGTCGATAAAACTTTCTGCTGGACTGCTGGTGGAATGAATCCTCTGTTTCCCCATAGTAGGCAGCCCTTCATTGAGGAGATTTATTTTCTGCGGATAAAGAAAGGGTTAAATTTAGCTTTTTCATTATTATTTAAATCTGGTGGCCATCCCCTTAACGCCCAGCGAAGAACTTGAGAATAGACTGGGTCCTTTGCCGTCATTTTTGAAATTGTTATAGCGTCAACAATTGGTTTTGCGACTTCTTCGATCATGAGGACATCATCGGAAGTTAGTTCTTCTGTTTGGTCGAGGGATTTTACAGGTAGTCTACTCAAAGCGTCTGCGTGCTCTATAGATTTCCCAGGACGGTGGACAATTTTGAAATTATATGCATGCAGGAACAATCTTCGACGAAGCATTGTATTAGAGATTACGTCCGGTGTCCGGTTGTCTGACCCCAGAATGCTGAGTAGCGGACGGTGATCCGCGACAATTGTAAATTCTTTGCCACAGACATAGTCGTGGAACTTTTTAACTCCTGCGATGATGGCTACAGCTTATCGGTCAATTCGCGCATAGTTGCGTTCAGGTTTACTTAGCGTTCGCGAGTAAAAAGCGATCGGCTTGTCATTTCCATCTGGCATGTGATGAGCGAGAACTACGCCTACGCCATGTGGTGAGGCATCGCAAACCAGGACTAAAGGAAGCGACTCGTTGTAGTGAACGAGAAAACTGCTGCTCAATAGAAGTTTTTTTAGTTTTTCGAAGGCTGTTTGATGTTGTTTTCTCCAAACCCATCGACTGTTTTTATCCAAAAGTCGATGTAACGGCTCAGCAATAGAAGCTTTATTTGGCAAAAATGTATGATAAAAGTTGAGCAACCCTAAAAATGCCTGGAGCTGCTGTTTATTCTCTGGAGGTGGAGCCAGTTGGATGGCTTTTACTTTGTCGTCGGTGGGGCGAAATCCGAAGGAATCTACTTTAAACCCTAGGAAGTCAATTGAAGTTGCTCCAAAGACACATTTGTTTTTGTGGAGTCTTAGACCTGCGTCGTCAAGGCGCGACAGAACTTGCTCTAAACGAGTAGCTAACTCACCTTCGTTTTTCCCCATTACTACGACGTCATCAAAGTATGGCAAAACTCCGTTGATTCCTCGTAGAAGATTTTCGATAAAGTTTTGGAATATTCCCGGCGCAGACAAAATTCCAAACTGTAGTCGTTTCACACGGAAGGCTCCTTTGTGAGTGATGATCGTCTGAAGTCGCGAAGAATAATCGTCAACTATCAATTGCTGGTACGCTTGTGCAAGGTCCAATTTTGCAAACAGATTTCCGCCCGATATTGTAGATGATAAATAGCTAACTGCAGGGATCTGAAAGCAATGTGGTTTTATAAATTTATTGATCGTTGAACGATAGTCACCGCAGATTCGCACACTTCCGTCGCTTTTGGGAACCGGTACGATTGGTGTTAACCACTCCGAATATTCGACGGGCTCGAGAAAATCTTGCTCGATTAATCGTTCCAGCTCTGCTTCGATGAGTTTTTTATACGCGAGCGGTATTTTCCGACACGAGAGCCTGATTGGGTGAGGGTAGTTATCTAAGTTTAACGACACCGGAGGGCCTGTGAAACACCCTAATTCACTCGAAAATAGTTTTGTGTATTTCGCTAACACTGAATCGACGGTTTTTCGATTATCAGTAACGGTGTGAACTCCTTGTAATGATATTCCTAATGGACTGAACCACGAACAACCGAGAACGTTGGTAACTGTGCCGTCAACTACTATCAATGTCAACTTACCGCGCAATTTAATGTCCTTATAACGCACACCTACGTCGACACAACCCGTGACTCTTAACTGTCTACCCGAAAAGTCTTGCAATGCAATATCACACGGACGCAATGTCGATTTCTGTTTTTCCTGAATACGGTCAAACACAGACTTGGCTATAATAGTATACCGAGAACCAGAGTCTACTTCGAATGTTAGTGGAATACCGTTTATCGAAACTTCAGTCGTAGTTTTCACAGTGGACACGGATGATATATTGTTTACCTTGTCGGTTCTATTTGGATTGCTGGTATGCCGGTTCCCTTTCTTGTAGTTCGACTGGTTGAGTTTGTTTGTGTTAGTTGTTGAGCGGCACACAGAAGCAAGGTGTCCCGTTATGCCACAGCTATTACAAACTGAATGTTTGTGTGGACAGTCGGCGCGATAATGTCTGCTACCACATCCAATACACTGAGGTTTTGGTTTTGTGTTGCCGTTGTTGTGTGTCGTAGTTCCATTTCCTGTTCTACGATTTCGATTTTTTGTCGAAATTGCGAGAACTGTCTCGGAATGGCGAATTTCTCTGACATTTCTGAATGCGGATTCGACAGCAATACTTTTATCAAGGGCCTTTTGAAATGTCAAATCCTTCTCTATCAACAAACTGCGCTGCAGAGCTTCGTCTCGCACCCCGCAAACCAGTCGATCACGTAGCAATCGATCTAGTGACGAGCCGAAATTACAATCCTTTGCTAACTTCCTTAGCTTTGCGATGTACGAAGCCACCCCTTCGTCCGGAAGCGGGTAATGCTTAAAAAACTTGAAAAATGCAGCAATTTCCGAAGGTTGCGGCGAAAAGTGAGCATTTAATTTCATTTTAATATCAGTAAATGGTACTTAGCTGATATCGAGGGGGGAACACAACGAGCACAATAAGTCGAAAAGCTGTGGACCGCACACTATTAGGAAAATGGCGACCTTTCTATTTTCACTTTGCACGTTGTTGGCCAGCAAGAACATGTCGAATCGTTGTCTGTACGAGCCCCAATTTTGCGGCTTAGAAATATCGAATGGCTCGATATACCCCAATGAACCGGACGCGAATGGTACGACTTGTACACCATCACTCGTGGACTCTTCCTGCGGATCTACCTTCGGAGCCATTTTACACGAGGCACACGATCAAGAAAATCACACGTGGTTTGAACTATTATGGTAGGTCGCAAATTTCTTACAATTCACGACGATCCCATCCTCGTCGCCAATTATTAAATACTCGAGTTTAATAATAATTCATTTATTTATTAACGTACAGTATTTAACTAAAATAATTCAATCCGCGTATTCGATCGCGTGTTCGTTCTAAGACCGTCTATCTCCCACTGCCCTACGGCAACCAGTGCTTTCTTCCTTCTTGGATGAGTGTGTGTTGCACCGATACACAACAATAGGGAATTCATAGGGAAAGTATATGTAAAGAAACGATTACCAACATGCAAGCATGTCGGCGACCGGCACAATGATACTCATTTATTTCAACGAAATAAGTTTATATCCTTGCTGTAAATAAACGGGAAATTAGGGATTGTCCACAAGGGCCAATCGTTGGGCGCCAATTATGTAGTGGTCAAGTTGTACGTCTAATAATCATAATAATTTGCTACAGCTATAGAGAGTGGCACGCTAGATTTTCTTACGGCTATACTCGTCGGAGGGGTGGATCGTTTCTCTATGCTGTAGTCAACCATCACATAATAATTTTCGTGCCATTTACAGGTAAAACTACTAGGAACAAAAGGGATCAGGAAAGGAAAGAAATTTTATGCAACCGATCGAACATATTGCCGAAATATGCTAGCATATTTCGTACGATAAGTCAGCTTCAACTCATCCTCGCATCCAACTCTAAAATATCAAATTAACAAAACATAATGTAGTTGTTTATCGAGTTAAACATTTATAATTTTATTTGGCCCAGATAGAGCATTCGTTTTTCTTACAATTACTAAATAATAAATTTTAATAAATTTTAATTATTTCTAAAACAATCAAAAATATCCACAAACTAATAATTGCAAACTATCAGGTAAGCTAAACTAATTTAAGTTTAAGTAAAGTAATGGCTACCTATAACGTTAACTTGAACAAGAACTAGCGCACCATTAAAATTTTGCACCTGCATAAAACAAATTTATAATCTTAAATAAAAAAATTTATATAGACGATAGACGATCGTACCAATTCGAAAAGTGCGGTGTAAATTTCACAACCAAAAAAACAGAACAAATCTTAACTTGGTTTATGAAAGTGTTAATCGTATTTAGATAATAGAGAGTTTATGACAGTTTGAAATACATTATTATTATACTTAAAAAATTTTTTTTCTTTCAGCGGGTATATAAAAATTTCCCAGAGGTAGCATAAATTGAAATTCAACAACTTACAGTAGTTTCCAAAAACTGTTCGGTGGAAGAAATTATTTTATTGCAGAACTTTCGCCTCGGAATCCGTCTTGTTGTTTAATGATTTGAGGTTAGATGTCCCGTTTCCCTCGACTCAAATTTTCTTTTGTAAATGGGTTATACGCTGCTTTTCCGCTTCGGTTTCTTCGAATTTAAGAAAGTTTCTGGGGTTTTTCCAGGGCATTCAGCGGAAACGTTGCGAACCGCTGCAATTTTTCTCGCAAAAATAGGCTTTGGGATATCACGAATCTGGAGTTGGAGTTTCAAAATTCGAAATGGAAGGTCCTGTAGGGAAACCATTTTTTCCCAAAACTTTTTAAGTTATTTATGATTTTTCCAGGGCATTCAGCGGAAACGTTGCGAACCGCTGCAAGTAGGGATTCGAATCGATATCTTTCCGGGCATTAGGGACTCGCTCAAAAACTCGTAAACTTCTTTACACCTTCACTTGGATTTGATTTGTTGAATCGTTAGTAAAAATATAGTTGAAATTTGGTATGGTGTGGATATAAGATGCTAAGTTAAATGACGAAACGATGTAAATTCTCCCCGCTAGGTTATCTCTGGCCTCGTGAACTGAATATGAAGAAAATTTAGCACACATTCCAGAGGTGACAAGAAAAAATTTACCTGGATGATTTAATTAAACATTCGTATTATTATACGGAAATGTGGTCCCAAGAATTCTAGTAGAAATAGTTGAGCACCTCGTGCTAGAATAAAAATCCAAAATTTTCTTGAAAATCAAGTAAAATTTTTGTGTGTTTCATTCATTAAGTTTTACACTCACTTTCTTTACTATAAAACACCGTCTAGATTTTTAAGAAACTCAAAATTTTGAAACCACATTAAATTCGATTAAAACTTTGATTTTTTTCTCTCTCGACGGGGAGAAATTTACTTTGCGTCTTTACGCAATGAAAACCGAGACCAGAAAGGGACTTTGCGTCGTTAAGCAAAAGTTTGATTGCTCTCTGAAATTTTTGAAACTTGTTTTAGTACAAAATTTGTGCCACATTTAGAGATTACATCAATTAAATATATTTTCTTCAAAATGAATGGAAAATATTAGAAGTGATTTAAAACATTGCTATGGTAAGTATTTAGCATTTTCACAGATTTTAAATTATTCGTTATTTGTTATTTTAAATTCACAGAGATCGCACTTCATTATCGATCTGAATTTGACGAAGATTATTTTTCTCCACCAAGGAGGAACCTACTATTGAAAGCTCCTAATTGTCATTGTCAAACTAAAGTAAACATCGGCTTGTCATTCTGCGTGTCCATTGTAAGTATTTATTTTGTTTGTTTCGTTGTTAATTTTATTTTATCTTTTTAATTTGAGTAACTTTATTTATTGTTATTTTCTTTTCAGACGGTGGAATGGGATCTACTTTTCATCCTACAGGAGTTCGTATTCCGGCGATTCGCGACCGTGTCCACCGGCCGAAGGTAAAGTTTCCCATGATTTTTTTGTTGAAATTTTTTTCTATTTGCAGGTCAAAGTAAGGAGTTAAATTTTGGGAATTACTTCAACTATCATGCGAAATTTTGATTACAGAGCTGCTACTGGAATCGGAATGGGGATTGACGTAAAAATTTGTTTTCATTGAAGTTAAAACTGATTTGACCAACAATTTTTTTTATACAATTTCCAGGTGGCTGCCACACATCTTATCAAAAAAGTGCAAGAACAAAAGTTATTTAGGATATGATTCTACATAAAATTCCCATACATCAAAATCCGATTGGAACAAATTTTAAAAAATCTTATTTGAAAGTTTGACTTCATAGTGGAATTTTGATAAAACTGTTCGCCATTCACTTCAATCACCATACGGGTTTTCAATAATTGCCAGATTGGCAATTATAGCTTTTGTTATGTTTTAAATAAAAATTTGTTTCCTTAATTTCCTTTTCACTAAAATTTCTTACTTAAATATCTATTGGCGATCGTTGTAGACAGATCCACTTCTTCTGGCCGTCTCTACGAGACAGACACCTTGCTTGTTCTTGAAACAATTGATACTAAGGGGTTTTCGAGGTCGCTGATCGCGAATCCGGTGTTCGATTTTTCAAATGCTAAACGGAAGGTCCTGTAAGGATAACGGAAATGTCCTTTTTCCAATTTTTCTCGCAAAAATAGGCTTTGGGATATCACGAATCTGGAGTTGGATTTTCAAAATTCGAAACGGAAGGTCCTGTAGGGAAACCATTTTTTCCCAAAACTTTTTAAGTTATTTATGGTTTTTGGCATTCTAAAATTTATACAAAAAACTTTTAGCTGCCAACGAAGGGTCTGCTAGTATAACATAAAAACTCGGACTGGAATCGAAGCTTCAAGGCGCAAGCTATGTAAATTGGTTTCCGCCGGCTTAGGATATGGCACGAGGGGAACAAGAGCTCGATATCCAATAGATTTCCAACGAATGACGATCGAAATTCTTCACAATTCGCACAAATGCAAAACAGAAATATGAAATCCAACGACGAGCAAATTCCAATAGCGAGCAATTCTCGTTTTATGAAATCCAACGACGAGCAAATTCCAATAGCGAGCAATTCTACGACGAGTAAAATTCAACGAGTAAATTTCCACGTTGCTGATCTAACCTCAAAAGTAGATCCGGCTCGAAGGACCATGAAAAACCGTTGTTGGTTTACAACGATGCTCTTACTTGATGTAATGAACGACGAACAAAAAGGCGCAAATAAAAACGCTATTTAAACTATACGGTTTATCTTTATTTAATTTAATTTAAATTTACTGCGCTTTTAGCGACTAATCGCTTTGATACAAAAAGGAAGAAGAAGGTATAAAAAATTAGTGATGCCATTGTTACATTAATTATTGGGTTAATTTTAATTCATAAATGCGGTTTCACATTGGCCGCAACAGTTACAGCCGGTTTCACAGTGCGAGCTTAAGCTTCGAATTTGGTTTAAGCTTTCGCTTAACTGTTCTTACTGTTTCACAGTGCTGGTTTAGTCCTTAAACTGAGTTTAAATTTCCGTTTATTTAAGCCACCAAACTTGAGCGCTTAAGCTAAAGCTTAGCATGCTTATCGTCCAGTGAAATATTATTATTGGTTTTTTATACCCGTATGGTGAAACCAAAGGGTAGATTAACTTTGCCTTACCGTTTGTAACGCCAAGATCCCGTCATCGCACACAAAAATGAATTACACCAGTGTGTTTAGAATGATAAAAATATTTAATTTCTGCATGTCCGTCCGTCTGTCCGTCTGTCTGTCTGTCCGTCTGTCTGTGGCGCGGATTGCGGGTGCACGGATTGAGCTAGAGACTTGAAATTTTGCGCAGATTCGTTTTTCGTAAAATGCGAGGCTAAATTCGTTAATGGGCAAAAATGGACCATTAGGGGGGGTACCCCCCATACGAACGAAAGCGTTTTTTATGAATATCTCAAAAACGGTGCATCTTATCAAAAAAGTCCGAGAACAAAAGTTATTCAGGATATTATTCTACATAAAACTCCCATACATCAAAATCCGATTGGAAAATTTTTTAAAAAATCTTATTGGAAAGTTTGACTTCAAAGTGGAATTTTGGTATAACTGTTCGAATTTTGATACGAATATCACCATACGGGTCTCCAATGATTGCCAGATTGGCAATTATAGCTTTTGTTATGTTTTTAAATTGAGTTTTTAATAATGGACTAGGGGCTGCGCCCCGAACCGCTTCGCGGTTCATCCCCCTTCCGCAGGTCGGCCTTCGGCCTCCCTGCCCCCGTCTGCCTACGGCCTCCACAACTACTCGGCCTTCGGCCTCGCCCCTCGCGCGTGAATTGTTGGAATTTGATGTATGGAGATGTTACGTAAAATTATTTAAATATATTTCAGCTCTCGCCTTCCTCTTTACTCGGCCTTCGGCCTCGAGTCAAATGCATATAGTTAACCCAAAATAGGGAAATTTTTTTAGAGACATTTTTCTTTGTGACCCAACGGTGTATTACAAAATCGTACTGTTTACTTACAATATATTCAATAACGGTAAAAGGTGGTTATCCACACGGGGAAAGACAATATTGTGGGAAATGTCATTCTTTTTAATTCATGTCATACATTGAAGCACCAAATCCCTTTAGAATTGCAGAAGATAGCAGGTGAGGGCTATACATAACGATGGTATCTATACTGTTTTTCGCAGTATTATATTGTTTTTCAGACTCCAATACTGCATTACTGCTTTTTTCCCCAAAATACTGTATTTAAATACTCAGAAAACTTTAATTCTTTAACGTTTCGGAATTCAAATTTATTAATAGCAATGCAAAACGTCAGTGGCAACACAAAACAGTGGCAACACATGGTAAGTGTAAATACATTCAAACGACGAACAGCGAAGTATTGATGGCAACATGTCATATAGATTCGCTTCTTCCTTTCCCCATCGATTACTGTCTTGTCATTATTCATCCTTCTTCAGAACGCGTTACTTTGATTTTGCTTTCCATTGTTAATTTAAAAGAATAAAAATGTCGAAATTAAGAGCAAAGACACAAATTTTCATTGAATAAAATTTATACTGCGAAAAATACTGTTTTTTCAAATCGATTTACTACTTTTTTAAATTTTTAGGTGAAATATACTGTTTTTTGTCCGAAAAAAGATACCATCGTTAGCTATACATAAAAAGGAGGGGTAGATATTAGTGAGCAAAAATTTTCCCTTCGGGCTGACCTCTCTCATGGTGAAAACCGGATCCGAAACCCTTAAGCGCATAAAGAGGTTTCAAGAGAGGGAAAGGGGTTGCTATTAAACTGGATCCGACACCCTTGAGTAAGAGATATCAGAAGAAACAGGGATTGACATCAAAAAGAATCATATCCTTTATTCTGTCAATAACTGTACCTGTGTGCAAAGTTTGATCAAAATCGGCCGCGCCGTTTTTGCGTGATGCCGGAACAAACATTCAGTCAAACAGACAGAAATACCGACCGACATACAGACGGACGGACAAACATAAATTTTAAGCATAACAAAACCTATAATTGCCAGTCTGGCAATTATTAGAAACTCGTATAGTGATATTCCTATCAAAATTCGAACAGTTGTATCAAAATTCCAGTTTGAAGTCAAACTTTCCAATAAGATTTTTTAAAATTTGTTCCAATAGGATTTTGATGTATGGGAGTTTTATGCAGAATCATATCCTAAATAACTTTTGTTCTTTCACTTTTTTGGTGAGATGCACCGTTTTTGAGATATTCGCAAAAAACGTTATCGTTCGTATGGGGGGTACCCCCTAATGGTTCATTTTTGTTCATTAACGAACTTAGCCTCGCATTTTGCGAAAAACGGATCTGCACAACATTTCAAGTCTCTAGCTCAATCCGTGCGCCCGCAATCCGCGCCACAGACGGACATGCAAAAATCAATTTTGTTTATCATTCTAAACACACTGGTGTAATACATTTTTATGTGTGATGACGGGGTCTTGGCGTTACAAACGGTAAGGCAAAGTTAATATACCCTTTGGTTTCACCATACGGGTATAAAAATGTCATTTTTGGCATCAGTATTATACGACCAAATACATCAATGTATGTCAATATTTTTGAGAAAATCCAAAATTACAAAAATTGTCCCCCTTACAGTTTTTATTATATAGATGGGAAAAAAGTAAAGTGGACACATCTACAGATAGAGAGCTTTCCTTTAAAAAAAGAATAATCAAAATCGATTCTAAGCTGGAGCTGTGTCGAAAGAAATACATACAAAATCGCTTTGCCTTTTAAATATATAGATGAGTCTTCGATCTTAACAACACGGATCGCAGCTGGGCGTTTAATGAAGGGGTAAAATACCCATGCTCGAAGCCAGGGTTGCTGGTGCCAAGGTTTTGTTTTTTTAATTTAATTTTTTTTTTCATTTAGTTAAAACAAATTTTTTTCTTTGTGATTTTTGTGTTTTTTTTTGTATGTGAAAACTGTTTAAAACAAAAATAGAGACACTAATTATAAACCGAAAACTATTTTGATCAGATTTTCACCATTGTCCGTGATGATAATATTTTATGGTTGAAGTTAGCTTGCCCATGAGGAGGCTGGAAAAACTAATTGGGTATTAGAGTTTTAAAATTCAAAACCGAAAGTCTTGAAGCGAACACGTTTATTTTCTAAAAGTTATTTCTGGAAGTTTTTTGTGCAAAAAAAACTTTAGTCCGACAACGATGGGTCTGTATCTAGTAAAATATTATTAAAAATTGGTGGAAAAGTAAAATGGACACATCTAAAGATAATTTTCTAAAAGTTATTTCTTGCATTAATTATCCTTACAGGACCTTCCGTTTTGAATTTTGAAAATCTAACACCGGATTCGGGATCAGCGACCCCAAAAACCCCCGAGTGATACTTTTGAGCCTCCTATTGAGCAGGATTCATGGCGAAAATCACGGTTTAAAAATACCCAAACCCCCTTCGAAAAATCTCGAAAAATCTCGATGGTTGGGACATATTCTGAAAGTTTCAAGTCTCTATCTTCAGGGGTTTGGGCTGGGCGTCAGGTTAAACGATTTTATATATAGAGAAGATGGTTTTCACTTTTTCCAATAAAGACTCAATTTCAACAAAAAAAAAAATAAAAATATTTTGCCACCGCTCAGAATTGAACCCGAACCTGGCGCGATGTAGTTTACACTTATTCAGTAGTAAGAATATAAACTTTAAAGATAAATTAAGTAATAAAAAACAGGCAGTCATTGGGGACTGCCAACAGGAGTGAAAACAATAATATACGTAAGGTAATAATTATATTGTCGTGTATTTATACCTATATATTTTTCAACCTGAAATTTCGAAAATATATGCTAATAAACAGTAAATTTTAAATAAAAGTCAATTATGTATACTAAGGTTTGAATTCCTGAGCAGCACATGATATTCTTATACAAAAAATGGCTAGATATTTAATTTTTTGTTTTATAACAAAGTCACGCGCTGTTCAGAGATTTTCTGTCTCATTTTATTTTGCTGTATGATATTTTCCAAAAAAAAATCGTTTTTTTATTGTGTAAGAAAGTTATGTGCTATTCAGAAATTTCCTCGCTAATTTTATTTTGCTCTGTACTGTCTTCCAAAAAAAATCGATTTTTTCTTTATAAAAAAATCAAATGAAAGCAAATCAGCATTCTTAAGCTGTTAAATAAGCATGTCGGTGACGCGAACTCATGAGATTTTACCCTTCCAAAAATCGCCCAACGCGCCTAAAGAAGTATAATATAAATAAAATAAATAATTTAAGGTAAAAAAAAATTTTAAAAAAACATTTTGTCACCACTCGGAATCGAACCCGCACATCTGGCGCATTGTAGTCTAACACTTATTCAGGAGTAAAAATGTAAACTTAAAGATGAATTAAGTAATAATATGTTGCAGGCGTCTGTAAACAAACAAATAAAAGATCAAATTTTAATTTCGAAATGCAAAGATTTGTCGCTAACTTACCTTGATTTTTGTTCAAAAGTTTCTGGACACCTCCATGAGTGACTCCTTTCCCCTAGTTCCAGCTGTCGTTGATGATACCTAGAAAAAGAAAGATAAGACCAACTTTAACAACGTTAAAAAAACATTAGAGACAATAACAATACTACGTAAAGATACTTATCTGGAAATTAGCCAATGTGATGAAGTGCTGATCCCGTCGATTTATCCTGAAAGAAAAATAAGAAAAAAATTAGGTCAAATCATTTATCATTTCATTTGACTCTAAGAGAAAAAAAAATTAAAAAATAAAAATTTAAAAAAAAAGCTTTTATTAAAAAAGAATGCACTAAAAAGAAAAAAATAATTTTCTGGACGCTGTGTATCACAAATATAAAAGCTTTTTAAAAGCGAGATAAGTTTTTATTTTATTGTTTTATGCTTTATCTCGCTTTTTAAAAGCTTTTATATTTGTGATACACAGCGTCCAGAAAATTATTTTTTTCTTTTTAGTGCATTCTTTTTTAATAAAAGCTTTTTTTTTAAATTTTTATTTTTTAATTTTTTTATTTTGTTCTTTTTAGTCTTCTAGTATATATCCTTACATTTGAGATGTCCTTACAGACTTTTTAACTTGAGAATCGTATTCAGCGACCCCAAAAACCCCCAGAATAGATTTTTTTCCGGAAAATTTGGAGAAAAGGATAATCACGTTATCTTTACAGGACCTTCCGTTATCCTTACAGACTTTTTAATTACAGATTCGGATTCAGCGACCTCAAAAACCCCCAGAATAGATTTTTTTTCCGGAAAATTTGGAGAAAAGGATAATCACGTTATCCTTACAGGACCTTCCGTTATCCTTACAGACTTTTTAATGACAGATTCGGATTCAGCGACCCCAAGAACCCCCAGAATAGATTTTTTTCCGGAAAATTTGGAGAAAAGGATAATCACGTTATCCTTACAGGACCTTCCGTTATCCTTACAGACTTTTTAATGACAGATTCGGATTCAGCGACCCCAAAAACCCCCAGAATAGATTTTTTTCCGGAAAATTTGGAGAAAAGGATAATCACGTTATCCTTACAGGACCTTCCGTTATCCTTACAAGGACGAAGTAGTGAAAATATTGTATTGTCATCGGACTTATATAAGTGTGCAAAATTTCAAGTCAATCGGACAAGTGGAAGTGGGTCAAAATTTGATTGCAAGATTTGACCCCGACAAACAGACAGACAGACAGACAGACAGACAAGATAGCGAGCTAAATAAAAGCTTTTAAAAAGGCTTCAGTTTGATGATAAACAATAGCTAATTGTACTTACCAAAAATTGATCTCCTTCACATTTTCCGAGAATTTCCTTTTCCTCGACTATCCAGGTCCAGGTTGATGCGCTCTGCTCGTTAAAATACTCCGGCTAAAAACCTAAAACACACAAAAATAACTATTAGTAAAATTTTCACTACTTCCACAGTGGAATTAAACAATTGTACTCACGTTTGACAGTAGATCCTTGACAAAAACCTTTCTTTACATTCGGATCACTGTTGCCGATAATGCAGTTCAGACAAAACACTTGTAAATGAAAATTTTTATTGCGAGGGGTCGCTGTGGTCTAGCCCGCCGCGAATTTAAACCACGTAAGAGATTTTAAATCAAACTCTCATCAATTTTAAAGATTATAACCTTTAACTTCTCTTGGAGTTTAAAGTTTCTGATCTGGTTTCATTTGACTTTTAACTCTACTGCCAATAAGTTCACTTAAAATTTCATGTACAAAGTCCCTTCTGGTGAAGTCGGCTAATTTTTTTATAATATTTCATAGTTTTTCTCTGAAATCGAGATTCCTTTTTTTTTGTCAAGTGTTTTAAAAATCAGGGAAAGAGTGAGTGTAAATTAAATTGAGGTGAATAGTGCCTGAAGCTAATGTGGAAAATTTTTTCTATAGCCACTGGAACCGAGTTGCAGTAGAGGGTGCGGCAGAGAAGAACCAAAATCTTTGGTTGCAGCTAAGTGCACGATTTTTTTTAATTCTAATTTTTATAAATATTTGATCGCCGACTATTTTATGGAACAAATAACTTTCCATGTGGTCTTTCCTTTTTGAAAAAAAAAAAACGTGTCGCAGTGAAAAGTCATTTAAACGCATTTAATGATTTGCTAAAAGTCGTAGAAAGGCCTTGGTGTTTCTTCAAAATTTTCATCGTCGTCAGATTTTTCTAAATATCATGTGAAATATTGGGTCATGTGCGATTTTCCGTTTGAGTTTGCCTGAAAAGTTAAGTCAAGGTCAAAGAGGCTACATTTTGCGAAGAGTTAATTATTCTCGGCTTGTTACCAAGGCTGTAACAATAGCATAACGGCTCAATTTTTACAAAATTCGATGCCAAGAACAATTCTAAAGCCGGTCATCTATACATTGTTGGACAAAAACCAATAGAAACGGACTAATTGTATTATATTTTTGGCGCATTAAAAGAATTTTGTATTTCATTTTTTGTATTCGATATTATAGGAGACTATTGTAAAATTCTCTACCCAAAACGGAAATCACTTTCTGAACCTAAATTTTAAAAAAAAAAAAAAGGATGTCGTTAAATATTTCACTGGGCCCAATGATATATCAAAATTATGCATGCGACGTTTGCTTCGATTTCGTATAAAATCTATTTTTATTTGTGGTAGATTATTGTTTCTTATTTTTATTTATTTAGTGCCTTGATATTAAGATATCAGATTATATTGCATGTTTGATTATTTATAAAATTATTCCATCTTATTTATTTATTGCTTAACTTTAGGCCAATATTTAATTATTTATTGTCAACATTTAGAAAAATTTTGTAGCTGATTTGCACGTAATCTAAATATTTAAATATTTAATTCTTTATCATTTATAAAAGAAATAATGATAAAATTTTAACAACTACTCGTAATTATTATGCTTAAATATTCTAATTCAATTTATTTATTGCCTGCTAATTTTTTATTTTTAATTTGTTGCGCCTATTACTATTTGTAATTGATTATTTAATATATTTTTAAAGCATGGTAAATGAGCCTTTATTTTCGTCTTTGCCATTAAGAACGATTTTATTAACCATGTGTTAACGTCTTAAATAAAGGGGGGCGGGGATTATATTCATGGAGTATAGTGAGAACTCATCGTTGAAATCATGAGTTAAGACTCAAACCCGATTCTACGAAAATGTTGACTTCCGGTCGGAATCTTTATGTCCTCTTCCCATCCTCGAAATTCCCATCCTCGAAATTCCCATCCTCGAAATTCCCATCATCGACTTAAGAAGGCATGACAATTTTTGTGTAGCGTGGAATTTAGAAAAGGAGAGAGCAAGACCCTACCCCATCCGGCGAGCATAGTCGAAATAAAAATACCAGCATGCCTTCGATGCCTCTCACTTCTACAAAACAAAAGGGTTGTTAAATATGTTGCCAACCGGCAAGGATCAACGAGTTGTAACCCACCATCTTACAAGCCCTTCATCTATACACCCACACGTTACATAAATGGCGCCCAACGATTTGGCTGTCGCACAGTTTTCCTGCACGGAAAACTGAGACAGGCTGCCGAGTCCTTAACGGACAGAGCATTCCCCCCATTCTTTTCCCATTATTTTTCCTTATCTTTCCCTATTCCCGAATAAAGATTCCATTCAAATCAAAATTTTTTTTTACATCCAAAATCAATCAATTTTTAAAAGCTTTTATTTAGCTCGCTATCTTGTCTGTTTGTCTGTTTGTCTGTTTGTCTGTTTGTCTGTTTGTCTGTCGGGGTCAAATCTTGCAATCAAATTTTGACCCACTTCCACTCATCCGATTCACTTGAAATTTTGTACACTTATATAAGTCCCATGACAATACAATATTTTCTCTACTTCGTCCTTGTAAGGATAAAGGAAGGTCCTGTGAGGATAACGTGATTATCCTTTTCTCCAAATTTTGCGGAAAAAAATCTATTCTGGGGGTTTTTGGGGTCGCTGAATCCGAATCTGCCATTAAAAAGTCTGTAAGGATAACGGAAGGTCCTGTAAGGATAACGTGATTATCCTTTTTTCAAAATTTTCTGGAAAAAAATCTATTCTGGGTGTTTTTGGGGTCGCTGAATCCGAATCTGTCATTAAAAAGTCTGTAAGGATAACGGAAGTTAATGTAAGGATAACGTGATTATCCTTTTCTCCAAATTTTCCGGAAAAAAATCTATTCTGGGGGTTTTTGGGGTCGCTGAATCCGAATCTGTCATTAAAAAGTCTGTAAGGATAACGGCAGGTCCTGTAAGGATAACGTGATTATCCCTTTCCTCAATTGTTCCGGGAAAAAATATATTCTGCGGGTTTTGGGGTTCGCTGAATACGATTCTCAAGTTAAAAAGCCTGTAAGGACATCTCAAATGTAAGGATATATATTCGAAGACTAAAAAGAACAAAATAAAAAAAATAAAAAATAAAAATTTTTAAAAAAAGCTTTTATTAAAAAAAATGCACTAAAAAGAAAAAAATAATTTTCTGGACGCTGTGTATCACAAATATAAAAGCTTTTAAAAAGCGAGATAAAGCATAAAACAATAAAATAAACATTTATCTCGCTTTTTAAAAGCTTTTATATTTGTGATACACAGCGTCCAGAAAATTATTTTTTTCTTTTTAGTGCATTTTTTTTAATAAAAGCTTTTTTTAAAAATTTTTATTTTTTATTTTTTTTTCTTTCCTAGTTTTCAAAATCAATAGTTTAAATTTCACTAAATATTTATAAACTTTTTCTAAACAATGTGAGTCCCGGAACACAAAGTTTATAATAACAAAGTGTTTCGCGTTTGCCACATTGCCACGAGATCGTTTTCAACCTGAATTAACGTTTGTGTTCTAGAAATCATAATTTGTTAAAGAATTTTGATGTGTCCCGAATCAGATGTAATAACATTTGAATTCGCGTTTGCCATTAAAAAGAATGAATACAAATTGAGAAATTGTAAAAACCATTTATCATGAGATAAATATTGAACAGAAATATTTGCTCTTGTCTTTGGAGTCCCGAGTCATAAAGTTCAAAGAACAGAATGATCCGCGTTTGCCCACGGAAAGAAAAGATTTTTTTTTATTTTTATGCAATTTTTCACTCTAGATACATAACAGATCACCGTTAAGTTTTCAAAATGCTACAATTAGTCACATTTTCCTCAACATCTTGAATAAAATAAGTTCTCTTAACTCCATGTTTTAATTTCTGCTCCCTTTGATATATGAATTGAATTTTGAAGAATTAAAAATATTTTGGCAATTTCTTTTTGAGAATAAACAAAAATCTAGTTTCGGTTTAGTAATGTAATTTATAAATGTAAATAATAAATAATTAAATACATAAGATACATTAAATATACAAAAATTAATTATAAAATAATACATCGAACATACAATTTCTAAGTATATAATACAATTATTATAAAAATAAGAAAATATTAAATCTGCAATTCGGCTTTAATGGGTGATGAGCTCAGAGAAATCAAACCTGCAAAAGAAAGAAATTAAACGTAAAAGATATCAAGTTTTTGACGAAAACAGAGCAGTTACTCGGTCCGTAGCACAAAGATTTAATATTGTTTTAGGAGAATTAAGTATGTCGACGCTAAGAACGCCTCCACCCGGTATGGTGAACCCCAGCGACATAAACGCTCAGGCTTCTGGGTCGGATACCCAAAATCCCGGAGAAAATTTAGCACAAACAATACATTCCCAAATAAATCAGAATTTATTAGAATCTGTAGCAAACCCAAATGTTTCTAATCCACAACAAGGATCACCGCCACAAAACATGCCCAGATTGTCTCCAAATAGCACAAACAGTCTTGCGTATGAGATAATCTCTTTAAAAAACGCTGTGGAGAATCTGAGAGCAACTACAGGTTTGGCCCAAGCTAATATTTTTCATTCAGCTCAAGAAGCTGCTAGACAAGAAGCTCGGATCTGTATGTCCGAAATTCTTACAGCAATTCGAAGCGAGTTAGGATCTCAGAATCGACCTGCCGCTGGTCGCTCACAGTCAGAAGGCATTTCCGTAGATGTTACCTCTGGTCACAATCTAGCTGAGAGGTCTCGTTCTAACAATTTACCAGTAGCAACTCCAAATCCCGCTCCTTCGGTTACAGCAGCATCGACCCAGGTCTCTACTATGCAATCAGTTCCAATATCTGACATTCTTTCTTTGCCGATTACTGTCACTTCGGTCGAGCCAACTTTTTCAACACCACCAGCTTCGGTTTATGCCAATCAGAGCCGCCCATCATATGTTGCGACCTCTGTAATTCCAACTTGTACAGCGCCTCTGGTTTGTCCAAGTTCTCAGACCTCGGCAATACCACAATTAAATAATTTTGCACCTTTCTATACACAGCCAGGTAATAATTTGCCTAACGTACCATTTTTCCCCAATACTTTCAACCAGATTGACCCAAATCTTTGGCCCTATCTTCCGAATTTACAACCTCAAGCACAAACACCACCTAATGCGAACAATAATAGCCGGTCGAATTGGCGATATCGGAAAGTCGAATTAGATAAATGGGGTATATGTTTCGATGCTACCTCGAAGACAATGAGCATCGAAGATTTTGTTTTTCAGGTCGAATATATTCAATCTTCTAACCCGTTCCCATGGCCAGAAGTTTTAAAAACCTTTCACGTACTACTCCAGGGTAATGCACGTACTTGGTACTGGCAGTATGTAAAACAATTGACGAGTGTGAATTGGCCTAATCTTCGAGCAGCGTTACTGTCACAATTTAAATCGTATGAAACTGATCTGGACATAATGACCAAATTAAATGAGAGAAAACAGCAAACTCACGAAAGCTTCGACACTTTTTACAACAATATCATGGAAATTAAAAACAGGATGCGTAACCCGTTGTCTGAAGCCGAATTAATTACTTTAATTAAGCGGAACCTCAAACCATGGCTGACAGCACTTGTTTATCCTATGGGAATCACCAGTTTAGACCGTTTGAAAGAAGCATGTCGCTCTACAGAAACTCATTTCAGTCACTTAGATCGACGTAACAAAATTTTTGTCCCACCTGTTCGAAAGGTTAACGAAATAGAGATAGATAATAGGGAATCTGAATACGAAGAACAGGAAAATTATTTAGAAGCTATGAGTTTACCCACGACGTCTGCAAATAAAAATTCAAACCCAGCAAGACGAGCCAATAGGTCCGAAGTAACTTGCTGGAATTGCAAAAAAGCTGGACACATCTTTATAGATTGTCCAAGCCCACGAAACTTTTTTTGTTATAAATGCGGTGCAAATAATGTCGCTACCCCTGATTGTGAACGATGTACCCCGGGAAACGTGAGACGGAGTGTAACCAAATCGGGAGAGAGTTCACGCTCCACTCAAACACTCCCGGATTAAAAAACTTGGATGTTTCTATACCAAAATCGACTACTTCCATTAAAATTCTAAATTCATCAAGTAATAAAACTCTAAATTCATCAACTAACGTCAATGAAAATAAACCTACCTTAAAAATTCTAAAGCCTTTTCACATTCGCTTAAAAGAGTATAATGTAATTCGCGATAAAATATTTAGTAATCCTGAATCATTTGAATCTGGGAAATCGTACCCGAATCCTCTATCTAATAAGGCGATAAAAGCTCGTCAACGATTTAACGCTCGCATTAATGTCCGAAAATGTATTTCGAGCACAAACATTGACGCTTTTTCAGACTTTCGTCCGTATGCAAAAATCAAAATTAACGATTTTGAAATAGAAGGTCTTTTAGATAGTGGAGCTAATGTATCCTGTTTAGGACAAAATTGTTTAAACCTTGTAAAAACGCTAAATTTACCAGTATTCAAATATTCGTCTCGCGTTAGAACAGCGGATGGTAGAGGACAAGAGATCGTAGGACAAGTGCGCGTCTCAGTAACTTATAAGTCAAGGACAGAAAATCTAACTTTATTTTTAGTTCCTAGTTTGGAACAATCTCTTTACCTAGGCATAGATTTTTGGCGGAAATTTGAATTAGCGCCACATATAATAAACAGTATTAGTACACTCAATAATAGTTCAACCGATAACCCGGCTAAACATGAATTAACTTCGTTTCAAGTTCGACAATTGGAGTTAGTAAAAGAAAAATTTTTATGCTCAACCAAATTTGGATTAGGTAAAACGACCTTGGAAGAGCACGATATTGACACCGGAGATGCAGCTCCTATCAAGCAGAAATTTTACCCTGTCTCTCCGGCAGTACAAGCACCTCTTTATGAAGAACTCGATAGGATGATTGAGCTTGGAGTTATCGAAGAAAGTCAGAGTCCGTGGAGTTCGCCAGTAGTCCTCATTCGAAAACCAGGCAAAAATCGATTGTGTCTGGATTCCAGAAAGCTCAATCTCCTTACAGTTAAAGATGCATATCCTTTGCCTCATATTGAAGGGTTGCTAAGCCGCCTTCAGGATACTAACTACATAAGTAGCATAGACCTGAAGGATGCTTTTTGGCAAATCCCACTGGAGAGGCAGAGTAGACCGAAGACTGCTTTCACGGTGCCTGGACGGCCACTATATCAGTTTACCGTCATGGCTTTCGGTTTATGCAATTCTCCGCAACGTTTGTGTAGATTGATGGATAAAGTGATTCCGTCCAGGCTCCGTGAATGCGTATTCGTCTACTTAGATGATCTCTTGATAGTGTCGGCCGATTTTGATTCACATCTCAAAATTCTTGAAGAAGTTGCGCAGTGTTTGAGAAAGGCAAATCTCACCATCAATTTAAACAAGTCCCATTTTTGTTTCCGAGAATTAAAATACCTAGGATTTATTATCGGAGGTGGAAAACTAAAAACCAACCCTGAAAAGGTGTCGGCTATAAAGAACTTTCCGTTACCGTCCAGTACTCGTCAAATGCGACGATTTTTGGGGATGACTGGATGGTATCGGAAATTCATAAAAAATTATGCCATAATCGCTAGTCCTCTTACCGATTGCCTAAAAAAATCAAAAAAATTCGTTATGGGTCCGGAAGCAAAGATCGCGTTTGAAAATTTGAAAGATGCATTAACATCACCACCCATTCTCACACATCCTGACTTCACGAGAGAATTTTTTATTCAGTGTGATGCATCAAACACTGGGATTGGGGCTGTACTCTTTCAAATAGACGACAACCACGATGAAAGAGTCATAGCATATATCTCGAAGAAGTTAAATAAGGCTCAGTCTAACTATACCGTCACAGAACGTGAATGCTTAGCCGCTGTTACTGCTATAGAAAAGTTCAGACAATATGTCGAAGGAATGAGCTTTACGGTCATAACCGATCACGCTAGCTTGCGCTGGTTGATGGGGCTGAAAGATCTCAGCGGTAGATTGGCCAGATGGAGCCTAAAGCTTCAAGGTTTTAACTTCAAAGTAGAGCACAGAAAAGGTTCTAAAAACATTGTTCCAGATACACTTTCTAGGGCTCTGGTAGATAGCATTTCTTTGAATAATCCACTTGTATCCGTGGATCTTGAATCCAGCTCTTTCAAGTCGACAGAATACCTTGAATTGACAGAGACTATATTGAAAAATCAAGACAGTTTTCCGGATTTAAAAGTCGTAGACAATTTCGTGTATAAAAGAACCGTTCCGTTTGATGGTGTGCCGGAAAATGAACAATTTTCATGGAAGCTTTGGGTTCCATCTGAGCTAACTCGATCGCTGATCTCTCAGGCCCATGAATCACCGCAAGCAGCGCATGGTGGTTTAGCCAAAACTCTATCTAGAATCAGAGAATTTTATTATTGGCCAAATATGGCGACTCAAGTCCGATCTTTCGTCCTAAGTTGCACAACGTGCAAAGAAAATAAAGCGCCTAACATAACCCTTCGTCCACCTATGGGAGCTAAGACAGAGACGGAGCGTCCCTTTCAAAAACTATATCTTGACTTCTTGGGTCCTTATCCCCGTTCGAATTCTGGCAATTCTTTTCTCTTTATAATCTTGGATCACTTTTCTAAGTTTGTTTTCCTAAAACCGTTGAGACAGGCAAATGCTAAAAGCATCATTAAATACTTGGACGTAGAAATTTTCAAGAAATTTGGTGTACCAGAAACCGTTCACACAGACAACGGTAGGCAATTTTTGTCAGTGGACTTTCAAAGTTTTTTGTCAAAGTTTGGAGTTCGACATTTGAAAACAGCATATTATGCTCCGCAAGCAAACGCTGCAGAAAGGGTCAACCGATCTGTACTGGCTGCAGTTAGGTCCTATTTAGGAGAAAATCAGAAAAATTGGGACGTTCATATTGCCGATATAGAGTGCGCACTTCGAACCTCAAAACATCTATCAACAGGCTCAACTCCTTATTACGCCGTGTTTGGATCCAATATGATCACACACGCTAGTAACTACCAACTGGCAAAAACGTTACACTATTTGGAAGATTCTGAATTTATTAATCTAGACCAACATGATCGGCTCGAAATAATTCGAAGTAAGATAAAAGAAAACCTAAACGTGGCGTATAACAAGGCCAAGAAACAATATGATTTACGATCACGTGAAATTGTTTTTACCCCAGGCCAAGAGGTTTACCGACGAAATTTCGTGCTAAGCGATAAAAACAAAAACATAAACGCGAAACTATGTCAAAAATTTATCAAATGTCGAATTGTAAAAGCCGTTGGGAAAAATATGTATGAAGTTGAAAATCTTCAGGGCAAAACTGTTGGTGTGTATCACGCCAAAGATTTAAAATATTAAAATTTTGTTTTCATTCAAACGTAAAATTTTGTTTTCTCAATTCCTCCCCTAAAAATATAATAGTGATTTAGATTTCAAATTAAAAATTTAAAAATTTCAGACAGTTACAAATATTCCAGTATTACTCAGATCGTCATTACTTCCGAAATTCAAATTGCCCGGCTTCAATACATGGGTTCGTCCCACGTCGTTTGTTTCTCATTCACAAACAAATGTTGCAATAGAAGAGATCAACATAAAATTTTTTACCATAGCCCAATCCAAATACTGATAACAGCCGCACTGTTTTTCAAATCTTCCGCCTTGCAGTCACTCGTCGTAAGATCTGATGTTGTTGCAGGCGTCTGTAAACAAACAAATAAAAGATCAAATTTTAATTTCGAAATGCAAAGATTTGTCGCTAACTTACCTTGATTTTTGTTCAAAAGTTTCTGGACACCTCCATGAGTGACTCCTTTCCCCTAGTTCCAGCTGTCGTTGATGATACCTAGAAAAAGAAAGATAAGACCAACTTTAACAACGTTAAAAAAACATTAGAGACAATAACAATACTACGTAAAGATACTTATCTGGAAATTAGCCAATGTGATGAAGTGCTGATCCCGTCGATTTATCCTGAAAGAAAAATAAGAAAAAAATTAGGTCAAATCATTTATCATTTCATTTGACTCTAAGAGAAAAAAGGCTTCAGTTTGATGATAAACAATAGCTAATTGTACTTACCAAAAATTGATCTCCTTCACATTTTCCGAGAATTTCCTTTTCCTCGACTATCCAGGTCCAGGTTGATGCGCTCTGCTCGTTAAAATACTCCGGCTAAAAACCTAAAACACACAAAAATAACTATTAGTAAAATTTTCACTACTTCCACAGTGGAATTAAACAATTGTACTCACGTTTGACAGTAGATCCTTGACAAAAACCTTTCTTTACATTCGGATCACTGTTGCCGATAATGCAGTTCAGACAAAACACTTGTAAATGAAAATTTTTATTGCGAGGGGTCGCTGTGGTCTAGCCCGCCGCGAATTTAAACCACGTAAGAGATTTTAAATCAAACTCTCATCAATTTTAAAGATTATAACCTTTAACTTCTCTTGGAGTTTAAAGTTTCTGATCTGGTTTCATTTGACTTTTAACTCTACTGCCAATAAGTTCACTTAAAATTTCATGTACAAAGTCCCTTCTGGTGAAGTCGGCTAATTTTTTTATAATATTTCATAGTTTTTCTCTGAAATCGAGATTCCTTTTTTTTTGTCAAGTGTTTTAAAAATCAGGGAAAGAGTGAGTGTAAATTAAATTGAGGTGAATAGTGCCTGAAGCTAATGTGGAAAATTTTTTCTATAGCCACTGGAACCGAGTTGCAGTAGAGGGTGCGGCAGAGAAGAACCAAAATCTTTGGTTGCAGCTAAGTGCACGATTTTTTTAAATTCTAATTTTTATAAATATTTGATCGCCGACTATTTTATGGAACAAATAACTTTCCATGTGGTCTTTCCTTTTTGAAAAAAAAAAAACGTGTCGCAGTGAAAAGTCATTTAAACGCATTTAATGATTTGCTAAAAGTCGTAGAAAGGCCTTGGTGTTTCTTCAAAATTTTCATCGTCGTCAGATTTTTCTAAATATCATGTGAAATATTGGGTCATGTGCGATTTTCCGTTTGAGTTTGCCTGAAAAGTTAAGTCAAGGTCAAAGAGGCTACATTTTGCGAAGAGTTAATTATTCTCGGCTTGTTACCAAGGCTGTAACAATAGCATAACGGCTCAATTTTTACAAAATTCGATGCCAAGAACAATTCTAAAGCCGGTCATCTATACATTGTTGGACAAAAACCAATAGAAACGGACTAATTGTATTATATTTTTGGCGCATTAAAAGAATTTTGTATTTCATTTTTTGTATTCGATATTATAGGAGACTATTGTAAAATTCTCTACCCAAAACGGAAATCACTTTCTGAACCTAAATTTAAAAAAAAAAAAAAAAGGATGTCGTTAAATATTTCACTGGGCCCAATGATATATCAAAATTATGCATGCGACGTTTGCTTCGATTTCGTATAAAATCTATTTTTATTTGTGGTAGATTATTGTTTCTTATTTTTATTTATTTAGTGCCTTGATATTAACCCTCTAACCGGAATATTTCCGAAAAAAATTCACTAAAATATGACTTTCAACTTGCGACAGACCGTAACCAAGACAACGTACAGGGCTAAATTTTTTCCAGCATGTAAAGCGATAACTTACAAAAGTCAGTGTAACACGTTCCGGCGATTTCCGGCGATTAAAATTGTTACCCGTTATAAACAAGCGAATTCCTTGAAGCCCGCCTTTAGGCGGGCATTCCGGCTAGAGGGTTAAGATATCAGATTATATTGCATGTTTGATTATTTATAAAATTATTCCATCTTATTTATTTATTGCTTAACTTTAGGCCAATATTTAATTATTTATTGTCAACATTTAGAAAAATTTTGTAGCTGATTTGCACGTAATCTAAATATTTAAATATTTAATTCTTTATCATTTATAAAAGAAATAATGATAAAATTTTAACAACTACTCGTAATTATTATGCTTAAATATTCTAATTCAATTTATTTATTGCCTGCTAATTTTTTATTTTTAATTTGTTGCGCCTATTACTATTTGTAATTGATTATTTAATATATTTTTAAAGCATGGTAAATGAGCCTTTATTTTCGTCTTTGCCATTAAGAACGATTTTATTAACCATGTGTTAACGTCTTAAATAAAGGGGGGCGGGGATTATATTCATGGAGTATAGTGAGAACTCATCGTTGAAATCATGAGTTAAGACTCAAACCCGATTCTACGAAAATGTTGACTTCCGGTCGGAATCTTTATGTCCTCTTCCCATCCTCGAAATTCCCATCCTCGAAATTCCCATCATCGACTTAAGAAGGCATGACAATTTTTGTGTAGCGTGGAATTTAGAAAAGGAGAGAGCAAGACCCTACCCCATCCGGCGAGCATAGTCGAAATAAAAATACCAGCATGCCTTCGATGCCTCTCACTTCTACAAAACAAAAGGGTTGTTAAATATGTTGCCAACCGGCAACGATCAACGAGTTGTAACCCACCATCTTACAAGCCCTTCATCTATACACCCACACGTTACAAATATATTAATAAAAGTAAAAAAATCAAAAAAAAAAATTTTAAAAGAAAAAAAAAAGAATTTGTCATCGATAAGAATTGAACCCGGGCCTGGCGCATGGTAGTCCAACTTCTAACTCACTGCACTAATCGAACAGTACGAAATGTCGTTTTAACATTGAAGACTTAGTTAGCGGCATATTTATAATTTTGAAAGGCAAATTACTAATAAAGTATTATTAAAAATGGGGAAAAAAGTAAAACGGACATATCTACAGCTATAGAGCTTTCATTTAAAAAAAAAATCATCAAAATCGGTTCAATAGGAACTCCAGGAGCTCTGTCGAAAGAAATCCATACAAAATCGCTTTGCCTTTTAAATATATAGATAGTGATTTTGAAGATTTATTTGATGAAAGTGATGAAGAATGCTACTATCTGGTTGTTCACTCTCGAAAAAATTCAGGGACGAATTAACTCCGCCTCAAAACATAGTTAAAAGTAAGCACCTCGCAGTGTTATTCAGAAAAAATGTAACACCGTAGCGCGGAGTTATTTTTGCATTTTTATTTTACGGAGCTAAATATTCATTTTAACACCGTTTTGACCTCAATTTTGAATTAACTCCGAAAAGGAGTCAAAAATTCACTCCAACTCCTTTTGGGAGTTATTTTCATTGTAAAGGGTGTTCACGTTTAGAAAAGGCTTACCAATTGGCTTCAACAGCCTATTGGGAAGGCAATTCGAGAGGTCCCGTGTTCGAGTCCCGGCAGAGACATGCAAGAAAAGTTGTTAACAGTCACAATATTAACTTTGACAACACGAAAAAAAAACTCAAAACATCTCAAATGCTTGCAAAAAAAGAGAATTTGCGAGGTTTTTTTTTTGGGCCATCTAATAAGTTGGTTTAACACCGAAAAATTGTTAAAAATTAACACCCATAGGGAATTGTTGTGAACTGCGTAGCCCGGAGTTCGATTTTCTCTAATATGTGATGGACTCCCTCAAACTCCGTTTCAGTGCGTGATTGACTCGATTTTTTCGACAGTGTACCATGTTGTTGTGTTTTCTATTTGAGACCTTATCTAGTTTTATATTGTAAACGCAAACTGCTTACTCATTTTAAAACGAGTATAAAATTCTGAAAGCTTCTTCTGCTATGGAATCTTCTCGGTTGCAGCACACGAACACTCTCGAAAAAATGGAGTCGATTACGCACCGAAAGGGAGTTTGAGGGAGTCCATCACCTATCGGAGAAAATCGAACTCCGGGCTTCGGAGTTCACAACAATTCCCTATGGGTGTTAATTTTTAACAATTTTTCGGTGTTAAACCAACTTATTAGATGGCCCAAAAAAAAACCTCGCAAATTCTCTTTTTTTGCAAGCATTTGAGATGTTTTGAGTTTTTTTCGTGTTTTCAAAGTTAATATTGTGACTGTTAACAACTTTTCTTGCATGCCTCTGCCGGGACTCGAACACGGGACCTCTCGAATTGTAAACCATTTGCCTTCCCAATAGGCTGTTGAAACCAATTGGTAAGCCTCTTCTAAACGTGAACACCCTTTACAATGAAAATAACTCCCAATAGGAGTTGGAGTGAATTTTTGACTCCTTTTCGGAGTTAATTCAAAATTGAGGTCAAAACGGTGTTAAAATGAATATTTAGCTCCGTAAAATAAAAATTTACAGAAATACACAGTGGCCTATTAAATTCACTAAACTGAGTTTTGTTAATCGACACACAAAATTTAACTGTGAAACAGCACTTGTGTGAGCGAAAGCTTAAGCTACCAGGATAAGTTTAACAAAGCCGAAGCTTAAGCTCCCACTGTGAAACTGGCTGTTAGGATTATGCATTTGTATCCAACTGGCCTATGATTCTGTTTTTATTATTTGGCACATAAAGGGTGGTTAAATTTTAAGGGCCGATGTTGATTTTGAATAAAACACGAATTATTTAGGAAATTATTGTCATTTCTTTTTATTATGATAATATTGCTATGGTTCAATTATGTATGGAACAAAATATCGGCCAAATGGCCGCCGCGACCTCGGCGGCACACCTCCATCCGATGGTCCAAATTTTCGATGACGCTGAGGCATAATTGAGTTTCTATGCCGTTAATGTGCCGAATTATCTCATCCTTTAGCTCTTGAATTGTTGCTGGCTTATCGACGTACACCTTTTCTTTCAAATAACCCCAAAGAAAGAAGTCCAACGGTGTCAAATCACATGATCTTGGCGGCCAATTGACATCGCCACCACGTGAGATAACACGGCCATTAAATTTGTCGCGCAAAAGAGCGATTGTTTCGGTAGCTGTGTGGCAAGTGGCACCGTCCTGTTGAAACCACATATCGTCCACATCCATATCTTCCAATTCGGGCCATAACAAGTTCGTTATCATCTCACGATAGCGAACACCATTCACAGTAACTGCCTGACCGGCCTCATTTTGGAAAAAATACGGCCCGATGATGCCGCCAGCCCATAAACCGCACCAAACAGTCACTCTTTGTGGGTGCATTGGTTTTTCGACAATCACTCTTGGATTATCATTCGCCCAAATGCGGCTGTTCTGCTTATTGACGAATCCACTGAGGTGAAAATGTGCCTCATCACTGAAGATGATTTTCTTCGAAAATTGATCATCCACTGTTGCCATTTCTTGCCACCATTCTGACCATTGACGACGCTTGAAATGGTCAAGAGGCTTTAGTTCTTGAGTCAATTGCACCTTGTAAGCGTGTAAATGCAAGTCTTTATGCATAATGTTCATCAACGACGAGCGTGGGAGGTGCAATTGTTGGGCACGACGACGAGTTGAGGTGGACGGCTCTTCAGCCACACTATCGCGAACAGCAGCAATATTTTCTGCAGTGCACTGGTACGAGCATGCACTGGTGTTTTCACATCTCCTACAGACCCGGTTTGCTCAAATTTTTGCACGATTTTTCCGATTGTACGCACATTTGGACGATTAAATTGACCGAAAAAATCACGAAGTGTACGATATGCATTTTGATTTGAACGCCCATTTTCATAATAAGCCTGAATAACTTTAACGCGTTGCTCGATTGTGTATCTTTCCATGGTTCAAATTGAGTTAGTCTGAAATTGAGAAATGTCAAATGAAATGCAGAAAAAAACTTGACGTTTAGGTGTGGTTCACATTCAACATCGGCCCTTAAAATTTAACCACCCTTTAGAATTCGGTTCCATTTGATTCAGTAGCCTGATTTCGCATGCGCTGACAGATGAACCTATTTTATATAGTGGGTGACGTTGGTTGCAGAGATATTTATCGTCAATTAACACACATGCTCGTAATTCTGGTTCCGCCAAAGGATAATATTGATCACAATGCATGTTGACTATTAATAACTTAAATCCTGGTTTGATAGCAGCGAAAGTGTTATTAATTTTAACCGGAACTGGGGTTAGCTTGAATAGATCGAAGTCCTCTGATGGCTATCATCCACTGCTATAGTGGTAGACTCAGTTTGAATATTATGTACTTGATGTTGTTCTTCCTTCTATTGATATTATATTATAGAATTTTAGAATGTCAGCTTGTTTCATTGGTAACTTCAAGGATGATGGTAAGTTTCCTCGTATAAGCGTTAACGCATCTTTAAGTTGATTTGGTGAAATTAAGATGTCTACTTAGTTTGCCTTGTTGTGTATTGGCAAGCGCATCCAAGATCAGATTTTGAGTTCTTCGAAAATTGGTTATTGTTAACAACGTTTGGAGAGCTAACGCGGAAAAGGCTTGAGCTGAGCCTCCTTCGTGCATTTTATCGTGAATTGAATCAATTTGAGACGAAATATATCTTAGATGTGATTCCACCTTCGCAAATTCTGTTTCAATTGCTTGATGATTTCTCTGCATAACATTTATTGTAGTTTGATTGGGTAGTAAGGCCATTATATGATTCTGATTTGCTGCGTCGATGATAGCTTACATTTCTTCTGCATAATTTGAGTCTAAGACACCAAATAAGGAATATGTTTCCAATTATGTTGAATGCCCCTCGTTTGGGTCTCGTTGAGGCTGCAATTTGGAGTAGATCATTTGATTGATCTAATTCGGTGATTACATGCTTTATTCCCATGTAGGTGTCGGGGTTACGCATTGCTGCAGCAATATTGCTTAGGATTAAGCTGCAGTTATGTAACAAATCAATTTCCTTCCAGTATGGCTGCATATCATAATAATGTTATGATGTTCCATTCGCTTGAAATTGGTTTAGCGCTGCCAAGGTTTTTAAAGTATATAGCTGGGTTTGTCTCAAAATGTGTTATAACTGCTGAAGTAGTAGACAAAACTAGGCATGCCAATAGGAGTGCTACGAGTGTAGAACCAAGTGATAGCCGGGATTTCTTTTTCGGTGTTTCGGTCAGATTTTCTGGATCTTGGTCATTATGATTACCTCCCAGGTTTCTATCTGGGTTTGTAGAGACTGGCTCAAAGTTTTCTTCAATTGGCAGAGGTGCTAAACATATGGGCCGAAGCAGAGTGTTTCTTGCAGTTTTTACTTCAGCCACTCTTACCAAATCATCTTTGCCTTTAATTACCTTGGTGATGCGTCCCAAAGGCCATTTTAATGGGAGAAGATTGTCTTCCTGAATGATCACCATAGTGCCTTCTTTTACATTGGCACATGACTGTTTCCATTTATAACGACACTGTAATTGATTTAAATATTCCAAAGACCACCTACTCCAAAAATCATATTTCGTGGAAGCTACGAGTTTCCATGTAGTTTGTACTCATTGGTGGTGCCTGGAGATCAACTAATGTGGTCAAGGTTTCTCCGACTAGAAAATGAGCAAGAGTCAAGGCTGCCAAATCATTGGGATCAGAGGATAACGGTGTGATAGAGCGTAAATTTAGAATGGCTTCTGCTTCAATTATTACCGTTTCCATTTCCTCGTATGTCAGTGATGCAGAAGGCAGACTGTGTTGCAGTAAATGTTTTGCTGATTTTACTGCGGCTTCCCATAGGCCTCCAAAATGTGGCGCGCGAGGCGGGATAAAGTGAAAATCGATTCCCTTCGTACTGCATTCAGTTGTAATCTCTGCTTGGAATTATCTTTGTGAATGACATCTTTTCGCAATAAATTTTTCGGCAGTGTCCTCGTCTGGAGATGAATCGCCGTAATACTCCGAGAAAACCTTCTGTTGATAGGTCACTCACTAATTCTAGATGAACAGCCTTCGTAGCAAAACAGCAAAATACGGCGATGTATGCCTTTTGAGGTGGCGAAGAGTTGCGATGATCGATTCTCTGAATGAAGCTTTCCGATGATTGACTGGATGCTGCACATGTAATCTTACGTTTTTGGCGTTTCCCTAAAAGACATTCAGTAACATTTCCTGGAATCTTTGGCCATGCGTCCTCTCTTCCAAGAATGTTGATAGTTTTTGAAAACTAAGTTTGAGTTTTTGAAGGGTCAGCGATAACAACCTCTGACCTATCAACATGTTGTAGTACTTTCTGGTTTTAGAACACAGTGGTGTGGGAGAAAAATATGGTTCTTCTATCATAGTGAAGCATACTTCTTCCATATGGCCTAACTTTAAGTACTCCTGCATGAAGTTAACATACTGCTGCTTGATTTCCATATGTTTAGAAAGCCTTCTTTCCAATGAATAAAACCGCCGAAGAGTAGTATTACTAGACTCACCTAGTTCAGTTGGGTTGAGCTTGAACGGTAATTTAACCACAAAGCGACCAGAGATATATCTTCTTGTTGTTTGAACGAAAAGGTTCTCGCATTTGTTCTCAGCTGTTGTATAATTATTGAGCTATGGGTCTGTTTCTTCCAGTTCCCAAAAACGTTGAATGTGTGCGCTTAACGATTCATCTTCGCTGCATATTCCACAATATACTGAATTTAGAGATGCGTAGGAAGTTTGAGTTTGACCTGAGACAGTCCAGCCAAACACTTTTGTAATACGGGCAGTTAATTTCCCAATTTGATTTGCCCGACTGCAAATGTTTCAAAGAAAAGCTCGGCTCCGATTAACATATCGATTGGTCCGGTTTTATAGAATTGTGGATCAGCCAATCGAATATTGTTTGGAATTGACCATGAAGAAATGTTGAATTGTTTAGTGGGCTACTGAGAAATGATTTTTGGCAAGATGTGAGCTTCAATAAGTGTACGGAAACCGGTAACGGTGGATTGTATTTCCAGATTTACCTGCTTTTGAGCGCCCTGTCTTCGTTGCCCAATGCCTTCGATGCAGATATTGTGTTTAGTATGTCGAAGGCCGAGTTTGTTGACAAGGGCTTCTGTAACGAAACTTAATTGGGAACCAGAGTCCAACACTGCTCTGGACTCAACGATATTTCCCCACTTGTCACAGATTCTTATGATTGCAGTGCTCAACAATACATACGAGTCTGTTTTGTTGTATAGCACTAAGAGATGTTGTTTGATTTGCATTATTACTAGTTCCTGGCTACTCGATTTGTTGATCTAAAATTGTATTTGTTGTTATTTTGTTGTGGTCAGCTTGTTGCTGCTTTCCTGTTATTTCCAAATGTAGTAATGTGTTGTGTTTTTTGGAATTTCCAGCCTTGCATTCACTGGAGCGATGACCGGATATTAAGCAATTTAAATAATGCTTAACAATTTGGACATGATTTAAACTTTGTTTGGGATTCATTTTTAAAAAATCCTTGCAGGAGAATGATTAATGATCCCGTTTACAAAGTGTGCAATGAAGTTTCTTTGCTGCCGCCACAAGAGCCCTTGACGATTATTGAAATTTTGATGTTCGTCGTTCCTCAGGGCCACCCTTTGTTGATTTGCTTGCCAGAGATTCCAATGATTGAAAATGTGTTTCCAGAAATTTGAGAAAACCTTCTACAATTTGAAGACTCTTTGGATTTTCCAGCCTTTGTTCATAAAGAGTATGTTGTGCTGTATCAATTTTTCGAATCAATATATGAAGAAGTAACGGGTCCCAATCTTTGGTTGATACATCTAAGTTCTGCAGGCCAAGCAAGCGTTCCTTGGTTGTATCAAGAAGAGCCTTAATCGATGATGCTGAGCCTGCAAGCGTTGACGCCTGAATTGTTAATTTGTTCAATAAGGTGGTGACTAAGAGCCGCATTTTATTGTATCTGTCTTTAAAATACTCAATGCGGACAGATAGTTTTCGTCAGAGAGATTCAGATGCTGCATGAGTCTCTCTGCTTCGCCAGAAACGCTGCTTTTTAGATACCATATCTTCTGGGCGTTACCAATTTTCTGCTGATGAACCATCTTTTCAAATAAATCGTGAAATTGCCTCCAATTTAAGTAATTGCCATCAATTTTTGGCAACGTAATTTTTGGAAGTCTTATATGTGGCGCATTGTCAATAGAATTTCTTTTGATGAGATCTTTGTTGGGAAAGATCAGCTCGTTCTGCTTTATCTTCGAGCGCGTAGTATTCTTCCATATTGAATCCAGCTGTTGCTGGATCGTCTGTATTCGCCCACAAAGTTTCGTGAAGCTGCTCAATATTTGACCAATGCCGCTCAATTGTACGTAATTTCACTTGATAGAATGCGGTTGATTGGATATCACTGATGTCTTCTAATGCACTTAAAAAACGTTCTAGTGACGTTGTTGATAATTTTAGTTTTCGAATTAAGGCAACAATTATCGGATCAGCTGCAGATGATTTTATTCCTCCATTGATGTAGGTTCACTCAATTGTTTAACTTCGAATAGCTCATTAGATGATTCCTTTGAATCTGGTTTGTTGTTTGTTGCTGGGTTTTGTTGAGCGCTAGCTCTGAATCAAACTGTTGCTGAATCCGCTTTACGTCATCGGTGAACCATTTATAAAGCTTTCCAATCTTATTGAAATAATCCTTCCTGAAGTATTCATGTTTCGTTTGATCATCGCATTTGACCTTAAGATCGTAGGCCGTCGACTCGAAAGTGCCCCACAGAACAGCCAGGGCCTTTGATTTATCAATTAAATATGTAGCGTCCTTCCTGCTGATGGATTCCTTCTTGTAGTTGGTGATGAGTCTCTGGATCACCTGTAGTAGCCTGTTGGCTAAATACTTGTTCGATGCTCATGATGCTGTCAATCACTAAATGGTTTATATCAAAAATGTCGCACGTTCGCGTTGTTACTTTTCGACGGAATTTGCGCAGCATAAAAGTTTTTGAGCGAATGTAAATATCACGTCGGGGTCACCAGTTCGCGTTGATCGCTTATAGTATTAGTATTCTTAAAAACTTTTGGGAAAAAACGTTATACGTACAGGAGCTTCCAATTCGAATTTTGAAATTTTGAAAATCTAATACCGGATTCGTGATCAGCGACCCCAAAAACCTTATCATGCAAATTTTTCCGGGGAAAAATGGGAAAACGGATATTTTCGTTATCCTTAAAGGACCTTCCGTTTGGATTGTTCAAAATCTAACATAGCTAAAAACCTGCTCCTGGCAACACAGATCAATTTGCAAAAAACCGCGTAAAAATCGGTCCAGTAGTGTTTGAGTTTTATAATCTCAAACCAACCAACCAACAGACAAACTTCAATTTTTATATATATAGATTATTAAATCTTGCGTTAAATACGTGGATGATATATTATTTGCCATCATACCAAAACCAAACATAAAGAGTACACTTAACTTAGTTTTCACCCAAACCTACAATTTACACATGAAATAGAAACAGACAACATATTACCATATCTTAATATACTAAATATACAAACTGGTATCACAAACCCACATCTTTCAATCGAATATTGAATTATTCAATATTCGAATTATTGAATTATCATTCTCATCTACACAAAATAAATACAGCAAAACAGTTTATAGACCCAGGTATTCTACTTAGCTCTAAAAATTTCACAAAGAAAAAAAAAAATAAATTAAAAAGTATCCTTACGTAAAAGAATTACCGTAAAACGGGATGGCATTGGCCCTTGGCGGGTTACTTTGGTCCAACTCACAAAAAAGTTTGTCATCACAATATGGTCTACATTTCTCATATTACAGGTTTTTATTTTTTACTACTCTCTTCGTTGTAGTAATTCGCTTTCAAATAAATACAGGTAATTCCCTGCCGCGCAAAATCGTGTGAGTCATAGTGCATGTAGTATTATTAGTTGAAAGTGAAACGTTCACTATTGATTCAAGGGTTGAAAATGACTTTCTAAGATGTTTGGTGTTAAATATAATGAAAAATATACAATGGGACAAAGTCACCCCAACCCCTGGGTGACTTTGGCCCAAGCGAAAAACAAGTTCTGCAAAGAGCAGAACATAAAATGTTATTAATATTTTCCGCAATTAACGTTTAGAAAGGTCTAACAAAGAAAAGAAATACAAAAAAACTATGTAATAATTGCGTACAAAGAAAAAATATAGTCGAAAAATTATTAAGACATGTTTTTTTTTAAGTTTACGGTATCCAAAAAAACATTATAAATAAACTTTTTTCCAAAAAAAAAGCTACCGACACAATATTTCGGACGAAAAGGTTTACAAAAGTTTGACTTATTTTTGTAGTGTCACTGATAAAACAACCAAAATAATTAAAAACTAAACTAGAAATATAAAAATAGCTCACAAAAGAAAACCACCCGCAGAACCATATTTAGCAAATTTAAAGACCCCATTCCTAAAAACAAGAAAATGGTTGTTAGGGTTGTCTTTGCATGGGCAACGCTAACAACCATGACAATTGCAATTTAAATTATGTTGAACAAACAAAAAAAAAAAACACAAAAACGATCTAAAGAGAAAAAAATTTCAATTAGACACACGTGGTATATGTGTTTTTTTAGAACATTTTAGAACATTGCGCAAGATTAGACCATACACATGTACACCGATTCTGAGCATAATCGATACTTATCGCCAGTGGAATATCGAAGAGGGATTTTTTTTTAAAGTTAGGAAATTTTCTTCAAGATCCGCAGCGATGAAGAATTTTTTACCTACCCGATGTGAATTTTATAAGTTGCAAGTGTAATAAGCAACCCAAAAAATCTCGATTTGAAAGCCTCAAATGTACCGCGAAAAACTTTAGATAGTGTTTTTAAAAATTTACCAAAGACAATGAATTCCGCAGTACCCGTTTATTATTACTTTAGGAGGAATCAAATGCGAATAATGAGACGAAATCTACGGGACGCGTCAGATCCTTTTCCGATACCCGAAGAAAGGTAGAAAAGCGTAATTTATGTATGTTTAAAAACTTTAAATTTATGTGTTTTGTAGATTTATAGAAATATATAGGCTTCCACAGGCAGTGGCAGTGGAAATAATTGAAAAGTTGACTCCGCACATGATTGAAGTGGGGCCCAATCGAACTTTAATATTGCCTGCTCTTCGTGTTTTGTGTGCGCTAAACTTATACGCAAACGCACTGTTTTCACTACCTCATAAAGCAAGTGATATCCATTGGAAATGTCGATAAAAACGTGGGAAATGTGAAATAGATTTCCAGACGTCAAACCATTAGTGTTACCCGAGTGAAGGAAATCGCATTGGAAGTCAAACCTGCATTAGTGTGCTGTATCCACCAACACAATTAAAAGAAAGTTGAATATGTGCACATAAGTCGCTTGTCGATAATTATCGACAGTACCCTCAGAATCCCTATACTGATTTTGACAATACCGAAAGAACCATGCAGGAAATAGCGTTTTTCGTGCCCCTGGGTTAACTTTTGAACCCGTGTAGTTTTCACTTTGGTTGAGTACTTTTTGGAAAGGGCATAGTCTCTAGTTTCATCTATATATGGCTTCAAAAGCCACAGAATTGCAGGGGGATGATGAGGGGTTAACGATCTCTCTCGTGATTTCTGTGAAAAATCACAAAATACTTTTTCCATATCACAAAAAAAATAACAGTTGATATTTTGTATATAATATTTGGATATATGTAGGATACTGGTGCTTATATATTAAAATCATATATTTAACTATGTTCTTCTACTTCGATTTTTTTGACAAAAATATATATTTGAGTAAGCCAAACAAAGATTATTTTGTGAAAATATGGTGGACGTGTTCGGCCCAAATTCTGAGATTTTTTTTTTTAAATTTTCAAGAAATTTTTGTTTTTTTAAATTTGTCAAAAAAATTTTATACTTTTTTTACAACATTGTCGGATGCGTCACTACAAATATTAAAAAAAAATCGGACAAGCGGTTCTCAAAAAAATTAACTTTTAAGATTGTACTTACATCAATACCAACGTCTGGTAAAAATTTCAGATCAATCTGTCCCAGGGCACTTTTCAGTACCTTGTTCGGCTATGGCCTTTGTACAAAAATGTGTAATAAGTGCCAAAAATAATCACCAGAAGCACCACAAAGAGTTCATTGAGATAACAACACCTGAACAAGCATTCGATATTGTTTCAATAGATACCGTTGGTCCATTCACGAAAAACAACAAAGGCAATAGATACGCAGTTACAATTCAGTGCAATTTAACTAAGTATGCTGCATTATAAAGGAATCACAAATGCCTCAATGACTACCTACGATCATTTGTTAATATCAAGAAAGATGACTGGGGCGAATGGATACAATATTACAGCTTTGCATACGGCACATCTCCAATCTGAGTGCATGGATATACTCCATTTGAATTAATTTTTGATAAAAAGACAAACGTACCTATGGAATTAACTTATCGAAAACCCGACCCTATTTACGACCACGACCTATATAGTAACGAACTAAAATACAAATTGCAAAAAACACTAGTAAAAGCTAAAGAATTGATGGAAAAGGCTCAAATAAAACGAAAGATTCAAAATGACCTTTGGCAAATCCATTAAAATTAAATATAGCCGACGAAGTATTAATATCAAATGAAAACATAACAAAAGCTATAATTGCCAATCTGGCAATCATTGCCCAAATAGCATTTTAAGCAGCAATTATGGTGTTCATCCCCATATTTCGTCACCATGCAAATCGCGGCGATAAGCAATTTAAGGTCGATCCAGACTACACGATGTACGGGGTACGAGATACGAGGTTTTTGGTTTCCTCGTACATGGAACTGCATCCACACTACACAGGGTTTTGCTCATTTGTATACGCGGTTACCACGTACGAGGATAATCAAATAGCTTCTGATTTTACTCACTAGGTGAAACCCTGTGTAAATTTCCCATCCAAACACTCGATGTTCGGGGTACGTGCCAACCTCGTACCCCGTACATCGTGTAGTCTGGATCAAGCTTTATGTCGCAAACACGTCGTTAGTTGTGCCAACGAGACGCGCAACGGCACCCATAGTGGGGAACACTTTTCAGCGGTTTGCGGCGCCGCAATTATAACGACAGGGACGTAATTAGTTGCCTCATGCGCGAGCGTCATCTGACGGCATTATATCACACAATTACACAAATCATCGAGCGGGTTTTCTTTCTCCCTCGAATGCTTGCTAGTAAACAGAGATGAACAAATAAAAACGTAAGCAGAAGACGAACGAGAAAAATCTAATGGCGACAAATTAATGGAAACTTTTGTGGAGTGTTATTTTATAATGGACTTTTCTTCCGGTTGCATGTCGTGATTTTAATTGCCATTAAAATTTTTCGACAATATTGGATCTGAAATTTAAACAGATTTTAATGGGCCATCAAATTATTTTGTTTTTAATCAAAAATTTCTTTAATTTTATTTTATCGGTCAAATTTTTTTTTCTTTTGCAATGAAATTTTGATGCCAATAAAATTATGCTGTTTCAAAAATGTATGCTATCCACTTTTTATGCAATATCCTTCAGTCATTCGCCTGAAATAAGAAATTTAATTCTCGAAACGAAATCGTTTCCATCAAATGTCAGTGAGAAATATGGCGGCTGAAGGCATCAATTTTTTTTGGTGTTTCTCAGACGGGGAGCTTTAATGAAACTTTAGTGGCAGACTATTTCGACCCGAAAACCATCAAATGCTGCTCTATCGCTGCAGGAATTTTCATGAAGCGAATGTTGCCCCAAAGATGAACCGTGGGTCACCAATTTCCCCACTAAAGCAATTGTGGCTTTGCAGACGCATTATTAATCGGTGCGACGCGCTCGTCACTTCTTTCGCTTCTTTTACGCGGATGTGAATTATAGGTGTAAATTTTTAGCCCCGATTGCGTAAATTGCTGCATTTTAAAGCCGCAAAGAACAAATCTCATGTTCCCGTACTTTTCGATGCTATTTGGGTGGAGACCCGTATGGTGATATTCGTATCAAAATTCGAACAGTTGTACCAAAATTCCACTTTGAAGTCAAACTTTCCAATAAGATTTTTTAAAATTTATTCCAATTGGATTTTGATGTGTGGAACTTTAATGTAGAATCATGTCCTAAACAACTTTTGTTCTTGCACTTTTTTGATAAGATGTACCGTTTTTGAGATATTCACAAAAACCGTTTTCGTTCGTATGGGGGGTACCCCCCTAATGGTCCATTTTTGCCCATTAACGAACTTAGCCTCGCATTTTACGAAAAACGGATCTGCGCGAAATTTCAAGTCTCTAGCTCAATCCGTGCGCCCGCAATCCGCGCCACAGACAGACGGACAGACAGACAGACGGACAGACAGACAGACGGACGAACATGCAGAAATTAATTATTTTTATCATTCTAAACACACTGGTGTAATTCATTTTTATGTGTGATGACGGGATCTTGGCGTTACAAACGGTAAGGCAAAGTTAATATACCCTTTGGTTTCACAGAATAACCAGAAGAAAATATAAGAAAATTATAAACAGAAGAAAATTGGATCCATTACACACAAAAATCGATTAAGGAAATTATATCAATAAATATTACTATTTTAAATTTGTAATAAACCAATTTTCAACCAATTTTTTTGGTTTCAAATAAAAAACCAATTTTTTTTTGCTTCAAATAATATTACAAACAAATATATATACATATATTAAGGAAGTACAGTATTCGCCCGATTTACGAAGGCTCGTTTTACGAAATTTCGAAGTTACGAACATCATTCGAAAAGTACAAAATTCGTTATACGAATTTAAAAAAAAATTCATATGAAAAATAAAATACATATCGCTACTTCGGAGGAAGACTGTCACAACTCAAAAATTGTAAATTTTGGGAAATTACGTTTTAAAGTTATTCTGATATTTTGTGTTAGTATTTTTGATATTTAGAAAATATCTACAGTAACAAGCTTTTGCTTTTGCTTTTGCAGACTGGCAGAATTTGAAATGGAACAGTTTTACCAAAAAAGCAGCATGCTTTCACCTCAAATAACGATTCACAACTAAACATGTGACACTGTTGAAAAAACTTTCGCAACTTTTTCGCACAATGCAAGACCGACACATCTGCTCTTTGGTGGCCAGAATTATAAGTTACAATTGTGACACTCTTCTACAACAAAGTATACCATAATTACCACTCTTCCGCACCTTTAGTACAAATTCGACATTTTTTGAGTTGTGACTGTCTTCCTCCGAAGTAGCGATATGTACCTACAAAAGCATTTCCATTATTTACAACACATTTAGTTATCAACATACAAAATTTAGCTGCCAAGCGTTTCAATTCCACGTGTTTAATAGCTGAATAATTAACTTTTTTGAGTTTGTATGGTTTGAGGTTGCACTAAGTCTATTGGCTTACACAATTAAATTTGGGAAATTCCCTAAAACAATAAATTAAGTTCTATCATTCATTGAAAGTTTCTTTAGTGCAATTTGTTTACTGTTTAGTGCAATTTGTAAAGCGATTATATTGGAGGTAAAGCTTGATGTTTTAAGACGGCTCGAAGCAGGTGAGAAAAATAATGAAATAGGAAAAGCTTTAGGCCTCGCTGCTTCAACTGTTTGTACAATAAAGAACAATCAAGACAAAATAAGAAGTAGTGTACAAAGAGTAACATCTTTAACGGCAAAAAATGTTTCTAAAAACAGGGTTTCGTATAACGAACATTTTGGGTACGCATCTATGTATTTTTAATACAAACTTATACTAATATGGATCTCGTTTTACGAATATTTTCAATCTCTGGAACGTATCTATTTATTTTCAATAAAATTCCATACTAATATTGGGCTCGCTATACGAATATTCGATATACGTACACTTTCACAGAACGTATCCTGTTCGTAAATCCCGAGATTACTGTATGTAAATTATATAGTAAGAATTTTGTATTATGTAAGTAGAAAAGATGTATATAAAAAAAATGAATTGTATCAAATTCAATTCATTTTTTTCCCAAAAGGAGGAAGGTGTGATATAAATACTTGCGTTGACAATTTGTGTCACGAGACCATCGCGAGTATAACCAAATAAACAAATTGATGTGAATCAGCAAAAGTAGGCCTTACCCAATAATTATTAACTTTAGCTAAGTAAGCATTAACTCTTTCAGACCCTGTGGTTACATTTGTACACATTAAAGTTTTTCCCAAATATAACAATTTCATAAGATTATTTCGTATTTGAGACCGGTTGCGAACGTTTGTACACATTACAAGCTATCGAAAACAGTAATAGATCTTGGATTTTTTTTTCAATATTTTCTTACTCTTATTTACCCACTTTATCAACACAAATTTTATCACAACCAAATTTTTTAAAAAAATAATTCAGTTCTGAAAGGGTTGAATGCAGGGCCGTACCGACTGGGGGGGGATGGGGGGGGAGGCTCCCCCCCCAATAAGTCTTCAGTTGGGAATTTGACCCTTAGGAGTTGAGAAATCTCACTTCTTGAAGATGTGAGATTTCCCAAGTTGGGAAATCTCTTTTGTCGATTTTCCAAAATCCCAACTTGTCTTTTTCTACCTCAAATTTTCTATTAGTGAACAAAGGCGTGTTTTATGACTTGTTTGTGTTTCCACATGCCATTCTGCTTTGGCGACAGCGTCACAGCGAGTTGGGAGAGAATGAATAAAAGGCTTTGAAAGAGTAGAGTAGACACTCGACCATGGGGGGAGTATAATGTTCTCATCAGTTTATGGCACAGAACTATATAACATAGTATGGTGACACAAAGCTCTGCTGAAAAATTGTCCCAAAAGTATTTCCCTCTTTATCATACTTAAACGCATCCACTGAACTGTATAATATCGCGAAATTCAAATTTCGTCCGCCGCGAAATTCAAATTTCACAAGTTTGAGACTAACTTTATGCGCCAACACCATTCCGAAAGTCTATTTTCCTTTGACAGCTCACGGTTTAAACGAAAGGACTATATTTATAGTCATACGGTTATCTCGCTCTTACTTAACTCGTTTTGATTCATTGAACTGTATTGAAATGGGACCATTTGAGACAGCAAATCGAGCGATCTAGTATATTCGTGCTGAAACAGTGAGTTTTGAAAATATAGTGTAATTGTTGTACCATCGGTGTTCGGATTTTTTAAACAAATGAATAGGTAAAAACTGTTTCAAGTAATATGTATTTAATTTCTTATAAGTTTATGTCAACACTGGATTCGGATAAAATCTGAATACAAAAGAAAGTGCCAAAAATAAGCGATATAAAGTCAAATGTACTTCTTGTGGTCACAAGTCGCATAAGATTATTAGTGTTTACCCTTTATTTAATTGTGAAAAATAAAAAAAAATTACTTTCTTCTACGGAGTGCAATAAAGTATTGTATTCATGAAAAATTTCGACCTCTTAATTTTGCCTAAAAAAAATTTCCCGATCACTCCTGAGTCGATTGGAGTCATATTAAAAAAATGTCGTTCTGTCTGTCAGTTTGTCTGTCAGTTTGTGTACAAGATTTCACAAAAACTAATAAAGCTAGAGCCATGAAATTTTATAGGCATGTTGGGTCCTGAAATGGGACGATCCTATCAACTTTTGGTGGAAATCCGTTAACCGGAAGTATCCAAAATGGCGGTTTTTCAAAAATCGCAATTTCGTTTTTCTCGATTTACTCCCAAACTACGCGTTTTTTAGTGGCCTTAAGTACGACGAAACTTTTAGAAAATAAAATTTCCCACACTTTTGTCTTTAGATATAACTCGATATCTCAACCTGTTATCGAGATAAACCGTTATGTCAAAAAAAAAACAGTTTTTGCGATTATCTTGAAAACTAATGGGGTTTTGCTGACTGAATGTATGAAGTGAAATAATGAGAATGACATTCTGCACAATTTTGTTTCTTACCGTTATTGAGATATTTAGATTAAAATATAAAAAAATATGTTTTTGCAAATTACTGGCAAACTAACGATTTTTCGACAAATTAATTTGAGGAAAACTTGGAGATGTTAAAATTTTCTACCTTTTTACCATTTACCGTAAATTGATATCTTTTACAGTTCTCAAGCTATCTCAAATTTTGTACGTTTTTGATATTTTTGAATAAACCAAGAATTTATTGGGAGGTCGTCTTAGGTTGACAACGCGACAGGGCTCTAGCGTAAATTGCGCAGGATCGTAGATTTTGTAGAAGTAAGTTTTGTGTTGACCACAACTGATATTTCATTATATCAGTTGTTTCTTGTCAGAGATTCTGGGCAAGGAAAAGGAATTTTTATTATGTACATCCCAGTTGGGAAAAATTAGATGTTCGAGTTGGGAAAATTGAGACGTCTCCCCCCCCAATCCAGAACCTTCGATACGGCCCTGGTTGAATGACGTGTGTCTTAGTATAACAAAATTTGGTCTTATTTAGACCTGGAGTTAATGCGATATATCGCTGCTCCCAACGAATAAAGAAGTTGAGCTAGTTAGCTACTTCGTAAGGAATTAAGCCAACTGCTGCTCCCATCTTTAAAATCACCACAATGTTATGATTTCCTTTCGGCTTCAGTTTGATTAATAAAAATATTACGGAGTTAATAGTCGCCATTTCTTCTATTTAAAATATTAGAGTGGCGATATAAAACTAGAGTGTGCACATCCCAAAACCATTGACTGACGGTTAAAGAAATTCTTTTATTTAATTTTTTTTTAAATTCATACATAAAAACCTTACTTATATTAATCGATTAAAACATGTATCGTTCCAAACTGTGATAATGAACAAAAAAATTTAAAATTTCAACGGACAATTTTGAAAATTTTAACGGACATAATTTTCACACTCTAGAATTATATAGTCACTCTACTTAGGATAACCCAACACGAGCAAACGGATTTTTTGACACCAGGCTCATGAATTGCATTCGGCCGGCACTTCACAACCAATACCTCTCGTTTTGGCTTTGCCGTAGTGAGGCAAAAACGTATCCGTTACATTGATGTATCTAAGCTCTCGTATATAAAAAATAACACAACAACAAAATGTGTATTTTGGTGTTTATTCAGTATTCAAATTTATTATAACAATATCTGTTCTCTTATTTTTAGACTATACTAATTATAACAACTAATTATATCAATAATATTTATGTGAAATAACGCCTACTGATCAGCGTGGATACAATTGTATTCGAAAAATTATCCATCCCTGGCCTAAAGCGCAATTGTTTGTTTTATACCAACACAGACCTGGCATGGAATCGCGAAAAGTGATAATTACCAGAGTGATAATTTAAAGTGATAGTTTTCATAACAGGCGTCACGTAAAACTATTATTTTCAGTATCACCCGACAATAAAATATTTCTAATAATGCAAGTGTATTTTTTGTTTGTTTGGCAAAAACATACCCTAAGTGTGGGTAATATCGCAAATTTTCGCATGAACTTAGAAAAATCAGTATTAAGTCAGAAACAAATTGACAGCTGTATTCATCATTGAACATCGAAGTAAAGGAACATTTTTCAATGCAGGCAGACTTCTCCATTCTACATGAAATATTTTAGTCTTTTAACATTTTATGGCGGATTAAAAGGAATTTGGAATACTTATAAGGTTATAAGATTGTCAAAATCAGTTGATCTTTAACTGGTGTGATGAAATTATTAAGTTTTTACTATCATTAGGTATCCTACAATTAAGATTAAAAAACATTTCTTACCTATTTTTGTAAAAGTTGTAAGGGGTAATCTGAAAGTGCTTTTAGAATCTTTTACAACAATCAGTAAATGTATTTTTTTAATGATCCGATCAAATATCCAAATTAACTCCTAAGTTTTATCGGGGTCATAATTTGATTTGTTTTCTGAGTAAGTGGCAAATAAAAAATTTCCCTCGGTGCGTGTCACAGCTTGCGATTTTGCTTTCACGGGTGTGTGGATATTGAATACTATTTCTACTACAATTAGGCTATTATTCGAAAACAGAGAAAATCTAGGGGGCGAAAAACAGAAGCGTAATATTCTAGCCGGTAATTAGTGATTTTAAAAGTCATATTGAATTCATTTTAAATTTCAGAAAATTTATATCCAAAATCACATAGAATGCCTCAACTGATTGAACAGTTAGAACCGTTTATTGTAATAAAATTTAGCCACATCGTCGCTTTAAAATTATCGGTGCTATATCCACAGCCAACGCACTTTTAATGGATATCGTACAAAAAAAAAAATTGAAATCTTTTTTCCCCCACAACCCTTTACAATTGAATTGCATAAAAGTATACAGACAATATATGATGTGAACAGCACGTGATCTAAAACTCGAAAAACAAAAAGTGAATTTTCAAGAAAACTAGATTTGGTTTTTCGCCTTTGTTAAGTAGAAACACAGTGGTCTCGTTTTTGATTTTCTTATTTTTGATTGCAAAATGCAAAAATTTTCTATTTTAATTTAAATTTATTAGTTTGTACTGAATTTGACACCTAAAGAGGTGTCAACCGAAAATTATCATATTCGGGTGAGAATTTGTATTATTGTCACTTTATGCGATTCCAACACCGGTGATAGTTGCTAGTCATAATTACTTAATTACGTTTCTAGAATTTATTACCTTATGCGATTTCAGCCCTGTTTCTGTAGCTTTGAACTAGGCACGAATAATTTTTCGATAATTGAATTCACACTGACCAGTATGCGAATTAATTTCCTGGAAATATGCTAACGTGCGGTCGAGAGAAAAATAATTTAAATACTAATATTGATAAAATCCAAATTTGAATGTTATATACACATATTTTAATTATAAATTGAACCTTAAAGCTACTTTAAAGCAATGAATAAGGAATAATTTAATTGTTAAACTTAAACAGCTTATACCTAAAGTTTAGACTTCTGAGATATCTTATAAGGTTTGTGTAATAAGTTTCCAGAGGCAAATACATTTTTGGGATCTAATTCCTTCTTTGCTGCTTTGTACAAAGCAACACCAACATCAGATATACTTTTGGAATACCATTCACTTCTGATTTTCCCGACTCCATGATGATGTGAAAGTGAACCACCAGAAGCTAATATTTCATTTCTGGCAGTACGTTCTATTTCCTCGTAAACTAAAACGGGATCATGAAAACCTACATACCTGAAAGCAAAATAAAAATAAATGCAGCACCCAGTATCATATATCTGCGTGATTCGACAGGAAATTAAGAAGTATTGTATATTTCTCTGCGCACATTCCTGAAAATAAAATAAAATGCCTGAATAAAGAGAGAAACAATAAATTTTGTTCAAACAATAAGTGCTAAAATAGTTATCTCGAGATTTTTAAGTCGAACTACCGTAAAATCTATGATACGATATTCTAACCATTAACAAAATTGTTTAATTATCACTAACGTTCAATAAAATGGAGAAATACCGCTCTCAATTTTATCGAACTTCAAGTACAACGAAAGTTATTGCGTTTGGGTTGCAAATTACACAGTGCAACATTCAAAACTAGGGGCCGCCAAAACAGTCAATTTTTTGAAGTAATAGAGTAAACTTTACACAAAATCGTGGAGCCTTAGAGAAAGGTGTTCATCATTGGGCTTTTCCATTGGGATTTTTGTAGCTTTTATGATTTCGGTTATGTGGTGTTTTAAGCGGCTTTCCATTAAATGAAAAGTGAATCAATACTAAAATCAAAGCCATAGCCGTAGGAAAGAAGTGTAGTAATTTAATATAAAAAAATATTTTTTTTTATAAAGACGAGCATCCCCATCTCTCTTTGGCCGGTCAAACTCTTACCCATGCGTCGGCTTTCGACCTACGTTCGACCGTTATTTTTGGGTCCCGGCCTCGCGCTAAACTACGTCAAATATACTTAAATAAATTTCTCTTTCTTTCTTACCAGTTACCTCGATTATGTATATGGGTTTCTGTTTTTCTATTTGTTCGCCTATAACTTGAGAACCACTTTTTTCGCAATTTTCATGGTAGCTTGCTGGGATCAAGGAGCGTATTAGGAGGTTATACGTTCACACAAGTTTCCCTGTCCCATCCCAACTAACTCATGTACCATAAAATCACTAACAAAATGCGTTGGAATTACTGAATAAAACTTTCAGAGATTGTATTGATGCCATTATGAAATCAGAATTGTGGCATAATTGTCTTAAAAGTCATCTGTAACATGCACAATTAAGGCCAAAATACAATTGGCCCAACACAACATTTACGACAGCAGATCGACAATTACGCCCTCCATATACAATTGCGCACACTTTGTAGTTCTAAACGTAACTTGCTTTTCACAGATAAAATTTTTCATTCGCGCACGCACTCAATTAATTGTTCTTCGAAATTAATATTTTTAATCCTTGGTCTTGAATATTCTGTATTTCTTTCATTTGAATTTTGACAGTCAGTGAGCTAGATATAACATTTTTTGTACCCAATTATCATACAATCTAGGCAACACAGCATACGAACTATATTTCCTAATACTTGCTTTAAATGACGAAATTTCATTTTGAATCAGCCTCTAAATATTGTATGCGAGCTGGCCCACAAAAGTTAAATTCGATTAAACTTTTTACGGCTGCAAAGTTGGTCGGATTGATTGTATATGGAAGCATAGTGTTGGGTCAATTGTATTTTGGGTTTTATAGATCGAATGGCCAATTGTTAACTGATTGTAATAAATCGGTTTTTTGATTTTGTTCGCTTAACAATTTTATTGATCCTTTGTAGCATCCGCCTGGAACAAAAAGAAGGTTAAAGTTGTAAAGAGAAATGTTGCCCGAAGGCAATACTTATCTTAAGGGAGTCATCTCGATGTCTAGCAAGGGTCCGTCCGTGAGAAACTCCGATCTCTTGCTAGATCCACGTCTTTCTAGTCGTCTAAATCTCGATGTGGAAGTTGCATCTAAGTGGTAAATTTCCATCGATGAGACATATCCCGTGGATGTCGGGTGGTTCCGCCGGATGAGGCTCTCATACTCTGTTTGATGGTACACCATTCTAATAAAACCTAAAAAAAGTAATTAATCCGCATTAGAATTATTGTAAAAGTTTCGCTTTCAAATTGGAAACTTCTTTACCTTTTTGTTTGCTGCATTTTTCCACTCCTTGGTAGAACAGTGAGGCACTGCATCTATGAGATGAACGCAAGTGATGTTCGGTTGGATATCCCCTGTAAAAAAATGAATTTTTTTTCCAAATATTGGATTGTCACTGTGAACCTAAGTTTGAAGGTTTAATATGACCAGTACTGCGACTATATGGTCAGCTAGCTGCTATAATGAGATAATCAATGCATTAGTGTTCAGGTTCGTTATTCCTAATTAGTCTTGAAGTTAGAGTCTCTACTTTAGTGCCTTTTTTTTAAAAAAAAAGTGATCACTCTTCACGTGCATATAACACATGGATCAATAAGTCCCGAGACTAACAATGAAAACAACATTTTTTTTGCAAAATTTTTTTTTATTCATCAATATAATCACCTTTTAGGGTGATACAATCGTCACGCCATGCGTATCCCAAAAAACTGACGCCATGACTTTGCCAGCTGACTGCTGCGTTTTCGGACGCTTCGGACGGCTTTCGCCAGCTGTGCGCCACTCAGATGACTGCCGCTTCGACTCTGGAGTGTAGTGATGTATCCATGTTTCGTCCATGGTCACGTAACGACGCAAGAAATCTTTTTTATTGCGAGTAAATAGCGATAAACAGCTTTCTGAATCATCGACTCGTTGCTGTTTTTGTTTCATCGAAAGCAATCGCGGCACCCACTTGGAAAAAACCTTTTTCATGCTCAATTTTTCATGAAGGATAGTAAATGCACTTCCATATGACGGTGTAACGGCTTCCACAGGTCTACCCGAGCGTTCCGCGTCATTTGTGTCGGTACGACCACGTTTAAACTCGGCAAACCACCGACAAATCGTTGCTTTTGATGGACAAGAGTCCGGGTAACATTTTTCAATCCATTGTTTCGCTTGCACGGTGTTTTTACCCATTAAAAAACAATGTTTTATCAGAACACGAAACTCGGTTTTTTCCATTTTTTAAACAAACTACAAAACGACTTTACTCCAACCTCGATAACTCAGCTGTTTCTGGTCCGATCGACTTAAAATTTTGACACGTTTCAAGCAAAGGTTATGTACTCTAGAAAGACGTGGTTACTGGTTTACTACGAGCGTCATCTCTGGGTTAGTCTCGGGACTTATTGATCCATGTGTTATATAACTCTCTGACATAAATAGATCAGACTTTTAATATCAATCTGCTACTTACGAACTCGATTTTTTTATCGAATATAAAATCGTACATATTTAGATATTCTTTTACATCATTGATTTTTGTTCATTTTTCTGGTCTAAAAGACTCGAATTTCTTACATTTAAATAGTATATGTTCGATGTCTTCCACTTGGTTACATTTATCACATATTTCACTATCACATATTTCACTATCGCATATTTTCATTTTGTATAATGTTTATTAAACCCATGATCAGCTAGTAGTCTATTAATTATCTTGGTGTGTCTTGCACAATATTTTTGTTTTAAAAACCACGGTTTTTATACCCGTATGGTGAAACCAAAGGGTATATTAGATTTGCCTTACCGTTTGTAACGCCAAGATCCCGTCATCACACAAAAAAATGAATTACACCAGTGTGTTTAGAATGATAAAAAAACATTTTAAAAAACAAGTTTTATAACCTTATACACTTTCAAAATGCACTAAAAAGTAAAAAACAAGTTTAAAGTTTCACAAAAAAATGTTTTTATAAATTACGTGTTGTTGTGAAAATATAAAGTGTGTGACATTGCATTTGCTCTTGAATCTGTAATAGCGGTTTCATACTGTGCAACGCAGCACACTTTATATTTTCACAACAACACGTAATTTATAAAAACATTTTACTTTTTAGTGCATTTTGAAAGTGTATAAGGTTAAAAAACTTGTTTTTTAAAGTGTTTTTTTTTTATTTTATACTTTTTAGTCTTGAATTAGCCTACCAAAAACCTCCAGAAAAGATCTTTCGCGGGAAATTTGAGCAAAAGGAAACTCACGTTATCTTTGCAGCACATTCCGTTATCCTTACAGAATTTTAAATGTCATAATCGGATTCAGCGACCCCAAAAACCCCCTAATGCCATTTTTTCCCGAAAAAAATGGGAAAAGGATATGTGCGTCATCCTTACAGGACCTTCCATTTTGAATTTTGAAAATCTAATACCGAATTCGTGATCAGCGACCCCGAAAACCCCCTGATGCCCTTTTTTTCCTGGAAAAAATGGGAAAAAGGATATAAGGATCGAGTAGTAAAAATATTGAACTTTCACCGGAACTACGCAAGGTGGCAAGATTTCATCTTCCTAGGTTGCATAGGTTCGGAGATATAAAGTTCCAAAGATTCCAGAGATAGACACATAGCCAGGTAGGTAGCCAGGTCGCGACACATCAACTTAATAGAAAGTGTATAAGAAGTTGAATTTAGCATGTCCGTCCGTCCGTCTGTGGCGCGGATTGCGGGCGCACGGATTGAGCTAGAGACTTGAAATTTTGCGCAGATCTGTTTTTCGTAAAATGCAAGGCTAAGTTCGTTAATGGGCAAAAATGGACCATTAGGTGGTACCCCCAATACGAACGAAAACGTTTTTTGCAAATATCTCGAAAATGGTGCTTCCTATCAAAAAACTGGAAAAACAAAAGTTATTTAGGATATGATTCTACATAAAACTCCCATATATCAAAATCCGATTGGAATAAATTTAAAAAAATCTTATTGGAAAGTTTGACTTCAAAGTGGAATTTTGGTACAACTGTTCGAATTTTGATACGAATATCACCATACGGGTCTCCAATGATTGCCAGATTGGCAATTATAGCTTTTGTTATGTTTGTTTAATGTTTTTGAAAATTTTTCGGATTTTTTTTTCTTTAATCGCAGATATATGTTTTTCCAGTCATCCCAAATTTTTGTGTTGAGTTCATTTATGACATTTAGCTGTTCTTCATCTACATATTCAAAATGTAAAGCAAACTCTGTTTTAGGACTTGTTAAACGTTTTTCTAAGGAGTTAAACGATGTGTTAGAGTCGATTTATTCATCGTTAGTTCGTCCTATTCTTAAATATGTTTGTGTTGTTTGGAGTCCGTTTTATGCTTGTAAAATTAAATGCATTGAAAATGTTCAAAGGAGATTTTTACAATTCGCTTTAAGATTGTTACCATGGAATGACTCATTGGTGCTTCCTCCATACTCTGAGAGGTTTAAGCTTCTTAATATGGTTTCCTTAGAGGATACACGTACTATGCATCAAATAGTATTCATCAGCGAATTTTTGTCGGGTAATTTGAATGCCCCTGATTTACTATCTTTGGTAAATCTTAACGCCCGTCCCCACTTACTTCGACACTCTTGTCTTATTTATATTCACACTCACTGTACCAATTATGGTCAAAATGAGGCAATAACGTCCATATCACTACTTTACAATAGGGCTAAATTTTGTGATTTTAATTTAAGCAAAGAATTACTAAAGTCTAATTTTTTATCTGTTTCATTATTCACATGTACATTTAACGTAAATTGTTTAGCAATCCGATGGAATTGTATCCTGTTGATTAATAACACAGGGCAACACTGAATCTGCGGCATGGGATTTATTAGTCAATTTTAGATAATTTTGGTCTTCTGAATACGAAAATAATAATAGATTTGTTGAATTGACTCTACTTTTTGAGACAAACGCAATCCATTTATACTGGAAATTAAATTTTAAAGACGAGGAGAATATTTTTTAAAACGTTTATTTTAAACTTATCAAATGACTTCAAATGAACAAAGTGCTATAAATGATACGGTGAACTCCACCTCAACTCATACTCACGTTTACAGTCATATTCAATTTATTAACTTTTTTCATTTGGATGTTGTTAGGGACTTAAAAAAAAGTTACCCGTATTTTTTTGTTTGGCGGAATAACGACCGGAAGGCGAAGGGGAGGGGGTCAAAGTCGGCGAAAACTGGAAATCACAAAAACTTTAAAAATTTGTAACTTCTGAACGACTTTACCGATTGAGATGATATTGAACATTTTGGAAAGGTAATTAAATTTCCTTGTGACAAAAAAATATTTTTTGATTCCCTCCCCCTCACCGTCATATTGTAAAATTCAATTTAGTGACAAAATTTAAAATATCTCGAGAAAGACCATTTTTTTTCTTTTGAATTTTTTTCTGTTAATACCTACCATTATAACATACAAATTCGCTAAATAAAATTTGGGGGTAAATGCGTTGTTGATTTTTAAAAAAATTTCAAAAAAATTGAATACAACAAAATTTTACATATTTTACTGATTTTCGATTGCTTTTTATGTTTTATGTACATAATTATTGCAAAAGTTTTAGGAGATTAAAATTAATTAAAAATTTATTTAAAAGAAAAAGTTTTAAATATATCACCATTAGAAAAAATTTTTACTTTGAGAAAAGTTCCGTCTTCAATAAATTCGTAAAAATTTTGAGTTCCTGGAAGTGTTTTGACACTTCCAAATCTTCTTTGAAGTGGTTGTTTTACCTCATATTCTCTCTGTGTTACAAATTAAAAAGCTGTTTTATGTTTAGGCTTTTTGTCCAAGCTCACAAGTCTTGAGCTGGCTTTTTGTACAAGCTCACAAATCTTGTGGCCATTCTTTTCACTGTTCCACCGATGCCGTCGCACAGATCTTTTCCCTGTGCTATTGCATGCTGGTGCGCCATCCGAAATGTAATGTATTTTTGAAATATTCGAACAATATTTACATATCGCTCACCGGCGCGGCGATCCCACCGGCCTTGATCTCTTTCTTCCATAATCTTGATGCCCTGGTGGAATCGTTCCCCTCGCTATAATCACCCAGGTTGTCCGGAAATTTATCTAAATGACCATGCAAATAATGAAATTTGATACTCATATTAGCTCCTAGTTTTTGAAAATTCTGGAGCATTTTGTCTACTATTTCGGAATAATTTTCAGCTTTGTGATTCCCCAAAAAAAATTTTACAACTGATACAAAGCTTGTCCATGCTTCCAATTGAACTTGAGCCATGTGATTTGTGAAATCATCCTTGTTTATAAGAGTAAGGATTTGTGACCAATCAAAAATGCCTGCTTTTAACTTTTCTATACTGAGACCAGGAACTGATTTACAAATTCAACATTCCTATCTAAAATTTTCACAAATTGTTTTTTAAACCCAAGTTTAATATGTCGTGGTGGAAGAATGATTTTTTTTCTCGACTGATCAATGGTTCATGAACGATGTTAGCTTTTCCTACAGTCATGTTCATTCTCGACGGCCAGTCTTTCCTGCTCCAGTGTTCATTTTTCGCACGACTGTCCCACAGACAAAGAAAACAGGGATATTTAGTATATCTACTCTGCTGGCCCAATAAAAAATTTACCATTTTTAAATCTACACACACTGACCATTGATGTTAATGAAATGAAATTTTATCTAAAACAAGTCTAATATTTTGATATTTTTCCTTAAGTGTAGTTGAATGACCTATCGGGATCAAAGCTAATTTATTTCCGTTATGCAGTAACACACATTTCAAACTTTTTTTTTTAGCTATATATGAAAAGTTTCATCTCAAAGTCTATCTATGTGAGGGGATTAGTAAAAAAACGTGTATTTTTGATAAAACGGTTTATCATGAGAACCAGAGTCAATTCAAACAAAATAATAAATAGGTTGAGTACTTCATAATCATATGTATCCAAGGCCCAATTAACCATAGGGCTAATTGGGCTACAGCCCAGGGGCGCCATACAGCCCAGGGGCGCCAATTAATATTTAATTCACATATTTATAAAAATGTTTGAATTTTATTTTGCGTAAATATATATTTAAGTTTTGAATTAAAGAATATTTTAAAAAATAAAATTGAATTTTTACAATAAAACTATGTAAGGGTGCAAAATTTTATTTAGCCCAGGGCGCTCAAACTTGTTAATACGGCTCTGTATGTATCTAAATTGACTCCATAAAATTAGGCCGCAGGAAAAAAAATTTTTTTTGTTCCCCTGTGTAATAAATAAATATGCGCTGTATTTAATTCCTTTATGACTGGGGATATATACCATATATGTATTTATATTCTTTCAATATCTGTATTATTTCGGCCTAGGACAGTCCCAAGCCCGACTAGAACGATTCAGGGTAGATCATGATAGTCCTTGCTGGATAGATTTTAGGCTTTCTAGTCGGCAACAAAATGAAATCTACTGTTATCGGATTCGAAGCTGTATCGGATAGCGTGCGAGGCAAGTTCTATAATATAAGCCTCACCAATGTCTACAGAAAAGGCCTCCATCGAGGAGAAGGAAGCCTTCTACTAATATGTGGAAAGGGCTGTCCAAAGAGTGATGTTAAAATTAATTTCAACGCCAAATTTGGAATTTTCAGGAGATTCATTGGCACTCATAGTTTACATGAGGACACCAATGACAATGGGTAACGGATAATAGAGCTGGCAGCATTTAAGAACTAGGTCAGTGATTCTTAACCTTTTTAAAGTCAGGGAGCACTTTTGATCAGAAGAAAAATTCGCGGAGGACAAAAATCTAAGAGTCAAAAAACCAACAGACATAACTTTTATTAAAAATTAAACTGATTATTACATAACAGCTAAAAATAACATCAATAAAAAAAATTACATATTCGAATGAAATTTATTTGAGGCGAAAATCATTTAATGTGATACCTGAGCTTGTCGGTTTTTGCAGATTTCAGCGATATTATGTCTAATATTTGATATACCTACTCTCAATTCTTCGTCTCAATTAGTGAAGTTAAGTGCACATGATATGATCACTGTTCATATTTATGAACATACGCATATGTTGCTTATTAGCTTCAAATGCTCATATGTTCATACAATATATGAAAGGTGTTCACACGATATGAACATTTTGTCCCAAAGCTTTAAATTTTTAAGTGTGTTCATATGTGCTCAAATGCAATGTGTTCATATTTTTTCTGCGCGTATGAACACTGTTCAGACGATATGAACGTTTTGTTCAAATTACAGATATGAACAATTTTTTAGAACATTTGAGCACAAAACTGACAGCAACTTTTCATTTCGTTTTTGTTTGGTTTTGTGAATAGTTAATTTGAAATGCAAGCCGAAGATAATTAGCCTTTCTATAATATTGGCCACGTATATATTCGAGAGCAGCGACGCCGACGACCAAGAGGAATTGCCACACGGAGAAAAAATTATGTTTCCCCCAATTATAAAATGCAGCCAGCATAATTATGTTTGGGGGATTCTTATTACAATCATGTTTGGCTGAAATTTCCCCTAGAGGAAATTTTTGCCATTACAATTATGTTTGCCGACACTGTGGTTCCAACCACATTATGCTTAAAACTGACAGGAGAAATCATGATATTTTGATTACAATATGTTTGGTTGTACAACAATGTGTTCAAATTCACCAACCATATTATGTTTGGGGCAACCAAAATATGTTTGGATTCCCAAATTTTTTTGCCGTTTGTCCAATCATAATATGTTTGGGGCGAACATAATATGGTTGGTTTATAAATACAATTATGATGAATATAAGCAAATATTGCTTATATCAATCATAATTATAATTCGTGCAAAACAATTTTATAGTATAATTGGATGTTTTCACATCCGTAAAACTCCATCCATTGTCAAGCATGTCTTGTAGCCTTTTTCTAACAGGATTTGATATTTTTCAGCTTGACTTGAGTATTTATACGACCATGCTACAAATCTCATGCGAATTATACGCGAAGAGAAGAATTTGAACATAATATATTTAATTTTAAACAGATATGATCAGAGGCATCATATTTTTAATTCGGCCGCTTCAAGATTTCCCCACTTATTGTGTTCGTCAATCATAATTATGTTGAGACGCGGAATTTACAACAATATGTTGACATGCAAACATATTTTTATTCCTCCCAATCAAAATGTGTTTAGATATTATTGTCCTCCCAATTACATTATAATTTTCCAAAATTTCCCTAGTCGGGGAACATAATTATGATTGGAAACCTAAACATAATACTAATTGGAAGTAATCGTCTGATAACATTTTGATTCGTCTGATTATATTTTGATTCCCCCAATAATTCTTATAGTACTCCCAATGATATTCAACCATATTTTTTTTCTCCGTGCAAGGAAGAAGCGCAAAGTTTGGACGAAGAATTGGGTCGGGGCTCGCGAACGAGAAGGATTTGGTGCAAAATTGTACCTCAAATGCGAGACCAGGTCGTTGCTGGTACACGGTTTGCGCAAAAAAATATCCACAGGACCAATATCGACTCGGAGCACTATCTTGTTGGTGTAGTGGTTCGAGCAAGGATTACGGTGCAGAAAAAGTCAAAGATTTTGCAAGGAAATCAGGTGAGACTCAACACGGCTGCTTTAAGGACAAAACTGTCAGACGGAACTATGGCAGATCCGTCGAGTCCGCTCTCATTCAAAACCTCGAAGGAGAGGGGCCCGAAACCGAAAACACGTGGACACGCTCCGAGATATTATCATTCAGTCAGCTGAGTTCATCTTAGGCTGCAGTCATAGACCAAATCGGAACGATTGGTTTGATGATGAATGCAAACTAGGAACTGAACAAAGGAATGCTGCATACCGAGCATCGCTGCAATCTAAACAAACGCGGGCAAGCGTAGAGCGATATAAGGAGCTAAGAAGACAAGAAAAAAGAACAGACGCAAAAAGGAAGCCTGAGAAACAGCAATCGTCTCTGAAATAGAAAAGTGCATAGAGAAAGGTGTTAGAATTGAAACGCAATTCAATTCGTTTTATAAAATATCAAAATGTTTATTTTAATTTTTATTATTGTTCTTTCTATTACCGATATTTGCTACTCAAAATGAAATTACGGTTTGTATACAATTGAAATATTCGAATTTGCTAGATTACCATTTATGGTCACAATATTTTACTTTGCTTTAAATGAACAATTGAAATCCTGTTTTCTTAATAACTCTCTAAAATATCACAGAAATATTTTTGTTAGTTCGTAAGCTGATTCTGTATCGTACGGATCAAATAAATCGTAAAGCGAATTGGCGGTGTTTGTTTTTCTTATTGCGATAACCAAAAGTTTACAGGTTATGGGCCCAGGATTTTCTGTTTTTGAATAAGGGGCGTTGTTTTATCGAATCGTTTGAAAAATAGATTCGGGTCGCGGGATGACTTGGCAAAATTTGTAAAACAAGATTTGGATAAAATCCTTTCCGAGTTTTCTGATCAAAAAGACAAAGAAAAGGAGATACGTAAAGAGAAAAAGGCGAAGTCCTTTATTATTCACCGAATTGCCGAAAATCAAATTGAGTATATAAAAGACAAGCAGACAACTAAACAAATTTTCGAAACCCTGCAAAATATTTACGAGCGTAAAAGTATCGCAAGTCAATTGTTTTTAAGAAAGAAGTTGTTGCAATTTAAATTTTTGGAAAACGAGCCAATGGATGCACAACTTTTAGAGTTTGATAAAGTCGTCAGTGATTTAAAGGCAGCTGGTGCCAAAATTGATGAAATGGACACAATATGTCATTTGTTATTAACTTTACCGCCTTCGTATGAATCGTTGGTTGTTGCTTTAGAAACAATGGATCAGAGCAAACTCACACTCGATTTTGTCAAAACCAGATTGTTGGAGGAATCGCTCAAAAGATGCAACAAAGCAGAATCGCCTAAAAATGAAATGGTTGCTATGAGTTCAAATAAAGCAAAATGCTACAGATGTGGAAAAATTGGCCAATTTCGTGCTAATTATACTAATAATAGCTTTAATAATAATAAATTCGACAGATCCGGAAAACGCGAAAATAAATCTAAGCATAATAAATATGAGGAAAATAAAACTAACGATAATAATAATGGTAAAGCAGATATTGCTTTTGTGGGACATTGTGAAAATAATAGCCACAGTGCTTTAAAAAGTAAGTCCATGAACAACATCGTTTTCTGTTTAGATTCTGGAGCAACAGATCATATGGTCAATGATAAAAGTGTTTTTGTTGAATTCATCAAGTTGGATACACCACAAGAAATTAGAGTGGCTAAAAATAATGTGAAAATTTATGCAACCGGGATTGGCAAAATCAAAGGAGTTGTAGAAGTTAATGGTGTTGCAAAATCGTGCAACATAAACAATGTATTATATGTGAAGGATTTAACTTGTAATTTGTTTTCGATTACACGCTTAGAAAAAAGTGGAATTAAAATTGTGTTCGAAAACGGGAAAGTCGAATTGTTTAAGGACAAGATTTTGGTCGGACAAGGTTATAAACGCGGTAAACTTTTTGAATTCAAAGTTTTTATGAATAAAATAGATTCGGTGAATTTATGTGAAAACAATAATGGATTTTTTCTTTTACATCGTTGTTTAGGACATTTAAATAATAATGATATCGATAAATTACTTAAAAATAATATGGTTGATGGTATTAAAAACTTCGAAAGGAATCGCCATAATAGAATTTGTGAAGCCTGCCAAATAGGCAAGCAATGTCGATTGCCTTTCAAACAGGTTGCTGAAAATAGATCTCAACGAATTCTAGAATTGATACACAGTGATGTTATGGGACCAATTACTCCCACTTCTCATGATAATCATAAATATGTTGTTAGTTTTATCGATGACTTTTCGCATTTTTCTGTGGTTTATTTAATCAAACGGAAATCGGACGTGTTTGAAAAATTTCAAGAATATTATAAATTGTGTACTTCGTTCTTTGAAAGAAAAATTGCTCGGATTAGATGTGATAACGGTGGAGAATATTCGTCTACAGAGTTCAAATCGTTTTGTAAAGAAAAAGGCATCAAACTCGAATATACAATTCCGTACTCGCCGCAGCAAAACGGAGTTGCCGAAAGGTTTAACCGAGTCGTCATGGAACGGGCAAGAACCATGATTTTTCATGGAAATGTGCCAAAGAAGTTTTGGTCGGAAGCAATTCTCGCTTCAACGTCTTTGATCAATAGAAGTCCGACTTCAGCATTTAAGGATGACCGAGGAAAAATTACTCCTGCTGAGATTTGGTACGGGCGAAAACCGAACTTAAGCAACTTGCGCGTTTTTGGTTCTATAGCTTATGTTCATGTGCCTAACGAACAGCGTTCGAAACTGGATCCAAAATCAGTAAAATGCAGAATGGTGGGATATGCACCAAACGGATATCGTCTATGGAATCCAGAAAAGAGAAAAATAGTCGTTGCTCGTGATGTGGTATTTGATGAAAGTTTGTCCCTAATTGATAAATATGATCTAAGCGAAAGAATTGAAGATCCTGATGAAACCGACGTTATTGAGGGAAGTGATCGAGACGTCAGCTATAATAACTTGGACATAAAAGGGAATGAAAGCGGCAGTGACTGGGAAAGTGACATGACATTTGATAAAAGTGACGCCACTATGATTGAAAATGAGGAATATGCGTCCTGTGACTCTGAAACAAGCTCGGATAAGGTCATCACCACTAGATCTGGCAGAATTTCAAAGCCGTTAGAAAGGTATGGAGCGTCCAATTTGTCATGTGAAACTGTTTTTGCTTTAAGTGCCGAAAATTTTGTTGATGAAGTTCCTGACAGCATTGAAGAAGCCAAGAAATCCGATGACTGGCCAAATTGGAAGTTGGCAATTGAGGAGGAGCTTGATTCTCTCAAAAAAATGAATACTTGGACGCTGACAAAATTACCACCCGGGCGAAAAGCGATAGCCTGTAAATGGGTGTTCAAAATTAAAAGGAATTATGATGATGAGATAAAGGGTGGTTAAATTTTAAGGGCCGATGTTGAATGTGAACCACACCTAAACGTCAAGTTTTTTTCTGCATTTCATTTGACATTTCTCAATTTCAGACTAACTCAATTTGAACCATGGAAAGATACACAATCGAGCAACGCGTTAAAGTTATTCAGGCTTATTATGAAAATGGGCGTTCAAATCAAAATGCATATCGTGCACTTCGTGATTTTTTCGGTCAATTTAATCGTCCAAATGTGCGTACAATCGGAAAAATCGTGCAAAAATTTGAGCAAACCGGGTCTGTAGAAGATGTGAAAACACCAGTGCATGCTCGTACAGCTCGTACTGCAGAAAATATTGCTGCTGTTCGCGATAGTGTGGCTGAAGAGCCGTCCACCTCAACTCGTCGTCGTGCCCAACAATTGCACCTCCCACGCTCGTCGTTGATGAACATTATGCATAAAGACTTTCATTTACACGCTTACAAGGTGCAATTGACTCAAGAACTAAAGCCTCTTGACCATTTCAAGCGTCGTCAATGGTCAGAATGGTGGCAAGAAATGGCAACAGTGGATGATCAATTTTCGAAGAAAATCATCTTCAGTGATGAGGCACATTTTCACCTCAGTGGATTCGTCAATAAGCAGAACAGCCGCATTTGGGCGAATGATAATCCAAGAGTGATTGTCGAAAAACCAATGCACCCACAAAGAGTGACTGTTTGGTGCGGTTTATGGGCTGGCGGCATCATCGGGCCGTATTTTTTCCAAAATGAGGCCGGTCAGGCAGTTACTGTGAATGGTGTTCGCTATCGTGAGATGATAACGAACTTGTTATGGCCCGAATTGGAAGATATGGATGTGGACGATATGTGGTTTCAACAGGACGGTGCCACTTGCCACACAGCTACCGAAACAATCGCTCTTTTGCGCGACAAATTTAATGGCCGTGTTATCTCACGTGGTGGCGATGTCAATTGGCCGCCAAGATCATGTGATTTGACACCGTTGGACTTCTTTCTTTGGGGTTATTTGAAAGAAAAGGTGTACGTCGATAAGCCAGCAACAATTCAAGAGCTAAAGGATGAGATAATTCGGCACATTAACGGTATAGAACCTCAATTATGCCTCAGCGTCATCGAAAATTTGGACCATCGGATGGAGGTGTGCCGCCGAGGTCGCGGCAGCCATTTGGCCGATATTTTGTTCCATACATAATTGAACCATAGCAATATTATCATAATAAAAAGAAATGACAATAATTTCCTAAATAATTCGTGTTTTATTCAAAATCAACATCGGCCCTTAAAATTTAACCACCCTTTAGAAAAATATAAGGCCCGACTGGTTGCAAAGGGTTTTTCACAAAAACGAGGTTTCGACTATAACGAAACATATGCACCAGTCGCGAAACTTGTAACGTTAAGGACATTATTGGCAGTCGCAAATCATTTTGAATTTCATGTTGAACCAATGGGTGTCAAAACCGCCTTTCTCAATGGAGAATTAAATGAGGAAATCTTTATGCGCCAACCGGACGGTTTTGTAAAAAAGGATTTAGTGTGTAAACTCAATAAATCCCTATACGGACTAAAACAATCGTCTAGAATGTGGAACGAGAAGTTCAATAGTTTTATGAAAAGACTAAATTTTATTCGAACAAACGCGGATTATTGTTTATATGTGCGGTTTCAAAGAGACATAATTATTTATATATTACTATACGTTGATGATTTATTGATAATAGGTAATGACATCAATGAAATACGCAGAATTAAATTAAAATTATCTAGTGCGTTTGAAATGAAAGACTTAAAAGATTCTAAACAATTTTTGGGAATAAATATTGTGCGTGATGTTACAAAAGGCACTTTAAAATTGAATCAGGCGCATTATTGGACAAATGTTTTAAAAAGATTTGGTCTGGAAGAGTGTAATGGAATTTCAACACCAATGGAGCAAAGTCTAAAGCTCGTGAAGGAAGACAATTCTATTACAACAGACAAACCCTACCGTGAGCTGATTGGTTGTTTGATGTATATGATGACATCATGTCGCCCTGATTTAAGCGTTTCCGTCAACTACTTCAGCAGATTTCAAAATAATTTTGGCGACGTGCATTGGAAACATGCAAAAAGAATTTTGAGGTATATTAAACAAACAATAGATTTTTCTTTAATTTATCGTAGGGATGAAAATGCGGAACCATTGTTGGGATATGCTGACGCCGATTGGGCAAATGACGTAGAAGAGAGGAAATCAGTTTCTGGATACGTCTTCAAAGTTTTTGGTTGCACAGTTTCGTGGGCTACTAGAAAGCAGCCATCAACATGTTTGTCTTCAACGGAAGTTGAATATGTAGCCCTTTGTGCTTCTGCTTGTGAGGGAATTTGACTCAAGGGTCTGCTGCAGGAACTAAACATCAAATTCAATGAGCCAATTAAAATCTACGAGGATAATCAAGCCTGCATCGGAATCTCCAATGAACCGCGGGAGCATAAACGTATGAAACACATCGACGTAAAGTACAATTTTATTCGTCAAGCAATAGAAGAAGGCAAGATCAAGGTAAACTACATCAGTAGTTCAAAACAGCTGGCTGACATTTTTACCAAACCACTTGCTGCCAAACAGTTTGAATTTTTAAGAACTTCTCTTGGAATATGTAATTGAATTGAGGAGGAGTGTTAGAATTGAAACGCAATTCAATTCGTTTTATAAAATATCAAAATGTTTATTTTAATTTTTATTATTGTTCTTTCTATTACCGATATTTGCTACTCAAAATGAAATTACCGTTTGTATACAATTGAAATATTCGAATTTGCTAGATTACCATTTATGGTCACAATATTTTACTTTGCTTTAAATGAACAATTGAAATCCTGTTTTCTTAATAACTCTCGTCTAAAATATCACAGAAATATTTTTGTTAGTTCGTAAGCTGATTCTGTATCGTACGGATCAAATAAATCGTAAAGCGAATTGGCGGTGTTTGTTTTTCTTATTGCGATAACCAAAAGTTTACAAAAGGACCGCACCAGGCGCGAAACTTCTCCCAAATTACACGCAAGATAGGGCAATACACACCTCGTTGCACTACTTGCAACGACAAACAGGGAAATGTGATTACTGGGGCAGCCAAAAATATGCATTTGCATATTTCTTCTCGTTATGATTTCGGCACCGGGAGTTTTTTATTCATCCGAATCAATAAGTTTAGAAGCGAATGAAGGTCACTTGTTGTTGCATATTTCGCATATTTGACACGTTAGTGCATGAAAATCAAATTTTTTTTTGTACAATTCAAATTATAATTCGACTGTTTCAGCTAGAATAAATATTAAAAATAAATAAATGTGAGTTTTTACTTTCTACGAAGTATATAAAAAAAAAGTATTGTATTGATGAAAAATTTCAACCTTTTAATTCAGCCTAACAACATTTCCCGATCATTCCTTAGTCGATTGAAGTCATATTACAAAAATGTCTGTCAGTACAAGATTTCTCAAAAAAAAAAACTGAAAAGAGAAAAAAGCACTAAAAAGAAAAAAATAATTTAAAACTATGTCCATTAATAGCGTATTTAAAATTCGGCTTTTTTGGAGTGGCGTTAAATTTACACTAAATAAAAACGTTGTAAAATTTCTATTGTCAAGTTTCGCACAAAATCAGTTTGTACATGGAGACAAAAAATAGGATAGATTTCTACAAAAAATAGTAACATATGAGACAGTGGGCTTTTTTATAGCGATTGCTTAAAAATAGGGAATCCAATTTGGGACATAAAAGAACTTAGTTTTGGTGCTTCTAAGAGCCGTGTCTATAGTTAATCTGTTTGACAACACAATTTTTGGAGTCGATCTTAGTTCTTAGTTAGCCTTAAGGGTTAGAAAGTATGTAAACGATTAGCCTTAAGGGTTAGAAAGTATGTAATTTATTTTAGTTGCAAATTTAACGCCACTCCAAAAAAGCCGAATTTTAAATACGCTATTAATGGACATAGTTTTAAATTATTTTTTTCTTTTTAGTGCTTTTTTCTCTTTTCAGTTTTTTTTTACAGTCGGTTTTTTTTAGAAATTTTTTTTTATTTCGAACGTTTTTAGTTTTAATTTTTAATATAGGTAAAATTACAAAGGGTTTGAGGGGATAAGTCCGCAGATGAGAAATATATAAAAGAATCTTCTGTTGTAATCTTAATAAAACAAATGCGTCTGCACACCATGAGATCTTTATTCAAAGAGGCTGACCCTAGCAGACGTGACAGATCTGGGTTGCTATTGATCAGGGTTGCCATGTACATATTACAACATTCCCCTTTTCTTAAAGCAAAAATATATATATATAGTAAAAAAAAAAAAAATTAACTTATAAACTAACTTTTAAACTAAAATTAACTTATAAACTAAACAATAAAGAAAATAATAGCAAATAATCGATAAAATAAAAAAAACAAAATTATTTGATTTGAAACAATGATTTGAAATTTCGACATACAATACATAGTTGTTGATTTAAATGAATTAACACCAATTCTTCATACTCTATCTCTAAGATTTAAAGTGAGCTGGATATCTCACTGGAGGTATACTAGTTCTACCGTATCTAGTAACATACAACTCACGATCTTTAATGTCAACATTACTGGTTTTATTACCGGCTTCACGTGTTAAATTGTTACTGGATTCTTTATCTGGTAATTTGGCACATTCGGAGTTAGAATAATTTGCATTATCCTCTATTTCAACTTGGCGACGTACTATGTACTTACGATTTCTCCGATAATAATGTCCATGGTTTGCCTTGATGATATATGATCTAGGTTGCTTATGCTTTGCATAAATTGCTCCTTTAATCCAATTAGCCGTGGGGTATATTTTGAACCAAACTGGTTCACCAATATTTAGTTCGGGCAAATTCCTGGCATTTCCATCATAATGTGACTTCATTTTTCTTTGATAGTCTACTACCTTAGACTAATATTCATTATGTGGCACTACCTTAGGTTGTAAGTCTCTGATCAAAACTGGGATCTTTGTACGCAGTTTACGGGACATTAATAGCTCAGAAGGACTATAGCCTTGACTCAGTGGACTGCTTCTATAAGCTAATAAGGACAAAAATCTATCTGACTTCGAGTCGGATGATTTTTTAAACAGATCTTTTACAGTTTGAATCGCTCTTTCGGCTTGGCCATTAGACTGTGCAAAATAAGGGCTACTGGTTTTGTGGTCGAATTTCCACGAGCTTGAAAAATCTTTAAAATCTTGGGAATTAAATGGTGGACCTTTATCGGATATGAGTGACATTGGAATTCCATGTCTTGCAAATACGGACTTCAGAGCGTTTATCACTGACTTAGCGTTGGTGGAAGAGATTTTCTCAACTTCTACAAATTTAGAATAGTAATCAACAGTTAGAAGATATTGATCCCCAGATAATTCAAATATGTCCGCACCTACTGTTTGCCATGGATAATTAGGAAGATCTGAACATATTAAAGGTTCTCTCTTAGCCATGTGACGAAACTTATTACAACTTGGGCATTTCGTAACGAAATCTGAAATATCTGTCGACATTCCGGGCCGAAAAACTACTTGTCTAGCTCTATTTTTACATTTCTCAATTCCTAAATGTCCTTCATGGACAAGCATCAGAATTTCCTTTCTTAAAGACTGCGGAATTATTACTTTGCTATTTTTTAGAATGATATTGTCAATAACGCTAATTTCGTCTCTATACTTCTAAAATGGTCTAATTAGTTCTGGTATACTAGTCCTATGTTCAGGCCAACCATTACTACAATATTTTTTGAGTAGCTCAAATTCCTTGTCTTGCATATTGTGAGTTTGAATTTTGTGTAGCCATTCATGGGACATGGCAAGACTAGATTTGAGCAATCCAACATGAAGTTGTATATCATTTTCCAAGTCCGTGGTTTCGGTTTCAGGTAAAGGAGCTCTTGATAATGCATCGGCAATGTATAACTGACTACCCGGCTTATATCTAACTTCAAGATGATAACTAAGCAAAGAAAGCATCATGCGCTGTTGTCGTGGTTTTATTTAGAAAAAAAGACATAAAATAAAATTCTTTGTTTTTATTCAAAAGTGTATTTATTTTTAAAATCACTTAATTTAGCTTATTTGTTTTTACGCTGTAAGTTTTTATAATTTTGTGTCGCAGCAGAGCGCAACTTTCTGGGCGGCAACTAGGGTGATAACCCAGGGCCGAGTTTTTTCTATTATAATTTTTATTTCAATTTTTAAAGTTTACTTGTTTTTTTTTCTTTTAGGCTTATTGCAATTTTTGCAATACGTGTCGCGTAAATTTATTTGAATTTGAATTAATTTTTATATCTTAATAAAACGAATTTTCTCTTTGTTTTCTTCTTTTACTTTGTTGTAAAGATTTTCAAGATTTTAATTTTTTAAACGTCGCAACTCTAACTCTAACTGTAACTCTTAGGTCGCGACTCGAGGTCGCAGACCAAACTTCAACTGCAACTCTCCTGTAACTCTAACTGCAACTGTAACTCTTACTGTTAGGTCGCAGACCAAACTTCAACTGCAACTGACTCAATCCTATCAAACAGGTCGTTTTTATAGGATCAAGGAATCTTTTAGATCTTCTTTCTTTTCCTTTCCAATCTTTGGTTTCCTATTGAATTCCATCTCAGTTGGAAACTAGTGGGGGATATTTGCCCATCCTACTTTCAATGTTTCCTTATTTGAAAATAGGAAAATTGATTCTATTGGTTAGAAAAAATACGATCTTTGAATGATCGTAAATGTTTTTCCCCAGCCTCCTTATAGATTGTTTGTAAGGATGCTTGTTTTTGGCTATTTGCCCAGTCTACCTGTATTTTTTAGGCTGTTTTGTATGCATGCATACGAAAAGATCTTTTTTATTGCTTGAACGGTTTAAGCAATTTTATTATCCATAAAAATTACAAAGGATGTCTTTTATTGCATCGTAAACAACCCTTGTTTTACATGTAAGAGAATTTGTTTATGTAAAACACGTGTGATCCTTAAAGTTTTTCTAGGAAAAACATTAAGATCATGAATTTATTCTTATATCATAAATAAAGATAAAAAAGGATAATTTTTATGGCATTTCAAGTAGACTCTGTTTACAAAATTTACTTGATGCATAACACATGTGATGGACAATAATATTTTCTTGGAAATATTTTAAAATTTATAACCTCGTTTGAGGATAATCCCAAAAGATCTTGGTTCCTTTATTGGGTTTTTTATTAAATTGATCGGTGGTGATTTCAGAGAAAATCTGATTCACCACATTCCTCCCCCCTTTAAAGAAGGAAAAATGCTGAAGGCATTTTTTCGAAAGTATATTGATTTGAGATTGGTTAAAGAAAAGAAAGTTAGTCCATCAGTTTTAATTTATAAATTTCCGTTAACCGATTTTTGTTTGTTTTGTTTTTTGACATGGATTTAAAAAAATCTTCAGCATAATATTTTCTTATCTATTTTACAAAAAAAAATTGTTATTCTCTTGATTTTTATCTTATTATTATTTAAAATTCTATTTTTATTGAACTTAATGCTATAAAATTTTTATTTTAATGTATTTGTTTGTATGTATTTAAAAAAAAATTATATGTATTATTAAAAAAAATTATATTGTTTACAAGTTAATTAAGTTGAATATTATGTAGTTTTTTTTTATGAATTCTTAAAATTATTTTAACAAAAAGTCATTGTTGTAAGAATATTTTTCGTCTCTTTATATATATATATTTTCTTTTAATTTTTTAAAGATTTCTGTTTATGAGGGCTATATATTTATGAATATATTTTTGCAAAAAAAAAATTTCTTATTGTGGCATTACAACTAAGAACTTCCTTCAAAAGTTTTAATTAAACAATCTATTTATCATTTGACCCTTTCCTGGGTTTTTTTTTTACTACTTTCTGAATCTAGTAATTCTGTATTGTTTTCAATATTTTGTAATTTTGGATAAAGTGTAATAACCTTAATAAAATTCATTAGTTATTACCTGAAAGAAATTCTTTTCCAATGGTATTTTATTAATTTATTGCTTCCTGTCATTTTTACCTTAGTAGTAAATAATTTGTTAATTAGTTATCCGTTTATATTTGTCATTGAAAGGTATCAGGTAAAAATTTTTCCACTCCTTTGTTTTTTTTTAAATAATTTAGGTTTGGCCAATTTTAATGTCCGGGTTGGACTACCAGAATCCAACTCTTTTTCTAAATGTTGCAAATTCGGATACATGGGAAGATTTGTTTCATTATTGTCAGTTTCGTTATTTTTAAATATCTTCATTTCAATGTATTTATTTGTATAAATTTTTGTTTTTTAAAAGCTTTTATTTAGCTCGCTATCTTGTCTGTTTGTTTGTCTGTCTGTTTGTCGGGGTCAAATCTTGCAATCAAATTTTGACCCACTTTCACTTGTCCGATTGACTTGAAATTTTGCACACTTATATAAGTCCGATGACAATACAATATTTTCACTACTTCGTCCTTGTAAGGATAACGGAAGGTCCTGTAAGGATAACGTGATTATCCCTTTCTCCAAATTTTCCGGAAAAAAATCTATTCTGGGGGTTTTTGGGGTCGCTGAATCCGAATCTGTCATTAAAAAGTCAGTAAGGATAACGGAAGGTCCTGTAAGGATAACGTGATTATCCTTTTCTTCAAATTTTCCGGAAAAAAATCTATTCTGGGGGTTTTTGGGGTCGCTGAATCCGAATCTGTCATTAAAAAATCAGTAAGGATAACGGAAGGTCCTGTAAGGATAACGTGATTATCCTTTTCTCCAAATTTTCCGGAAAAAAATCTATTCTGGGGGTTTTTGGGGTCGCTGAATCCGAATCTGTCATTAAAAAGTCAGTAAGGATAACGGAAGGTCCTGTAAGGATAACGTGATTATCCCTTTCTCCAAATTTTCCGGAAAAAAATCTATTCTGGGGGTTTTTGGGGTCGCTGAATACGATTCTCAAGTTAAAAAGCCTGTAAGGACATCTGAAATGTAAGGATATATATTCGAAGACTAAAAAGAACAAAATAAAAAAAATAAAAAAAAATTTTTTAAAAAAAAGCTTTTATTAAAAAAGAATGCACTAAAAAGAAAAAAATAATTTTCTGGACGCTGTGTATCACAAATATAAAAGCTTTTAAAAAGCGAGATAAAGCATAAAACAATAAAATAAAAATTTATCTCGCTTTTAAAAAGCTTTTATATTTGTGATACACAGCGTCCAGAAAATTATTTTTTTTCTTTTTAGTGCATTCTTTTTTAATAAAAGCTTTTTTAAAAAAAATTTTTTTTTATTTTTTTTATTTGTGGATTCAGTTTTGTTTGTTTTTTTTTACCAATAATCTTTTATTATACTTTTGTATCCAAACTTTTATTTAATCATTAGAGTAAAATATTTCCCCTTTTTTTTAAAGTAAGTTTTTTTTTTATATTTCCTTATTTAATGAAATATAAAATTTTATTACTTTTTTCCTAATAACAATTTTATTATTATTTTTCTGGATTAAAATTAATAAAATATTTTTCTTGTTAAATCAGTATAAATTTTATTACTTGCGTCTAATAAAATTTTTATTATTGTTTCCTTAACATTATTTTTCTTCTTTTCTTTTTCTTTTAATATTTGTTTAAAAAAAAATTTGCTGTAGTATCAATTGTGTTTTCTTTAATATATTTATATTTTCATTTTTTAACATATGGTTACTCTTTGTTTCCCTTGGTTCCTTGATTTCGGTTTCGTTTCCAATTTCTTTTTTTTTCTACTTTTTATAATCCTTTTCACTCTGTTTCTTTAATTTTTCTCTATTCTGAATTTTCCTTAATTCTTTAATTTCTTCAATTTCATATTCAACTTTATATCGTTCTTTCTGTATTTTTTTATTATTTTCCTTTTTAATTTGTTTCTTTACTCTTTCTTTTGCCATTGTTTCTGTAATTTCTTGAATTTCGTTTCCAACTTTATATCTTTCTTTTTGATTTATTAATCGGTGGTCAACTTTAATAGGTATTTTGAACGCACTAGCACTCGTATAGGTTAATTTGTCGTTTTTTAAACAAAGGTCCATTAAATTTTCTTTTTCCTCATTATAGCTTTGATTTAGCTTTAATCCACTTATAATTTCTTGACTTCTTTTGTCATAACTGTTTTCCTTCCTTATCGTTGCAACATTCTTTTTTCCATTACTTTTCTCAACTTTTATTTCATTTATTTCATTTTCTTTTGCCGGCATTCCTTGAATTTTACTTAACTTTTCTTCATATTCGTTAGTGTTTATTACACTCGCCATAGCGCGATTTTCATCAATTCTTGTTAGACAATTGGCTACTTGGATACCTCCTTTAATTTCCTTTCGATGGAAAATGATATCTCCTTCACCAATGACTTTAATTGGTATAATCGTTTCGCTTCTAGGGGCTAGTTCCATACTATCAATTTCCCCTGTAACTTCTCGTATCACTTTTTCTTTAATTCCTCTTGTTCCTTTTTCATAATTACTCCCTTGTAAATTATTTTTTCCATTAAAATTCTCTTTCTTCACTTGTTTGACCTTGTTTACGACTTCATAACTTGTCTTTTCCAATTCTTTGTTCTTAATTTTTTCCATACCAGATCCTGTTTCGTCAAATAAATTTTCAAAAATTTTTTCATCTAGATAACATTCATTTTTATTCTTATTTGTACTACTTTCTCTCGGAGTCTCAGTAGTATCCATCATAGAATCAATTAAAATAGGTGGTGTTCCTATCCGATTCTTATGACCAGAATTATTTGAATCTTCATTATCTTGAATATCTTTTGAATAGAAATTTTCCCATGAATTAATTTCTTCATTAGCTTGGGAAGTATCTTCGGGACAATATTCTATTATATCATAATCCTTACTGTTTATACTACTACCTCTCAAGGTCTTAGTAGTACTCATCATAGAATCAACAGGTGGCCTTCCTATTAGATTTCTATGACCAGAATTTGATTTTGAATATTGATCTTTAACCTCATTTACCAATGAATTAATTTCATATTTAGCATTTAGCTCGGAAATTTCTTTTTTACACATTTTTTCTTTATTATCTAGTCTTGAACCTAGAAAGAATGTTTTAAGTGTTTCAGTAGTCTGTTTAATTATCCTTTTTAACTGATCTTCCTTTTGTTTAGTTCTTCTTGTTTTAGCTATGTGATTGAAGATCATTATAGAAAAAATTGACAACCGTTGTAACATCAGTGAATCAATTTTTCTATCCGAACTTATAATTTTTTCGTTTTTTGTTTCAGTTTTCTTTGTCGTACCAGGAACTACGGACTTTTTAATTGATTTATTTATTGTATCGGAATTTGTATTTTCTACTTCCAATTCATCAAGTTTTACGAAGCAATCATTCCCCACAGGGCCACCTACAGAATTCGTTGGATTATATTCATTGCTAGGTTGTGTTTCTTCAACCATAAATGAATCTCCCCTCTCTGATTTGGAAGATATTTCATACAAATCACGTTTAATAGAATGAACGGGTAATGACTTATTTTCTTTGGATAAATTTTCAATAGTTTTTCCCTTTCGATAATATTCTTCTTTTAAATTCTTAATTGTACTACTATCTGTTGGCGTCTCAGTAGTATTTGTTATAGTATCAGTAAAAATAGGTAATTTTCCTACCTGATTCTTATAATCCGAATTTTTTGATTTTGAATGATTCGATTGTTCTTTATTTGTCGTTTTATTTGTTTGTATTAATAAATTTCTGGCAGTTACAATCTTTTCCGTTTCTTTTGATTCGGTACTATTCTCATTATGTTTAGAAACCCAAAAGGTATCATAGTATCGCTTCGGGGGAATAGTTTTATTTTCAGGGATACACGAAACATTGTAGATTTTTTGTTCCAAGTAAAATTTATTATTTTTGTTATTAATATTTCCTACCGGTTTTTGTTTAATTGTCCTTTGTTCATCGCACAAATCCATTGGTTGTTTGTAAGGAAGATATTGTTGAATCAACAATTTTTCGTAATCTTCAAACCTATTGAAAGGATTTGAGTGTGCTATTTGATAAGCTTCGCCTTTTAAAGCTAGCATAGGCAAAAACTTTAAGGTTATTTTGTCATTGGCATTTATTGTTTCATAATAGCTTTTTGCTATTTGTAAATGCCGTTGAACCTCATTTTTCCGTGTAGGACTAGGTTCACCAGAAAATTGTGGTATCTTTTTGATAATAAAATCTGCGATATCTTTAACAGGATCCATTTTTGGATTTGTCTGCCACTTCATTCTGGAGACACAATCATTAATATTGTGATCTAGCCTTTGGCAGAATTCACAATATTCATCTTCTGTCGCCTCAATTCGGGGCGTTAGAGGTTGTTGCGATGAAGAGTTTAAATACCAACACTGGTGTCTCTTATGACCTTGGCGCTGACCAAAACTACATTTTGTCTGTTTATGGTAAGATTGATTCGAATCATATCGATGTTCTCGATTTGTATGATTACTGTTTTGGAAATTACTTCCCTTTCGCCATCGTTGCTTTGTTCCAAAATTGGTATTATTTCTGTTACCTCTAGGTACAACATAAATTGGACTTGCATATGCTGTAGCATATTCTTCCGTGTAGGAATCCATGTTCATTTTACTTTAATTCGAAATTTCTCTATATATATAAAAAAAATTTTTGTCTTGCCAGATTGTTCAATTATCGTATTTCATTTTTAATACTTTTCCACACAACATGCAGTAGAAAACAAATTTTATTTCGAAATTTTTAACAATTCCGTATTACAATTTCAAAAATTTTGTTATTAGGAAATGAACCAAAATTCCTCATATTTAATGGGGGTTTCCCTAGGACGAAAATTCCTATAAAATTAAAATTTTGTCGTAGATTTTTTCTGTATGGTCTTAAAAACCAAAATCGTGGGATAAAATTTAAAGAGAACTAAAATTCCACATATTTATGGGAATCAATTTTCATCAAATGTATCAAATGTATTGACTTTATATTCAGTAAAAAAAATTTCTTAGAAAGGAAGAAAACTTATTTTTCTTACGTGGAACGCGTTGAGAATTTACTTCGCGACTTTTACTATTTAATTTATTATTTTATTTTTCGGGAGAAAACAAGAAAAATATTTTACTTTTATATACTAATATATTCCTATACTCTTATTCTTTTATTTGAAATAATCTTATCTCTAAAAAATATTTTTTAATATAAAATGGTCCTACCTTGGACTTACTTCATTTTCACACTTCTTTGTTAATTATTTTGTATATTATCGTTCAAAAAAAAATTATTATTTTTTTTATTATTTAATTTGTTGTTGTGCCTGCTGATTGTTGTTTGCTGTTTATTGTTGGTTGCTTTAACTGGTTGTTAATTATACTTCCACGTTGGTGCGCGTTCATCGTTCGCACTTTTTATTGTTGATTTTTATGTTAAATTTTTTCTCGTTGGTACGCGTTCACCGTTCGTACTTCTCCACCGTTAGTGCGCGTTGTTTAATTCGTCGAATAATTTATCTAATTCTTCTTTGTTGTAGTGTGACATTTTTATTTCAACTTCATCATTTCCTCACTTAACATCTTGATTTTCATAAAAAATTTCCCGTCGGCTAATTACAACATATAAAATTGTTTATTTTTTACCAAATCTCACTTTGTCTATTTATGATTTTTGTTGTAATATTTTTCACTTTTGTCTGTTTTTCTTCCCGAGTTTGTCCGTATCACTGGATGTGCACAAAATGTTAATTTTTTATTTTGCACATCCTACCGGCTGCGCCAATTTTATGTCGTGGTTTTATTTAGAAAAAAAGACATAAAATAAAATTCTTTGTTTTTATTCAAAATTGTATTTATTTTTAAAATCACTTAATTTAGCTTATTTGTTTTTACGCTGTAAGTTTTTATAATTTTGTGTCGCAGCAGAGCGCAACTTTCTGGGCGGCAACTAGGGTGATAACCCAGGGCCGAGTTTTTTCTATTATAATTTTTATTTCAATTTTTAAAGTTTACTTGTTTTTTTTCTTTTAGGCTTATTGCAATTTTTGCAATACGTGTCGCGTAAATTTATTTGAATTTGAATTAATTTTTATATCTTAATAAAACGAATTTTCTCTTTGTTTTCTTCTTTTACTTTGTTGTAAAGATTTTCAAGATTTTAATTTTTTAAACGTCGCAACTCTAACTCTAACTGTAACTCTTAGGTCGCGACTCGAGGTCGCAGACCAAACTTCAACTGCAACTCTCCTGTAACTCTAACTGCAACTGTAACTCTTACTGTTAGGTCGCAGACCAAACTTCAACTGCAACTGACTCAATCCTATCAAACAGGTCGTTTTTATAGGATCAAGGAATCTTTTAGATCTTCTTTCTTTTCCTTTCCAATCTTTGGTTTCCTATTGAATTCCATCTCAGTTGGAAACTAGTGGGGGATATTTGCCCATCCTACTTTCAATGTTTCCTTATTTGAAAATAGGAAAATTGATTCTATTGGTTAGAAAAAATACGATCTTTGAATGATCGTAAATGTTTTTCCCCAGCCTCCTTATAGATTGTTTGTAAGGATGCTTGTTTTTGGCTATTTGCCCAGTCTACCTGTATTTTTTAGGCTGTTTTATATGCATGCATACGAAAAGATCTTTTTTATTGCTTGAACGGTTTAAGCAATTTTATTATCCATAAAAATTACAAAGGATGTCTTTTATTGCATCGTAAACAACCCTTGTTTTACATGTAAGAGAATTTGTTTATGTAAAACACTTGTGATCCTTAAAGTTTTTCTAGGAAAAACATTAAGATCATGAATTTATTCTTATATCATAAATAAAGATAAAAAAGGATAATTTTTATGGCATTTCAAGTAGACTCTGTTTACGAAATTTACTTGATGCATAACACATGTGATGGACAATAATATTTTCTTGGAAATATTTTAAAATTTATAACCTCGTTTGAGGATAATCCCAAAAGATCTTGGTTCCTTTATTGGGTTTTTTATTAAATTGATCGGTGGTGATTTCAGAGAAAATCTGATTCACCACACTGTAACCTTATAGGAATGTCGGCTAACGACTTTTTAAATAATGATATTAGTGGCTTATGATCGGTTTCTACCTCGACAATTTGTCCATATAGATACTGATGAAACTTTTGACACCCGAATGTTATTGCATAAAGTTCTTTCTCAATCTGTGCGAAACGCTGTTGCGATTGTGTAAGAGTCTTAGACGCGAAAGCAATTGGTCTATTGTCTTGAAGAAGCACAGCACCGACAGCGAATTGTGACGCATCTACTGAAAGAGTAACTTTCCTTTTTGGATCAAAATAAGCTAAAATTGGTGCATTACTGACATTTGATTTAAGGGCATTGAAAGCTTTTTCATGATTTGCGGTCCACTGCCAGTCAGAGTGTTTTTTCAAAAGATCTCTTGGAATAGAAGCCTGAGACGATATGTTTTTAATAAACGGGCTAACATAATTGACTATGCCAAGAAAACGCTGAAGTTCCTTGACATTTTTGGGACTGGGCATTTCAACGATCGCTCTAACTTTATTAGTGTCTGGTCTAACTCCATTCTGGTCAAATATGTGGCCAAAATAACCTATCTTTGATAAATTAAACTGACATTTATTTTTGTTAAATTTTAGATTGAATTGTTTAGCTCTATCAAGGACTGCCTTCAGTCGACTGTCATGCTCTTCACGGGATTTTCCAAACACCAAAATGTCATCAACGTAAATTAGGATGTCTAATCCCGAAAATATAGCTTCCATCTGCTCTTGAAACAGCTCTGAAGAACAATTAAGACCAAATGGAAGTCTTAAAAATTTGTACCTTCCAAAAGGAGTGTTGAAAACACATAATTTAGAGCTATCATCATCTAGTTCAATCATCCAATATCCTGAACTTGCGTCTAATACCGAAAAAAATTTAGCACCGCTTAACTTTGACTTGAATGTTTCGATATTTGGAAATGGATAAATGGAACGTTTCATAACTTTGTTCAAATTTCGCGGATCCAGACATATGCGTAGTTGTTTATTCTTCTTTTCTACGACAACCATTGAACTAACCCAATCCGACGGTTCAGACACCCTGGTAATTACACCTAGTTTTCTTTCAATACGTCATCTCTAATTCCAATTACAAACATGTCTCGAATCATGTCATCTTCTTCCTTGTATTCGCACGACGATGCAAGTTTCCGAAGCTCCGTGATGAACTGGTCACAGGACTGATCACTTTTTTGACGAACTGACAAAAATTTGTAGCGTTCGTATACAATGTTTTTTTCTCTATCAAAGTGCTCTTTGAACTTCTCTAACACAGTTTCAAACGTTTTTTCTTCGTCGGGAATTTTAAACGTATTAAAAAGTTTGAGCCCATCGTCGCCGATACAGTTAAGCAACACAGCTATTTTTCTATTCACTTCTTCCTCCTTTATTCCAGAAGCTTCCATGAAAAGTTGCAATTTTTGCGACCACAAGCTCCATTGTTCGGCTAAATTGCCGGCCCCAAAATCAAAACTACCTGGATTTCGAAACGACTCCATTACGTGTGACGGTGAATATACTTTTAATTCGTAGGTTTTACACTTGACACCATGTTGTAATCTTAATAAAACAAATGCGTCTGCACACCATGAGATCTTTATTCAAAGAGGCTGACCCTAGCAGACGTGACAGATCTGGGTTGCTATTGATCAGGGTTGCCATGTACATATTACAACATCTTCCAGATATTGTACTGAACACAATACACCCAACTCTTTTTTTACACGGTAGATACGTTCCAACGAAAATCGTGTAAAAAAAACCGTGTAAAAAAAGATATGCAGCACATATTAAAATTGAAGATGTGTTCCACAGCTTTAAAAAACCGTGTAAGATGAAAAAAAAGCTATATGTTGTCCTAAAAACCGTGCAAAAAAAATATAATAAATTATAAAGAAAAACAAAATATAACTAATATTAATTTTTATTGAAAAATTATAAAATAAGTAACAAAAACAAAATATAATTCATATAATTTTTATTATTAAAAAAAATATACATACATACGATAAAATAAGTAAAAAAGAGAATCATTAGTCCATAATTGAGGCGTTAAACGCTAGAGTGGACCAACCCACATGTCGAAATCGTGAATTTTTTTGTGTCTGAATCACTATTGCGAGTGAGTTTTTAGATAAAAATGTTTGGTTGCACAAAAGAACATTTCAACATTGAGTAATAAAGTCCACAGAAATTTTTTTTTCCAAAAATTTACAGTTAATAATAGTACAAAAGTGGAAAAGCTTTAAAAACTCGATTATGTGGCTTGATCCACTCTAGCTTTTAACGCCTCAATTATAAAAAAACCAAATTAGAATAGAAATAAAAATATTATTTAGATTATTCATCGCTACTTGATATTAAGCGTGAACGTTTATTACTGACTTGACAAAAATCGCTTCCATTCCTAGAGATGTCTAACACATCTGACGAGTTTGAATCCAATGAAGAGTATGGTTCATTATTAACGTTCACTGAATGCGCCCAATAACTCAATAATGCGCTTAATGCAATTTTAAATAGACAAATATAAAATCGACTATAAAAATTTCCCCAATTATATTTTATTTTTGTAACTTCATGTAAAAAAATGTTCTTTAGACTTCGTGTTAGAACAAAAAATTCGTGGAAAAATTTTTTTTTTCTTTTTGTGGACCGTGTGGGAAATATATAAAAGAACCTTCCTTGTGTTGTACTGAACACAACGTAAAAACATAACAAAAGCTATAATTGCCAATCTGGCAATTATTGAAAACCCGTATGGTGATTTAATTGAACGGCGTATCAAAATTTCATTTGAATTCAAATTTTCCAAAAAGATTTTTTAAAACTTGTTCCAATCGGATTTTGATGTATGGGAGTTTTATGTAGAATCATATTCTAAATAACTTTTGTTCTTGCACTTTTTTGATAGGATGCACAGTTTTTGAGATATTCGCGAAAAACATTTTAGTTCGTATGGGGGGTACCCCCCCTAATGGTCCATTTTTGCCCATTAACGAACTTAGCCTCGCATTTTACGAAAAACGGATCTGCGCAAAATTTCAAGTCTCTAGCTTAATCTGTGCGCCCGCAATCCGCGCCACAGACGGACAGACAGACGGACACACAGACGGACAGACGGACGGACAGACGGACGGACAGACGGACGGACATGCAAAAATTAATTATTTTTATCATTCTAAACACACTGGTGTAATTCATTTTTGTGTGTGATGACGGGATCTTGGCGTTACAAACGGTAAAGCAAAGTTAATATACCCTTTGGTTTCACCATACGGGTATAAACATAACAAAAGCTATAATTGCCAATCTGGCAATTATTGAAAACCTGTTATCTTAATTTGAGCATTTGTACCAAAATTACACTTTGAAGCAGAGATGCAAACCGGTTTTTGAACCGAACCAAAAACCACTGAACCATTGAAATTTTAGTGAACCAAAACCAAACCACAAACCGAACCTCTCTGAAAAAATATGGCCGAACCAAACCAAAACCAAACCATTTTTGAACAAGCTGATTGAACCGAACCAAAAACCAAATTTTATTTTATTGGTTCGGTTCGGTTCAGTTTATATTTAAATATTTTGGATTGACATTTTTTTATTATCGACCATGTAATTTTTTGAAGTTCGTGCTGTCGGATAAACGGGCCAACACTGAAGATGTTCAGCTTGAAGATATCTTATTAATAAATTTAAATAGCAAATAAGCAAATAACTGCACGTTAATCCATATATCGATATATTGTCAGCTTAAAGTGTATTTGTGCTAAGACCAAAATATCAAATTTTACGGAAGAGCTAAAAACCTTGTTAAATAATTTTAATTCTCATTTAAAGAAAACTGAAAATTGACTGAGAATTAAATGAAGCTTAGTTTTTTTTTAATGAGACTCAGGGGTCCATTATGGATAACGATCGTAATCGCAACGATCGAGATTCACCTGTTGTTGTTGGTATAAAACACTAACAACAACACACAATTTCTGATCGTTTCGATTACGATCGTTATCCATAATGGACCCCTCAGTTTTTTTAAATGAAAATTAAAATGATTTAACAAGGCTTTTTTGCTCTTTTGTAAAATTTCATATTTTGGACTTAACACAAATTCACTTTAACTCTAATCCGCACACCCGGTGACTTTGAGTCACTGTTTCAGTTTTGAGAGTGATTGTTACGAATGTTAAAAAAATTTATTGCATTCACGCTCCTTGACTTTCAAGGACCTTGAAGATTCACGCTCCTTGAACATTCAAGAACATTCTTAAAAATCAATTTTATGCTACAATTATAAAGAGTACGAATGATGTACATTATATATAAATAAATATTATTAACTGAATTAAAAAATGCAAACTCACAAATTTTTTTTTTAATTACATTATTCTTTTTTTCCGGCATGGTGACTGTGAGTCACCGCCAGCGTGGATTAAGGACAAAATTAGCCTGAGCTTATTAGGGTTAAGCTGACGATATATCACATCCATATACTAAAGTTTGAATTGTTTATTTTATTTTGTTAAATAAGACTGAAATGTTATTTTTCTGTGTTTTTTTTTTACTTTTTTAAAATAAATTTTTTTTATCGATTTTTTTGTCTGAACCAAAACCGAACCAAAACCGAACCAAAACCAAGCCCTTTGAACCAAAACCGAACCAAAACCATAAATTTCAAAACATGGAAACCAAAACCAAAACCAAAACCAGATATCGAAATAGTCCCTGAACCAAAACCGAACCTTTTTCAAAAAACATTTGGTTTGCATCTCTGCTTTGAAGTCGAACTTTCCAATCAGATTTTTTAAAATTTATTCCAATCGGATTTTGATGTATGGGAGTTTTATGTAGAATCATATTCTAAATAACTTTTGTTCTTAGACTTTCTTGATAAGATGCACCGTTTTTGAGAAATTCGGAAAAAACGTTTTCGTTTGTATGGGGGGTACCCCGGTAATGGTCCATTTTTGCCCATGAATGAACCAGGGCCCAACCAGGAACTTTCTCTACAACTTTCTCTTTGGGATGACCAAAATCGGTCCACCCAGTAAAAAGTTAGGCGTGAACATACATTAAAAAAAAATATTCAGGTGGAATTGAGAACCTTTTCCTTTTTGGAAGTCGGTTAAAAACTAATATAGCTAGAGCCATGAAATTTTATAGGCATATTTGGTCCTGAAATGGGACGATCCTATCAACTTTTGGTGGAAATCCGTTAACCGGAAGTAACCAAAATGGCGGCTTTTTAAAAATTGCGAATTGATTTCCCTCAATTTATTCCGAAACTACGCATTTTTAGTGTTAAGTATGACAAAACGTGGAGAAAATAAAAATTCCTACACTTTTGTCTTTTGCTAGAACTTGATATCTCAAAGTGTTATCGAGATACACCGTTATTTAAAAAACATAACAAAAGCTATAATTGCCAATCTGGCAATTATTGAAAACCCGTATGGTGATTTAACGGCGAACAGTGGTATCAAAATTCCACTTTGAAGTCAAACTTTCCAATAAGATTTTTTCAAACTTATTCCAATCGGATGTATGGGAGATTTATGTAGAATTATATCCTAAATAACTTTTGTTCTTGGACTTTTTTGATAAGATGCATCGTTTTTGAGATATTCGCAAAAAACGTTTTCGTTCGTATAGGGGGTACCCCCCCCCCCCCCCCCCCCCCACCCTAATGGTCCATTTTTGCCCATTAACGAACTTAGCCTCGCATTTTACGAAAAACGGATCCACGCAAAATTTCAAGTTTCTAGCTCAATCCGTGCGCCCGCAATCCGCGCCACAGACGGACGGACAGACAGGCGGACAGACGGACGGACATGCAAAATTCAATTTTTTATGCACTTTCTATTAAGTTGGATTGTCGCGACCTATGTGGCTACCTACCTACCTATGTGTCTTTCTCTGGAATCTTTGGAACCTTATATCTCCGAAACTATGCAACCTAGGAAGATGAAATTTTGTCACCTTGCGTAGTTCCGGTGACAGTTCAATATTTTTACTACTCCATCCTTGTAAGGATAATGGAAGGTCCTGTAAGGATAAGCAAATATCCTTTTTCCCATTTTTCCCGGGAAAAACTGGCACCAGGGGATTTTCGGGGTCGCTGATCACGAATTCGGTGTTAGATTTTCAAAATTCAAAACGGAAGGTCCTGTAAGGATAACGCAAATATCTTTTTTCCCATTTTTTCCGGGAAAAACTGGCATCAGGGGGTTTTCGGGGTCGCTGGGAAAAACTGGCACCAGGGGGTTTTCGGGGTCGCTGATCACGAATTCGGTGTTAGATTTTCAAAATTCAAAACGGAAGGTCCTGTAAGGATAAGCAAATATCCTTTTTCCCATTTTTCCCGGGAAAAACTGGCACCAGGGGGTTTTCGGGGTCGCTGATCACGAATTCGGTGTTAGATTTTCAAAATTCAAAACGGAAGGTCCTGTAAGGATAACGCAAATATCCTTTTTCCCATTTTTTCCCGGAAAAATTGCCATTATGGGGTCTTGGGGTCGCTGATCACGAATCTGGTGTTGGAATTTCAAAATTCGAAACGGAAGGTCCTGTAAGGATAACGCGAATATCCTTTTCCCATTTTCCCCCGGAAAAATTGCCATTATAGGGTTTTTGGGGTCGCTGATCACGAATACGGTGTTGGAATTTCAAAATTCGAAACGGAAGGTCCTGTAAGGATAACGCAAATATCCTTTTTCCCATTTTTCCCGGGAAAAACTGGCATCAGGGGGTTTTCGGGGTCGCTGATCACGAATTCGGTGTTAGATTTTCAAAATTCAAAACGGAAGGTCCTGTAAGGATAACGCAAATATCCTTTTTCCCATTTTTCCCGGGAAAAACTGGCATCAGGGGTTTTCGGGGTCGCTGATCACGAATTCGGTGTTAGATTTTCAAAATTCAAAATGGAAGGTCCTGTAAGGATGACGCACATATCCTTTTCCCATTTTTCCCGGGGAAAAATTGCATTAGGGGGTTTTTGGGGTCGCTGAATCCGATTCTGACATTTAAAATTCTGTAAGGATAACGGAATGTCCTGCAAAGATAACGTGAGTTTCCTTTTGCTCAAATTTCCCTCGAAAGATCTTTTCTGGAGGTTTTTGGTAGGCTAATTCAAGACTAAAAAGTATAAAATAAAAAAACACTTTAAAAAACAAGTTTTATAACCTTATACACTTTCAAAATGCACTAAAAAGTAAAAAACAAGTTCAAAGTTTCACAAAAAATGTTTTTATAAATTGCGTGTTGTTGTGAAAGTATAAAGTGTGTGACGTTGCATTTGCTCTTGAATCTGTAATAGCGGTTTCATACTGTGCAACGCAGCACACTTTATACTTTCACAACAACACGCAATTTATAAAAACATTTAAATACTTCAAAGAGCACCCTTAAATACTTCAAAGAGCCATAGTTAATTTTTTTTCTGAAAAAAAACATAACAAACGCTATAATTGCCAATCTGGCAATTATTGAAAACCCGTATGGTGATTTAAGTGAACGGCAAACAGTTGTATCAAAATTCCACTTTGAAGTCAAACTTTCCAATAAGATTTTTTTAAAACTTGTTCCAATTGGATTTTGATGTATGGAACTTTAATGTAGAATCATGTCCTAAACAACTTTTGTTCTTGCACTTTTTTGATAAGATGTACCGTTTTTGAGATATTCGCAAAAAACGTTTTCGTTCGTATGGGGCGTACCCCCCCCTAATGGTCCATTTTTGCCCATTAACGAACTTAGCCTCGCATTTTACGAAAAACGAGTCTCCACAAAATTTCAAGTCTCTAGCTCAATCCGTGCGCCCGCAATCCGCGCCACAGACGGACGGACGGACGGACAGACGGACGGACATGCGGAAATCAAAATCTTTTGTCATTCCTAACACACTGGTGTAATTCATTTTTGTGTGTGGTGACGGAATCTTGGCGTTACAAACGGTAAGGCAAAGTTAGTATACCCTTTGGTATATATACCATACGGGTATAAAAACTATCCCAAATATGTGTACTCTACATCAAATGAAAGCTTATAAAATTATCTTCTCTATGCGTTTAACATCAGACCTATATTTCATTTCAAGCCCGAGTTATAATTTGTTTTACTGATGTTTCTTCGATTGTAGTAATTATTAAATTTCTGTTTCCTTGGGTTTAGCAGCCTTGTAGTTATTATTATACAAGATTAGTACTGCGGTTATCTAGATACAATTTATCTAGATAATCATCTAGATAAAAAAATGTTATCTTTATCTTATCTAGATAACACCAGAAAAATGTTATCTTTATTTTATCTTGATAAAGGAAAATACTATTTATCTAGAGCAGTGGCGGCTTGTGTATATTTGAAATGAGGAGGCAAAGTTTTTTTTAGTTCTATAAATTTTTTTATGATACGACCACAGAACTATATAACATAGAACAACTGTCACCATACAAAGCTCTGCCAAAAACAATGTATAACCGAGACGATTCAAATCGAACAACTCATTTTAGAAGAAGCAATGGATCCAAAATTCGATACCCCATTAGCTAAGACACAAACCAGTTTGCACCAAAGGTATACAAACTTCGCCTAACTTTCCTCGAGTTATGGTTTTTTCCATTTTTAAAAACCATAAAACCATAACTCGAGGAAAGTTAGGCGAAGTTAGTATACCCTTTGGCGCAAACTGGTTTGTGCCTTAGCTAATGGGGTATCGAATTTTGGATCCATTGCTTCTTCTAAAATGAGTTATTCGATTTGAATCGTCCCGGTTATACATTGTTTTTGGCTCTGCTGAAAAATGGTCCCAAAAATATTTCCCTCTTTATCGTACTTGAACGCATTCACTGAACTGTAGAAGGTTGTGAAATTCAAATTTCGTTTGCCGCGAAATTCAAATTTCATAAGTTTGAGAATAACTTTAGGCGCCAACACCCAGCTCACGGTTTAAACAAGACGGCTATATTTATTTTCATACGGTTATCTTGTTCTTAGCAAGAGCTGTATGAAAGTATTTGTACGAATCGGAGGCTAGCCTCTATGAAGAGATTTTTTTACGGAGATTGGTGTTCGTATTCTATATGTGGCTATGCTTGTTCTTAGCAAAAGCTGTATGAAAGTATTTGTACGAATCGGAGGCTAGCCTCTATGAAGAGGCTATCCTCTATAAACATTAGAGAATAGGATTTTCTTTTAAATTATTATCTTCTGAACATACAGATTTTTATTCAGTCCATTATGGTAAAAAAAATTAAAGGCATACGTTAGAAAAACATTTTTATAAAATGTTATGAGGAGGCAATGCCTCCGTTGCCTCCCATATAAAGCCGCCACTGATCTAGAGATAATCGTTACCAACGAAAATTAAAAAAATTAAATCTGAAAAAATGCTGAAACGAAATTGTTTTCTGCATACTTATGAAAACCTAAGAACTTTTTTTAAGAACCATTTTACACTTGGCAACAGTTTTTGTTTATGGGCAAAAGAAGCAAAGTGTCACTCCTTCCCTCGCTTCTCTTGCACATAAACAAAATTTTTTGCCAGCAACCGTTGCCAAGTGTAAACCGGGCTATTGAAATTGCATTTTAAATTGGAAATCAACAAAAAAAAAAGAAAAACATAACAAAAGCTATAATTGCCAATCTGGCAATTATTGAAAACCCTTATGGTGATTTAACTAAACGCCAAACAGTTGTATCAAAATTCCACTTTGAAGTCAAACTTTTCAATAAGATTTTTTAAAATGTATTTCAATCGGATTTTCATGTATGGGAGTTTTATGTAGAATCATATCCTAAATACATCAAAACTCTCATACATCAATATCATACATCAAAATCCGATTGGAATAAATTTTAAAAAATCCTTTTGAAAAGTTTGACTTCAAAGTGGAATTTTGATATAACTGTTCGCCGTTCACTTAAATCACCATACGGGTTTTCAAAAATTGCCAGATTGGCAATTATAGCTTTTGTTATGTTTGAGTACGTAATTTTGAATTTTGTGGAACGTTAAACGTTAAAATAAATATTTATATAAAGATAAGATAAGATAAGATAAGATAAAAAGCCAAATTATCTAGGCTTTTCATTATCTATTATCTTATCTAGATAAACATTACGAGCATTTATCTTTATCTTATCTAGATAAAAAAAATAATTATCTGGCCGCAACACTGTACAAGATATTCAAAAACGGAAATGTTTAAATAAAAGAGACCTATTGCGTTTTTATTTAAACATTTCAGTTTTTAAATGTCTTGTATAAGAATAACTAAAGGCTGCTAAGCCCGAAAAACCAGGAATTCAATAAAAAAATTTGCGATTAAACTTTACCAGAAAATCGCGATTTACTGTAAGTGCTGTAACACCGAAACTACTGTAAATAAAAATCTGAAATTCTGCATTTTAAATAAATACTCTGGGGACACTAGGTGTGCCAAATTTGAAAAAAATCCTAGACACAAAATTTTTTACTCGTTAACTTGACATTCACCCGCTTTTATTAACCCGCTTTTATTAACCGACTTCCAAAAAGGAAAAGGTTCTCAATTCCACCTGAATCTATGTTTTTTATACCCGTATGGTGAAACCAAAGGGTATATTAACTTTGCCTTACCGTTTGTAACGCCAAGATCCCGTCATCGCACAAAAAAATGAATTACACCAGTGTGTTTAGAATGATAAAAATATTTAATTTTTGCATGTCTGTCCGTCTGTCTGTCCGTCTGTCTGTCTGTCCGTCTGTCTGTCTGTCTGTCTGTCCGTCTGTATGTCTGTGGCGCGGATTGCGGGCGCACGGATTGAGCTAGAGACTTGAAAGTTTGCACAGATCCGTTTTTCGTAAAATGTGAGGCTAAGTTCGTTAATGGGCAAAAATGGACCGTTGGGGGGGGTACCCCCCATACGAACGAAAACGTTTTTTGCGAATACCTCAAAAACGATGCATCTTATCAAAAAAGTGCAAGAACAAAAGTTATTTCGGATATGATTCTACATAAAACTCCCATACATCAAAATCCGATTGGAATAAGTTTTAAAAAATCTTATTGGAAAGTTTGACATCAAATTGGAATTTTGGTATAACTGTTCGAATTTTGATACGAATATCACCATACGGGTCTCCAATGATTGCCAGATTGGCAATTATAGCTTTTGTTATGTTTTTAATGTATGTTCACGCCTAACTTTTTACTGGGTTGACCGATTTTGGTCATCCCAAAGAGAAAGTTGTAGAGAAAGTTCCTGGTTGGGCCCCGGTTCGTTCATGGGCAAAAATGGACCATTAGGGGGGGGGGGGGGCACCCCCCATACAAAGGTTTTTTGCGAATTTCTCAAAAACGGTGCATCTTATCAAAAAAAGTGTAAGAACAAAAGTTATTTAGAATATGATTCTACATAAAACTCCCATACATCAAAATCCGATTGGAATAAGTTTTAAAAAATCTTATTGGAAAGTTTGACTTCAAATTGGAATTTTGGTATAACTGTTCGAATTTTGATACGAATATCACCATACGGGTCTCCAATGATTGCCAGATTGGCAGTTATAGCTTTTGTTATGTTTTTAATGTATGTTGACGCCTAACTTTTTACTGGGTTGACCGATTTTGGTCATCCCAAAGAGAAAGTTGTAGAGAAAGTTCCTGGTTGGGCCCCGGTTCGTTCATGGGCAAAAATGGACCATTAGGGGGGGGGGCACCCCCCATACAAAGGTTTTTTGCGAATTTCTCAAAAACGGTGCATCTTATCAAAAAAAGTGTAAGAACAAAAGTTATTTAGAATATGATTCTACATAAAACTCCCATACATCAAAATCCGATTGGAATAAGTTTTAAAAAATCTTATTGGAAAGTTTGACTTCAAATTGGAATTTTGGTATAACTGTTCGAATTTTGATACGAATATCACCATACAGGAGTTATATTCCGTAACTTGTTTCAAGCGTGTGTTTCGAGTTAGAAGAACAAGAAGTATTCGCTGTCTCTTTTTTGACCGAAATAAATGACAGAGAGAAACCGAGATAGCAAATACCACTATTTCTTCTAACTCGAGACAAACGCTTGAATCAAGTTACGGAATACCACTCCAGGTTTTCAATAATTGCCAGATTGACAATTATAGCTTTTGTTATGGTTTTACGTTGTGTTCAGTACAACACAAGGAAGGTTCTTTTATATATTTCCCCCGTGTTAACCTACCCCTTTCCTGCTTGGGATATCGAGTAAAATTCTTTGTATTGTGTTCAGTACAATATCTGGAAGATTCTTTTATATATTTCTCCTCTTCGGACTTATCCCCTCAAACCCTTTGTAATTTTACCTATATTAAAAATTGAAACTAAAAACGTTCGAAATAAAAAAAAGATTTCGGATTCCCTATTTTTTAAGTAATTGCTATAAAAAAGCCCACTGTCCATATGTTACTATTTTTTTCGTAGAAATCTATCCTATTTTTTTTTCTCTTTTTTTTTAGGTAGCCTCTGCAGCGGAGATGTCTCGGCAATCTTAATTGAGCAACGGAGAAGAGAGCAATCTCTGATCATTGCTTCAATTTACATGCCATACGAGGAAAGGGATCCACCAGCAAACAAGGTACCCAGCTTGGTAAGCTTTGCCAGGGACCGCCACCTAAATCTAGTGATGGGATGTGATGCCAACGCTCATCACTCACAATGGGGGAGCACGAACATCAACGAACGAGGTGAGTCTTTATTTGAGTACATTCTCTACTCGGATCTTGTTATATGCAATCGAGGCAATAAACCAACATTCATTAAAAAAAAACAGAGAAGAGGTAATCGATATAACACTCGCGACTAGCTACCGAGACTTGAGGGTTGACAATTGGAGAGTATCCCCTAAGCACTCCTTTTCGGATCATGCTAGGATAGTCTTCGGTATTAACTTCTCAAAGGAGGTACCTGAACATTACAGGAATGCTAGGAGAACTGACTGGTTTAAATTCTCGGAGGAAATGAGGCGGGAGACAGCTGGTGGTAGGGAAAATTAAACATAGACTTACCCAAGCCTTTAACGCTTCATGTCCGGTAACACGCAGTACCAAAAGCTCGACCACCCATGGTGGAATGGAGATCTACGGCAACTGCGAGAACAGACTAGAAAACTGTTTAATAAGGCAAAGTCTACAAAGAGCGAGGAAGCTTGGACCAACTACAAGGCCAGCTTCAATGAGTATAAAAAAGAGATTAGGAGGGCCAAGTGGACATCGTGGAAAGATTTCTGTTGCTCAATCGAGGATACACAAGATGCTGCCAGACTCCGAAGGATCCTAAGTAGGACTCCATCGGCCCCGGTGCTCTTGGAAAATCCAGATGGAAGCACGACCGAATCAAGCCAAGAAAGACTGGACCTCCTAATGGATACCCATTTCCCTGTAGATTGTCAAGGCAGCAATGGTAGTTATCATGCTCCAAAAATAACGGATAGGGACTTTCGGGTAGCAAATGAGATAATAAATGAACGTTCTGTAGCGTGGGCGATACACTCCTTCAGCGGACATGGACGGAATCATCCCGGCCATGCTTCAGCACGCGTTACTTTTTATCAAATCTTGGTTGATAAAACTCTTTAGAGGTTGCTTGCTAGCCAGGTATATACCGGAGTGCTGGAGAGAAGTTCGTGTGGCATTCATCCCCAAGGCTGGGAAACGTTGTCACGTTAAACCAAAGGACTTCCGACCTATAAGTATTTCATCGTTTTTACTGAAAACACTAGAAAGAGTTATTGATCTTAGTATTAAGAACTCCTTGGACAGCGGCACAATATCTACGGTCCAACATGCCTACACTAAGGGCAAGTCTGTAGAGATAGCTCTACACAAGGTTGTGCGAACCTTAGAGGAAACTGCTTATCACAAGGAGTATGCCCTGGCAGCATTCCTGGACATTGAAGGTGCGTTTAATAACGTACACACAAGGTCTTTAGTGGGTGCACTTAGGGCACACAATGTCGACGAGATGCTAACTGAGTGGACAGAGCAGTTGCTCAATAGCAGAACAGTATCGGCCACCATTGGTATAAGTAACGTAAAGAGAGCGATCAACAGGGGAACACCGCAGGGAGGGGTCCTATCGCCACTCTTGTGGAATCTAGCTATGAACGAAATCCTCCTATCGTTACAAGAAAAGGGAATAGAAGTTTTTGCGTACGCTGACGATGTGGTCGTTTTGGTAACAGGAAAATTTCTCCCAACACTAAGCGAACTCATGGAATTAGCACTACGCGATATCACAAAGTGGGCGGAGCGCGGGGTTAACCCCTCCAAAACTGAACTAGTGCTCTTCACAAGAAAAAGGAAGGTACCAACGTTTCAACTTCCAAGGATAGGAACAACCCAACTCAGTCTCTCTCTTGAGGCGAAATACCTTGGTTTAATTCTGGACTCCAAACTATTTTGGAAAAGGAATACGGAAGAGAGGATGAACAAAGCGTTGTGTGCGTTCTACGCATGTAAAAAAATGATTGGAAGGAATTCACATCACCGCGCATTACCCATTGGTTATACACAGCGGTGATCAGACCTATTCTCACTTATGGATGTCTGGTTTGGTGGCCGACCATGAGAGTCAACTGCCGATATCAAACCCTTAACAACGTATAAAGACTAGCGGCGCTAGGAACCACAGGAGCTGTTAGATCAACACCAACAGCGGGAATGGAAGCTCTACTGCACCTCATTCCCCTGAATGAGTACACGAGGTGTACGGCTGCCAAGAGTGCACTAAGGCTCAGAGAGTCCGGCCTCTGGAAGCACAGTACCTTCGGTCATAATAGCATCCCTAAAAGCGATTAATGGGGTATCCCGGACTCTACGGATTACTGTATACCTCGCCTGAATATGAATGTGAACTTCTCAGTTTTGATTCCTGAAAGGAGACTTTGGGATCTCGGCAGCGTCATAGACGAGCAAGAGGTCTCGGTTTACACGGATGGATCTAAGACTGGAGAAGGCACAGGGGCGGGAGTGTTCTCGGATAACCTTGACCTGAGAGCAATGTATTTCAAGCTGAGGTCTACGCCATAAGTGCGGCTGCAAGCTTGATAATGACGAGAGAACTACCCAGAACAAGGGTTTCAATCTACGTCGACAGTCAGGCGGCAATTAAGGCACTGGATTCATCGACGATCAAGTCAAAGACCGTGTCTAATTGCCGCAGAGCACTCAATCAACTCGGCCTCCAACATGCCGTCAGACTTTGCTGGGTCCCCGGGCACAGCAACATATATGGCAATGAGAGAGTTGACGAGCTGGCAAAACTAGGGACCGAAATGGCTATGGAGAGCGCGGATCGCTCGGTCGAAATGCCGATCGAATGCGCAAAAAGTTTAATTGATAGGAAAGGGATGAACAACATAAACATCCGTTGGCAAACAAGGAGCGATTGTGTAATCACAAGGTCGCTCTGGCCTAGATTTAATAGGAATAGAACCGACACCATTCTTAGAATCAGCAGGACCTCCGTAAGGCTACTCACAGGCTTAATCACGGGGCACTGCCCCCTTGGCGCTATGGCCAGAAGGTGGGACGCGGCCGCCAATGATTTTTGCCGCAGTTGTGGTGACGGGGAGGAGCCGGAGACCGTGAAACACTCACTCTGTGAGTGTCCAGCCCTACAAGCACGCCGATATGGGACGCGTGGAGCCAGTTTTTATAGGGGCCTGACGGAGCTTGGCAACCACCCACTCGAGGATATGCTGAGCTTCGTCAACAAGTCGGGCTGGTTCAAATAGGATCAGCAAGTTTGATGAAAGGTCTTATGAGTACCGAAGACATCACAATGGAGTGTATCGCTGTGCTCACGCCTGGGCGCGCGCGGTCTTCTCAACCTAACCTAACCTATCCTATTTTTTGTCTCCATGTACAAACTGATTTTGTGCGAAACTTGACAATAGAAATTTTACAAAGATTTTATTTAGTGTAAATTTAACGCCACTCCAAAAAAGCCGAATTTTAAATACGCTATTAATGGACATAGTTTTAAATTATTTTTTTCTTTTTAGTGCTTTTTTTCTTTTCAGTTTTTTTTTAGTCGGTTTTTTTAGAAATTTTTTTTTTCATTTTAAGACTTAAAATTTAGTTAAAATGTATTAGTACATGTTAATAATAATTTACCTGTATTATTCGGGATTTTACATTTTTACATAAAGATTTTGATCTATCCCATGGCACCGAAGTTTCGAAGGATTCAGCGACAATCTCATTGCTTAAAGCGAAATCCTAGAGGAAAACATTATTGTGAAAAACAATAAATAAATAAATATATAAATGTAATACTCTTATATAAGCAATCACAAATGTCAAAATATATCCTCTTTCACCATTCTTCACTCCACCAGAAAATCCGTCATATTTTTTAGCCAAATTATAAATCAATGATTCTTGTCTTTTCACATCATCCAAATCGCCTTCAAATAGTAGAGTCGTTGCACAAATCTGATCCAAGTCTATTTTTTTAATTTGGCAAATGAACCATTTTTTTAGGCCATCCATGTACGGATTTGTCCAAGCGTTTTCAGTTCGAAGACATTGTCCAAACTGGAATTGTTCATGATCCATAAGTCTAATACTGGCAGGCTGACATCTCTTTCTTGCGACCTCCCTCAAAAATTTGATTCCCTTTTCAAAATTTGGAAAAACAATTGAACCATATTTTCTTGATGGTGGACAAGGTCGAACCCTAATAACAACTTCTGTAATGACGCCCAGAGTTCCTTCTGATCCCATTACAATATGGTTAAAATCTGGACCACATGAAACTCTTGGTGCAGCGGTAGTTTTTTCTAATATTCCTTTAACTGTCACCATCTTCAGCCCAGAAACTAAGTCCTCGATGTTTCCATAAAGGTTTTTTTTCATACCGGATGCTCTAGTAGCCACCCAGCCACCTAGAGTAGAAAATTCATAGCTATCCGGTTCATGGCCAAGTGTATAACCAATTTTATTCAATTTTCGTTCTAAATCCTGTCCAATAATGCCTGCTTCAAAACAGACTGTCGAATTCTCTCGATTAAACCACAACATTTTTTTCATTTCAGACATGTCTAATATAGCTATCATCCGAGTTTCGTTTGTAGGACAAGATATTGATCCTGATACTGAGGTACCTCCTCCAAAAGGTATAATCACAACCTGATATTCATGAGCGAGATTTACGATGTACACAACTTCATTATTGGTACGTGGCCACACGACCAAATCAGCAATTCTTTTATAGTTATTGATCCATAAAGAAAAGATGTCATGCAAAGTTTGCCCGTGGCTACGAATAAGACGGTCAATCCCAATCGCAGAATATAGAATGTCTTTTTTTTTTAAATGTTGTATAAAAGATTGACATAAAGTTGGGCTGGGAAATGTAGAAGGTAATGACGGTAATGATAACTGATCTTTTACTACTACACCAAATTTCTTCCCAACCCATTCAGTCAGATACGGTAATTCAAGTCCATTTAAAGAATATCTAAAAATAAAATAATGTATGTATACACGAATTCCTCATATATTGCGGAACGCAAATTTTGAAAAAAGTTGCGGTATCTCGCAGTTAATGTTAGAATATTTACCTATCTCCCTCGAAGTAAATGGTATTGTTTCTAATCTGGAACTTAGTATTTTTATATCCCCAGCCATACCACTTTAAAACTGAATGCCTAAAAAATGGAAAACGTTCAAAAACATAGGAAATATTACGATTACGAAAAAAAATTGTTAAAATTTCTTTGAAAAGGTTTTTACTTTCTAACACGCAAAAAGAAATTTGATTTTTTTTAAAGATAAAATAGGTTTTTGTAAAAAATGTACTAAAAAGTAAAAATTTGAACGAATAGTTATTCTTTAAAACTTTGATATCTGATAGCGCCCAAAAAAAAATTTTTTTTTCTTTTTCATCAAATTCTGCGGCATACAATTAAAAATATCTGATGTGAACACCATATGACTTTCTCATACAAAATCTACGTTCCTGCGCACGAATTTATAACGACGAATAAAATATTTTAAAAAATATGTTTTTTTTACATAATCTGAAATATTTTGATAACGTAAAGAATATCGACTTACATAAAAACGCAAAAATGTAGAGAATTTTAATATTTTTAATTGTTGTTTGAACTGTTTTTTCGAAAATTTGTCAGTTAGCAAGCAATTTCCAAAAATCTACTTGTAATGAAAATCTCAAAAAGATAGCGATGGAGTTCCACCTTGGAGTTCCACCTTGTCGCGGTGTAGGGGCTTAAGTAGGTCCAGAGGTCTTTTGAGCTATGGCGGCGGAAATGACACATATCATTTCCGGTAGGTGCAACCATGTCGCAAAGGTCATCTGATCGATGAAGGCCCGAAACCAAGAGAACTTTTTAATGGATGAATGGACAATCTTAAGGAGAAAACTCGGGTAGGGATATCTCCCAAACGTCGGCAGGAGTCGGTGATGACTCATCCTCTCTGCGTGTCGCCAGTGGCACCAAACAAAATACTCCGAGCGAGATGACTGGAGCGGGTCTCGCCGGTTTTACTACTACCGCATCCACATCAACGAGCTCAAAACCACTCCCTTGTGTCAAGCGCGGACAAGGGACTCTCTAATCTAACGGAAAGTGGTATGTCTGAGGAGGAGTTACTGCGCTCCCCGACTTCAGGTGAGGATGCTAGAAGGCGTAAGACCGCAAGATCCAGGCCAACGAAGGAGGGACGCCAGGCGCTCTCCCAGTACAAGACTGCCGTTAGACTGATGGAGATGCTAGCCAAAAAGCAAAACCACACACAAGCGGAAAGAAAACGGATAGCTTGGGCGAAAGCAACCATCGACAAGGGCAGAGAGCACTTCGAGAAGCGCAGAAGATTCGCGGCTAAGGACCCGAATTTCCGCAATAGCATCGAGGAAAGAGTGCTGGATCAATTCGACTGCAGGAAGGAGAAGAGACAGAGGTCGGCTGAAGAGTCGGAAGACCATTCAGCAAACCCCCAGAAGAAGCCCAGGAAAGTTCCATCCACCTCCAAAACGGTAGGGGAAATTGTGAGGAATCACCTCATAGTGGCCCTTATAGACCGTAGTGAGAACCTGGGTAAGATCTCTCTCGAGAAATGGAAGCAGGTGGAGATGAAGCTCCTGGAGGAACTAATGACTCAAATGGAGGAACACCCGGATCAACCCATGAATCAAACACAAACAGATTGCGCATTGCGCAGGTCCGCCATGTTGGATTTTTGCTGTCAAGAGATTGTGACGTCAGCTGCGCGTAGATGTTTAATAAGTATATGGAAAATTTAGAAATTGTGGTTTTATCTCAGTTTTAAGTGTTTGAAAAGTAGTTAAAAGTGCTGTAATATCCAAACTAACCTCAAGAACTATGTGTTTAATATTTAAGACATTGAAATGGGTGTTTGTGCCAACGAAACGAAAAGAAAGGCAGTGAAAAGACGAGCTTCCATACATTTCCCAAGGACAAACTTTTATTGAGGAAATAAACGAACTTCTGTAAAAAAAAGGATACATTTAATATAAAAACTGCGAGAATTTGTAGCCAACATTTTGTACCTGATTGCTTCGAAAATAATATGCAGTATGAAATGGGTAAGATATCAGTAAATAGCAAAACTCTAAGTAATGTTTATATTTTACAGGGTTTGTACATGATCGAAAATTTAAGGCAAATGCTATTCCAACTTTATTTACAATTTCCGAAAATGTTGCAACTTCAAGTCGGTCAACCAGGATGGCTGAAAAGCAGTCAAAACAATTAGTTGCTGATTTATTACAACAAAACGAGGAGCCTTTGCATGACGAAGCAATCAATGCTGCAGTGTTAATCCGCTGGAGGACACAACTTATTCATGGGTTAATCATGTCTGAAACACTGTCTGAAGCTTTAGATAATTGTGATATTAAAGTAAAAAAACTTTTTTTTCACATCGAGGATGTATTTTCGTATAAGTAAATTGAATAAAGAACTCTGTGAACATTTAACTACAAGAAAAAGGAAAAATAAAAAAAATTCTAACCTAGAAATTTTAGCTATGTTTCATTTATTTTCACAAAGTGTAGTAAAAATTCACAGGCATTGTTGTTGTTTGACTATTTTTTTACAATTTATAAAAATAAATAATATGTATATTGCAGCAAACAGAACAAATTCCAGTTTTTAGGCGAAAACAGAACAAATCTCATATCGATGACATTTCAGTACGCTCTTGTGACGTCATGCGCAGAAGTTTACCAAAATGAAACTCGTCTTTGCGCAATCTGTTGTATTTGATTCATGGGATCAACCGATGCCGTCGTTTGACGGAGCAGGATGGTTTCAGGGTGTCAAGATCATTAAGTGCAATGACGACTACACCCTAACCTGGTGCAGTAGGGCAGTGAAATACCTAAAAGACCTTTGGGAGGGTGCGGCACTCGAAATAATCGACAGAGCTGATATTTCAACGGTACCCAAGGCGAAGGTCTTCATACCTCGCGTGGTACCACAGGAAACAGCCCTAAAACTCCTTCAGAAGCAGAATCCGGCGATACCAACGTCGGATTGGAAAGTGCTTAAAGTGGAGAAACCATTTGCTAAGAATGGGGGGCAGATGTACATCCTCGAGATAAACAAGGAGGCCGGGGACATCCTGTACCCGAACTTTGGGAAGATGGCCTGGGGCATAGGGAGCGTGTACCTACGCCTCAAAAAACGTCATCCCAAAGACGATAATAAAAATACGCTGGAGGTCGGGGAGGTGGAGAAAGACCTTGGCCTCGAAAACATCACGATGGCGGCCGGAAAGATGTCCATTGAGGGTGAGGGGGAACCTGTACTACCCCAGGACCATGAGAAATCATGTTAAGGGTATTACAGGTAAACTTACACCACTGTAGCTCAGCCTCGGATGAGCTACTGAGAACTCTGGACGACGGCCAATACGACGTGGCGTTAATCCAGGAACCCTGGATTACAGCAGGCGGCAACATTAAAGGATTAACATAAATATTTGTCCTAATTTCAGCACAAATGATATGGTCACAGTAGCCTGTGAAACTGAGAAAGACAACGCTAAATTGGTCTACATGGCTCAGGACAGAGAAAATCCAATCTCAGAATTCCAATCGCTGATTGAAGTAGCGGACCAAGAAAAGCTAAACATGGTTATTGGAGGCGACATTAACGCGCATCACGTAGCTTGGGGAAGTAAGAACATCATTTCTAGAGATGAGTCTCTTTTCCAATTTATACTCAATACTAACCTAGTCATAGGGAACCAAGGTAATGTCCCGACATATATTGGTCCCCGTAGTGAAGACGTTATAGACGCAACATTCTACGCTGGGGCCGATAGTCTGGGTCTGACCGATTGGAGGGTTCTGAATAGACCGTCGTTGTCAGATCATAGATACATCACCTTCAATGTCAGAACAAGGGTAAGTAAGACTAACAACACTGCGTACCGGAATGCAAAGAGAACAAACTGGAATAAATACTCTCTGTTTTTGCAAGATAGCCTAGGGAAATCAACCCCAAACTCTATTTGGAGTGTGAAAACTCTAGAAGCTACAACAAACCTCGTAATTGATCGCATTATACATGCTTTCGAGTAACCCTGCCCTCTGGTAAGACCTAGTAATAAACCTCAACAGCCATGGTGGAACAGTGAAATAAGCGGTACACGAAAGATCACTGTTCAGAAGGGCGAGAGAAACTAACGATATAGAGGACCGGGCAAACTACAGAAATATGCTTAAAATCTACAAAAACATGACCAGGGCAGCCAAGAGGAATAGCTGGAGGGTCATGTGTGAACAGATTGAGAACACCTCAGAAACAGCCAGGCTGAGTAGGCTACTATCGAAAAGTCCTTCTCCGCCGGCATTAATACGCAAAACGGACGACTCATGGACCAAGGACAGCAAGGAAACGGTGGAAGCCCTCTTGGAGGCACACTTTCCAGGCTGCTCAAATCCCGAGCCGGAATACCTCATAACCAATGTGGTAAAGAACAGGAAGAATATCCCGGGACTAATCTCCAATAGCAGGATTAGATGGGCCATTAACTCTTTCGACCCTGTGAAGTCGCCGGGGCCAGACGGCATTATGCCGGTGATGATTCAAAAGGCAACGGATCTGCTGTTGCCATGGCTCACGGCGATTTTTAGGGGGAACCTGAGACTGGGCCACATCCCCGAAAAATGGAGGCTAGCAACAGTGGTCTTCATTCCTAAAAACGGCAAATGCGGTCACATAGTACCCAAGGACTATAGACTAGACATGGGTAACACAGTAAAATTTCGTGCGCTGATACAGTAGCGCAAGCGCAGTACACTGTATCAGCGCAGTGAGTTAACACAATTGTGCCATATGGCGCACCCGTTGGAACCATCGTCATTATGGCTCATGGCCGAATTAAACACAGGTGCTGGTTGCTTTTTAACAGCCACCATTTTGCTACGTCATCGGCAAGTGTATTCTTTGTAATGTTGATTGTTGTGTGCTAATTTCAGTAATATCTATATATATAAAAATGGATGTTTGTCTGTTTGTCTGTCTGTTTGTCTGTCTGTTTGTTTGAGATTACAAAACTCAAAAACTACTGGACCGATTTTTACGCGGTTTTTTGCAAAATGATCTGCGTTGGCAGGAGCAGGTTTTTAGCTATGTAGATTTTCAAAATTCGAAACGGAAGGTCCTGTAAGGATAATGAAAACATCCTTTTTCCCATTTTTCCCCGGAAAAATTGGCACTATGGGGTTTTTGGGGTCGCTGATCACGAATCCGGTATTAGATTTTCAAAATTCGAAACGGAAGGTCCTGTAAGGATAATGAAAACATCCTTTTTCCCATTTTTCCCCGGAAAAATTGGCACTATGGGGTTTTTGGGGTCGCTGATCACGAATCCGGTATTAGATTTTCAAAATTCGAAACGGAAGGTCCTGTAAGGATAATGAAAATATCCTTTTTCCCATTTTTCCCCGGAAAAATTGGCATTATGGGGTTTTTGGGGTCGCTGATCACGAATCCGGTATTAGATTTTCAAAATTCGAAACGAAAGGTCCTGTAAGGATAATGAAAATATCCTTTTTCCCATTTTTCCCCGGAAAAATTGGCATTATGGGGTTTTTGGGGTCGCTGATCACGAATCCGGTATTAGATTTTCAAAATTCGAAACGGAAGGTCCTGTAAGGATAATGAAAACATCCTTTTTCCCATTTTTCCCCGGAAAAATTGGCATTACGGGGTTTTTGGGGTCGCTGATCACGAATCCGGTATTAGATTTTCAAAATTCGAAACAAAAAGTCCTGTAAGGATAACGTTTTTCCCCAAAGCTTTTTAAGTTATTTATAGTTTTTTGACATTCTAAAATTTATACAAAAAACTTTTAGCTGCAAACGTAGGGTCTGCTAGTATGGTCTAAAACACTTTAAAGACTCAATAGCTTCAATGACATTCTGAATTTTCTCGAGTTTTAAGACTTATTGCTAAATTGTTCGTGAAAAAACGCCATATTGAATCACCATTTTCCACTTAAACATTTTTGAAACTTTTTTTCTAAATTATTTTAATAGAGAATATTTTTAACATCCATAGAAATAAAAAATATAAAAAAAAATTTAAAAAAAAGCTTTTACCTATTAAAAAAAATGCACTAAAAAGAAAAAAATAATTCTCTGGACGCTGTGTATCACAAATATAAAAGCTTTTAAAAAGCGAGATAAAGCATAAAACAATAAAATAAACATTTATCTCGCTTTTTAAAAGCTTTTATATTTGTGATACACAGCGTCTAGAGAATTATTTTTTTCTTTTTAATGCATTTTTTTTAATAGGTAAAAGCTTTTTTTTAAATTTTTTTTTTATATTTTTTATTTTGTTCTTTTTAGTCTTCGAATATATATGTCCTTACAGGCTTTTAACTTGAGAATCGTATTCAGCGAACCCCAAAACCCGCAGAATATATTTTTTCCCGGAACAATTGAGAAAAAGGATAATCACGTTATCCTTATAGGACCTTCCGTTATCCTTACAGACTTTTTAATGACAGATTCGGATTCAGCGACCCCAAAAACCCCCAGAATAGATTTTTTCCCGAAAATTTGAGGAGAAGGATAATCGTTGTCCTTACAGGACCTTTCGTTATCCTTACAGACTTTTTAATGACAGATTCGGATTCAGCGACCCCAAAAACCCCCAGAATAGATTTTTTTCCGAAAAATTTGGAGAAAAGGATAATCACGTTATCCTTACAGGACCTTCCGTTATCCTTACATACTTTTTAATGACAGATTCGGATTTAGCGACCCCAAAAACCCCCAGAATAGATTTTTTCTGGAAAATTTGGAGAAAAGGATAATCACGTTATCCTTACAGGACATTCTCTTATCCTTACAAGGACGAAGTAGAGAAAATATTGTATTGTCATCGGACTTATATAAGTGTACAAAATTTCAAGTGAATCGGATGAGTGGAAGTGGGTCAAAATTTGATTGCAAGATTTGACCCCGACAAACAAACAAACAGACAGACAAGATAGCGAGCTAAATAAAAGCTTTTAAAAACAGCGCAGTGTTGTTTGGTTGCGCTAAGCAAATGTGGCCTTAATTTTTGTTATTTACGTATCAGCGCACTAGCGCAGTATCAGCGAAATAACTCAAAACACAAAGCGCATGTGTGAGACACAGTGCTGAGTTGAGTTACTGCGCTAACAAGACAAGACCCATGAAAAGAGAATATGTACATAACAAGAAATCGTATTTTTGGGCTTGTCTATAAGTCAATGTGCGAGAAAGCAAGACAAGGCGATATTTCCCCTCTATTGTATTGAATACATATGTAAAAATTTCCCCAACAGTTGACTCAATAGCCAAGTTGTTTCGTTTGACTCGTTTGCGTTATGTGCGCTATTGTGCTACTAAAATTTTTATTCGCGTATCAGCGCACATAGCGCAGTATACTGTATCAACGCAATGGCGCAACGCAGCGCTGTGTTACCCATGTCTACTATAGACCAATAAGCCTAACATCATTCCTACTAAAAACTCTAGAACGAATCCTAGATTCGTACATAAGAGAAAACCTGGGTCCGAATGGATTATCAACGTCGCAACACGCATATACAAAAGGGAAATCGACAGAGACGGCCCTACACGAGGTTGTTCTGGAAATCGAGAAATCCTTACACTACAAGGAGTACACCCTTGGTATCTTTACAGATATTGAGGGTGCTTTTAACAACATCAAAATGGAAGCAATAGTCGACTCACTAAGAGTGGCGGGCGTTGACCCAATCATTCGTAGGTGGATAGGCAGCTTGCTCAACAACAGAAACATTGACGCACAATGGGGAGGTGTTACGGTGAAGAAAACAGCCCGGAGGGGCGTGGAGTATTATCTCCGCTTCTATGGACAATCGTCCTAAATGACATACTAGTAAAATTCGAAAGTCAAAGAGTAAAGGTCACAGCATACGCCGACGATATAGCAATATTATTGTCGGGGCTCTGCCCATCTACTCTTTGCGAACTCGCAGAAAGATTTCTTATAGTGTTAAGTAATTGGGCAGAGAATAAGGGACTTAGCATTAATCCGCATAAAACAGAAATGGTGTTGTTCACGAGAAGAACAAAAACGCCAAGGCTGAACTACCCGCGTTTAAATAATACACAAATTGGGATCAAGACTCAAGCTAAATATCTAGGGCTTATCGTAGACAGTAAGCTGTCCTGGAAACCAAACACCGAAGAAAGAGTGGCCAAAGCAAGCAAAGCACTCTACGCATGTAAAAGACTCCTGGGCAAAAAGTGGGGTTTGAAACCTAGCCTAATGCACTGGAGTTACACAGCCATAATCAGACCAATACTGCTATATGGCGCTATCGTATGGTGGCCGGCAGTAGATAAAAAGGCGTATCTCAATAAACTGGAAAAAATTCAAAGATTGGCCGGGTTGAGCATAACGGGGGCGATTAGCACCACGCCATCCCGCGCACTAGACATAATCTTGAACCTCGACCCTATAGAGCTGGCCGTAAAGAGCATGGCGGAGAAAGCTATGGTGCGTCTCCAAGCGACAGGCTTACTCATAATACGGGGCTACGGTCACAGCAAGTTAGTGGACACAATCAGTCCACACTCAGACTACATGATCACACAAAGGTACTTTCGGAGGAAGTTCATTGTGACTATACCGGAAAGAACGCAGAGATTATAGGAGACCGAGACCTCTGATAACTCTATTAACATCTACACTGACGGCTCAAAAACTGTGAATGGAGTGGGAGCCGCAGTATTCTGCGATAAGCTAGATATACACGCATCTTTTAGACTCCCAGATGAATGCAGCATATTTCAAGCCGAAACTGTAGCCATACAGAAGGCGGCGGATATAGCATGCAAAAAGCTGGGATATGGTCACTCAATAAACATCTTTGTGGACAGGCAAGCTGCAATCAAAGCACTGGCTGCACAAGAATTCAAATCAAAAACCGTACTTGAATGCTACAGGACCCTCCAAACACTAAGCTACGAGTGTATTGCTGGAAATGAGGCAGCAGACGTACTCGCTAAGGAGCAAATTTAGACCTGAGCAGAGCAGAGTCAATACCGCCCCCCCCCCCCCCTAAACTATGCCAAATCCTCCATTGATAATCGCACAAAGGAAACAGCGGCAAGGAGGTGGGCTGAGATCGAAACCTGTAAAGTAATCAAAATGATGTGGAAGTCATGCAATCATAAAAAAACCAGTAGTCTTCTACAGCTACCACGAGCGCGATGTCGGACACTGGTAGGAATTTATACAGGGCACGTTCTTATAGGCGAACACGCTTTCCGGTTGGGCCTAGTGGACTCTAACTTGTGCAGGAGCTGCAAGGAGCTCGGAACACCAGAAACCCTAGAACATTTATTATGTGAATGCCCTGCGTTGGTAAGAGCAAGGCTCCAGCATCTGGGCGGGCACTCGCTTGGAAGCCTAGAGGTAGGTTCCAATCTGGACCTCAACAAACTCTTGAACTTCGCGCTGGCTACTTTGAACTCACAAGGACATAGCCACAACGGACAATAGGACCTAGGCATCCTTCGTGGTAGCGCCATGGACCCTAGCGGTCTATGCGAGGCCCTGCAATTAAGCAGGCCGCCACCGAACCTAACCTAACCTATCTGATGTGAACACCATATGACTTTCTCATACAAAATCTACGTTCCTGCGCACGAATTTATAACGACGAATAAAATATTTTAAAAAATATGTTTTTTTGACATAATCTGAAATATTTTGATAACGTAAAGAATATCGATTTACATAAAAACGCAAAAATGTAGAGAATTTTAATATTTTTAATTGTTGTTTGAACTGTTTTTTCGAAAATTTGTCAGTTAGCAAGCAATTTGCAAAAATCTACTTGTAATGAAAATCTCAAAAAGATAGCGGATAACAATAAAAAAATGTGTGTTAAATATTATTCTCTTCAAATCATCTCACAGAGCCTGTTCACAATTGGTTGAAATAGTCCGTCTAATTAGGACAGAAATTGTCAAAATTAAGGCAAGGTGAGGAAGTGAAGCTGCTGATAGGAAAATCCCCATCAAAACTAAAACTTCTGTTTTCAGAGTTCCACCTGTCGTGCTCTGATTGGTTGGCTGCCATATTGAATGTGTTCCATTGTTATTATTGTTTCGGTCGTGCGATAATCCAGGCAACAGAGCATTTCCATAAGTATCTTTACGGACAGCGATTCGTTTTGCGGACCGACAATGCCGAATTTAAGTGATTGTCAAGTCGGTAAATGGCTTTTACAAACTTACGATTTTAAGATAATGCACAGGAGGGGATGAAACCACAATAACGCCGACTCGTTATCACGTCGACCATGCAAGTTGCAGTGTTAGCATTGTGTTCAAAAAGAAAGTAAGGAGGAAGCCTTGTGTTGAAACCATTGTGCGCCAACCCAAGGAGTGGAACTCCCAGGAACTGCGAAAACCGCAGTTAAATTATTCAAAACTAGCACCTTTGATCACATGGAAAGAAGAAGAAACTAAGACAATATGGACCGCAATTTCGGACCAAAGTAAGACACATAAGAGATACTGTGCACAATGGGATAGCCTGATCACGGGGTTAGGTGTAGTTAAAGGCAAATGCACGAGTTCGGATGGAGAATCTTCCTCAATGCAGCTTCTCGTGCCAAAATCCAAGAGATCGGAACTACTGAAAGAAACCTATAGTGGAACTTCAGGAGACCATCTGGGTAAAAAACAAAACTTTGACCAAAATGCGATAAAGATTCTACTGGATAGGTTTACGTCAAGATGTTAAAACATGGTGTCGACAATGTGACGTATGTACTGCCAGTAACGGCCCACGAAATTAACCAAGGCCAAATATGAAACAGTATGACATAGGAGTACGATTCACACGTATCGCGGTGAACATTGCTGGACCCTTTCCAACTTCCGACGACGGAAATATACATAATCATTGTCCCGGACCATTTCACCAAATGGCCGGAAACTTATACTATACCAAACCAAAAGGCGTGGACGACTGACGAAAAGTTGGGTAGTCAATATGGAGTCCCGCGCGAACCCCATTTTGACCACGACATAAATTTCAAATCCGATACGTTTGGGAAGGTCTACGAGCTTTTAGGAATTCACAAAACTCGCACCACACTGCTACACCCGCAATCAGATGGTATGGCTAAGTAATTTAACAGTACACTTAATCGAGGGCTATCGAACATAGTCGAGCAACGAGATTGGGACCGATACCACTCTTCCTTATGGAATATCGCACAGCGAAGCATGACTCCACAGGTCATACTCCAACGCAAGTACTTTTCGGAAGATAAATACGACTGCCTTGCGACATACTATTGGGCAGTACTGCTGAGGAACCTGAACCTACTGATGAATACATTAACTACTTGCCGGAACAACTACATCAAGTATACATCAAGGAGTACCAAACTACAACGTTAGGAGGGACCCTATAGAGTCGTAACCCACATAAATGACGTCGTCTACAGAATCCATCAAGGCACATGCGAAAAGCTTAGAGTCGTTCATGTCGACAGAGTGTGTCAGTGAAACGTCAGCACCGTTAGAAAATACGATTCCCGACAAAGCGGCAACCCGAGTCATCAGGTGAGCCAGCACAACACGAGTATTCGAGAAAAATGGCGAGCCAGTAGAACATTCTATAGAAATGGCGAAAATTCTAGACCACGAGTATCCTCTGAAAGGATCGAGAAACTTCCACAACTTTCTAGTGCTGCCAGACACCCTTATAAATAGTTTGAAATCAAAGCGATCGGATCGACTAGAGTATCACTGCGATATAGAGCGATTGTACAGCCATAGTGTAGAGATAATAGAAAATTAATAAACATAGCGGTTTTGTATTGCAAGGTGTTAGAAATTGTGAAGTACAGAATTAAGATCTGACATTGAATTGTGAGATAGATTACTTCGGGTTTGAGTTTCTGATTATTTTAGAAACTTAAATAAAGACATTTACATGTGAATTTCCTCGTGTTATATTCTGTAAATATCCAAACGAGCCCATCTAAGCCCGTTATATTTATTGAACAGAAAAATTTAACCACCAGATGGAAATTGTGATTTTGCCACTAATTTAACAAAAAATTAAACAAAGTTGCTTCCCAGCCAATGCCCGACCATAAATCAATGCAAAGATATTTTCATTTGTCTTTTGCCTCGTAATGTCATATGCAACAGGAAGATGTGAAATAAGCAATTCGAATCGTTGCTTCCGAGTGAAAATAAGTAAAAAAAAATGCATTAAGGCAAATTGGTAGTAGCGTTTCTGCATGCGTAGTGAGTACACTCATACCTCGCTATACGGCCGCTCTTTATACGGGTTTTCGCTATAACGGCCTTCTTTAATTATGGCACTTTTTCGATTTACGGCCCAAAATGTTTCGTTATATGGCCAAAAAAAAATTGTGAAAAAAAAAACAAAAGCTATAATTGCCAATCTATCAATTATTGAAAATCCGTATGGTGATTTAAGTGAGCGGCGGTTCATTTTCGTCATCAAATTAGAACCAATTTAAACATTTTAAATTATGTTTTTTATTATGTATATGGACATGTGCATATGAATTTTTTTTAAGTTATCTTTTTATGTACATATGATTTTTTTTTGTTATTGAAGTTATCCTTTTATTACTTGTTATGTATTTTTATTTTGTATGTAAGCATTTTTAAATGAAATAAAAAGAAAAAAAATGCATTTTAAACTAAAAACTACGTTATTTAAAAAAAAAATGGAACGGATCCTATTGAATGTGTATGGGTTTGTATGAAAATAATTGATTCGTTATACGGCTTTTCGCTTTACGGCCAACTTTCCCGGAACGTATCTAGGCCGTAAAGCGAGGTATGAGTGTATTGTCTTAAATTGTTTATTTATTAGCGTGTCTTTTTATTGTGTGATTTTTGTGATTTGAATAGTTTGGTAAAAATGGCAGATTGTTGTGTAATCGATAGCTTATTAAAACAATCATTTAGTTCGCGATCTTTTTCAGAAAAACAAAATATTCTTGATCGCGGGAGACCAAAACCAAAGTTAAATATAACAACAGTAAATAAAAGTTGTACGAGACGATTTTCGGTCAAAGTTTACGAAGATTTTAATTGGCTTTGCGGTTGTGCAAATAAGCAAAAGTTATTTTGTTGGCCTTGTTTACTTTTTTCGAAGGATTACAACGTTTGGCAATCTGTAAGTTACAGCGATTTAAATAATTTTCATAAAGCTGTTTAATTAGCAATTCTGAGTTAAGAACGATCTTGGTGTATCCGGATTTATGCGGACAATCGTAAATATTTTATTTTATAACTGTATTTTTTATACAAAAAGATCATCAATTTACTTTTTCTCTCGATTCGGATATATATGTAAGTGTCTCGAATTAAAAACAAACACATTATAATTTCGTAGTCTGGGGATCAAAGATCGGATGCATTTTTCATAATCATTTTCATAATCATAAAGTACAAGTTATTTTAATGTTTTGAACTTTTTATTATTTTATTGTCATTCATTTAAGTAGCTAACGAGAGATGTATTTTTGCTCAACCCAAAAAATACCTTTATTAATAACATGAAAACCTTAAGTTGGCAATTAAATTCCAAAAAATTAAAATTTGCATCCCTAGCTTCAAAACTCACGCCACGCCCCTGTCCTGTACCCCCTTATTTTTGGTGGGAGAGGGGTTCAAAGCAAAATATAAAAGTATTTTTTTCTCGAAAACGGCTGAACCGATTTGGATGAAAAAAATATATGTTGTACAGACCAATGGGGCAATGTTGTAAAAAATTTAAAGAAAATTGGACAAAAAAAAGTTGGAGAAAAAAAATATTAGTTTTAAAAAAAAAAATTTTCTTAGATCCTCTTAATTGACCACTCTGAGTTTTTGTCGAAAAAATCCGTGGAAAGTGTACTTTCAATATATAAATATACGGGAATGGTCACTGATGTGGAACTTTGCGAAATTCACGCATATATGTGTGTCTACCCTATGTATCTCCCACTGTACTTTTTCCTAAAGTTACACCAATTGGATTTTGATGTATGGGAGATTTGTGTAAAACCGTATTCTAAATATTTTTTACTGTTGGAACTTTTCTGTACGACGTACCGTTCTCAAGATATTGGCTTTTTTATTTATATTGTCTAATTTTATACATCTTTGAGCTTAGCCCTAGTTTTGAAAAAAAAAATCTTTTTGCAAAATTCTAGCTTCTTAGCTCAACTTGTTCGCGGATTGCCACGTTAGTCTTCTTCGCTGTCTTCATTGATAATTGGAGCTATTCCATTAGAATCAAAAAGATGTGTTAATATTTCTGCCGGTTTAATAATTTTTGATTGGTAACGGGCATGAGATAAATAATAAACTACAGCTGCCACATGTGAACAACATCCTACAGTCCTGTTGCCATTTGCACAATCACATGTGTAACGTTTTATGCCGCTATAGTTGTTTAGGTTGGGTACATATTCAACGTAACACAAGTATGTTTTTCTATTTATGTGCCTTGATCGAATTCTCATTTTAATAATATTGTGGTTCTCTTTTAAATACTCTACATTTAGAGAATTATTGTTGTCAAGAAGTTCAGCTAAATAACATACAGCCTGTGACAATTGATATGTGCCTGTGAAAAATATTTTGAGATCTTTTTCACAAAGCTCAGGGAAATCCATCAGGCAAGAGGAAGAAATTGTTGCAAAAGGTATTTTACGCCTATTCAATTTCTGGACATTTACTAGTTCTTGTAATGTATTAACTTCACATTGGCGTTCTTTCATATAATTTATTATTGTGTCGGCATGTTCCACATCAGAATTCAGTCTTGAGCCAAAAGTGTTATTTAAGAAAGCGGCAATCTATAATATTTTATAGGGCTTATAGGTCAAAAATAAAACAAATGTTTCTAATAGTCAATAAATATTTTCTTTTACTTCTCGACGTTTCGCCTGTTTTCACTTGGCGTCTTCAGGAGCTATACATTTGAACACAAAATTTCTCATTCGGAAACAATACTATGCAATTAGAATCTAGTACTTACAATTTATTAACATTGATAAAATTACTATATATATATAATTAAAAGTCAAAAATTGAAAATCAATAAAATCACAATTACTACATATATAATAAATTAAATTAACTAAATAAATTTGGCTACGGACGTTACAATTAAACTAAGCTTTTTCAAAAATTGTATATACTTAGCGGGGCCTTATTTGAGGACTGTTATTTTAAAATAGCACAGTATGTGGCGTTTACATCGTCCACCGTGTCTGACTTTCTATTCATGCTGTTTTTAGTACGATAAATGTGAAGAGCTTCTAGTATGTATCGTTTCTTTTGGTGTTTTTCTTTATCTAGAATTCTTGTTTTTTCAAAGTCAGGTGTGTGATCTTGTGTGTATTCTCTCTAACAATTCAAAACACAAAAATGATTCACATCGAAAATTGTTCGTTGCGATCCAAAAAACTACAAAACAGTTTTTGAATGATAACAAGGACATAGTTATTCTACAAGCTGACAAAGGAAATATCACAGTTGCAATGGACAGAGACAATTATGAATCAAAAATGACGGATATTGTGGTCGAAAATAGGGATTATAGGAAACAGAGGGATGACCCAACGAGAATACTACAGAGAATAAACAATGATTTTATCAAAAAACTTCATAATTTGAATATTATTGACGACTACCAGAAAACTCAAATGACAACATTACCGCTCAACCGCCCAAGATGTATGGTCTCCCAAAAATACACAAAGAAGGCCATCCCTTAAGACCGATCGTGTCATCTATCGGATCACCGTCTTATAAACTGTCGAAGTTCTTAGCAAGCAACTTAAAGGAACTCACAAAAAACTCAAAGTACAACATTAAAAATTCCAAGGATGTCATCAACGAATTGAACAATATCACTATTGAAAAAGACGAAAGTCTCGTCTCATTTGACGTGGTATCTTTGTTTTCAAACGTTCCTAAGCATTTATGTTTACAAATCATAGAACAAAAATTTGAAACTCTGAAAAATGTTTGCAAAGTTCCAAAGAAGTTATTTTTAGAATCATTAAGATTTTGCATAAACGACTGCAATTATTTCATGTATGATGGGAATATTTACAGACAAATGTTTGGACTACCGATGGGGAACCCACTTTCACCAATTTTAGCAGACATCGTCTTAGAATCCTTATTGGATACAAAACTGAATGGTTCCTTAAAATTTATTGTAAAATATGTTGACGATTTATTAGCAGTTGTCAAGACAGATGAGATTCAATCAATTTTAGGGAAATTAAACGATTATCATGAGAGATTGAAATTTACAGTAGACAAGGAAACAGATGATCAACTTAATTATTTAGATATCACAATAATGCGTGTGGACAAATATTTAAAAACCAAATGGTATAAAAAAGATTTGGCATCTGGTCGATTGTTGAATTACCACTCAACACATCCACGTTACCAGGTGTTAAACACTGCTACCAATTATGCAAGAAGAATTTTTGAAACCACTAGTAAAGAATATTGGCAACAAGCACAGAAGGATGTATTTATGATTCTAAAAATTAACAACTTTCCAAACAGAATAATACGGCGCATCGTACATAGATGTAAGTGTAGTGATGACCCGGAAAATTCAATGGAAGAGACTCAAGACAACAAAAAGTATATGAGTTTGACATATATTCCGGGAGTCTCTGAAGCTACGTCGCGGGTATTAAAAGAATGCAACAGAAATACAGAAATTGCATTCAGAAATAAAAAAACAGTAGGGAGTTTATTTACTAGACTCAAGGATAAGACCTCGAAATGGCATCAACATGATGTCATTTACAACATACCTTGCGGTGGCAATCAAACATCAGGCTGTGATATGGAGTATGTTGGGACAACAAAGCAATATCTAAAAAACAGAATCGCGGGACATAAGTCGGACTTAAAATCTAAAAGCAGCAACAAAACAGCACTCACTTATCATTGCGTGGAACAAGATCACACACCTGACTTTGAAAAAACAAGAATTCTAGATAAAGAAAAACACCAAAAGAAACGATACATACTAGAAGCTCTTCACATTTATCGTACTAAAAACAGCATGAATAGAAAGTCAGACACGGTGGACGATGTAAACGCCACATACTGTGCTATTTTAAAATAACAGTCCTCAAATAAGGCCCCGCTAAGTATATACAATTTTTGAAAAAGCTTAGTTTAATTGTAACGTCCGTAGCCAAATTTATTTAGTTAATTTAATTTATTATATATGTAGTAATTGTGATTTTATTGATTTTCAATTTTTGACTTTTAATTATATATATATAGTAATTTTATCAATGTTAATAAATTGTAAGTACTAGATTCTAATTGCATAGTATTGTTTCCGAATGAGAAATTTTGTGTTCAAATGTATAGCTCCTGAAGACGCCAAGTGAAAACAGGCGAAACGTCGAGAAGTAAAAGAAAATATTTATTGACTATTAGAAACATTTGTTTTATTTTTGACCTATAAGCCCTATAAAATATTATAGACATAATTGTGGTCACCCATTATTTTATTTAAAGCGGCAATCTTACATAGCGAACCTAAGCATGGTAAAAGTTTGTTGTCCAGCTGGTGGTGTAAAAGTCTATATTTTCTTCCTATAGCCCCATGCACTGCTTCAACTACCCACCGTACTTTTGTGACCAGACGCGAAGCATTTGCGTCCTCTGTTGTCAATTGTGGAAGGTTACCTTTGCACTTCGGCATTAAGACATTGTATCCTTGAGCTTCTAAATAACCGACAACGTCGCGAAAACCTCGATCAACGATGCAGTAATCACCAGGTCGCAAAAGTGTTTTTAACCCATTAGGATCGTCCAACAAAATTTTCATGATTGTGGCGTCATTCATGTTGCCGTTAAAAGGACCTGCTACATCAACAATATAACCGTTTGTCGTACAGATAGTAAACGGCTTGCATAAGGAAGTTTTTTTCTGTCCAGAATACGATTTCCTTTGATATTCGTTGTTATTGCTTTTTTCATGTCTCACATATCGCACATGGTCCCGTAGACTGTAGTATCTCAAAAAAATGTGTTTTTGAGTAATTATTCCATTATGTAAAGGAAAATTGACTGAATCAAATGAAAAACAAATTTAAACGTAAACGTAGTCCTAAAATTGATTTATTTTTGGTTTTTTAAATTCCCATTTTTTAAAATTTAAATTGATTTTGTGAAAAACAAACCTAACTCTATTTTTTATTATTGCAAAAAAAAAATGAAGCAAATGATCTGTAAATTATTATCAAAAGAGTAATAAATTGAAATATTACTGTACAGACAACAGAAAAAAACAATTATTTATAAACAATTATTTTGAAATGAAAACTTTGAATGCGTTTTTCTTAAAATGGCCGATTTTGAGATACTACAGTCTACGGGACCATGTGCGATATGTGCCATCAAATATCAAAGCTAATTTCCAATATCAAAAATCATGTTTGCTACATAGGCAGTTTCATTTAATATCAAGTCTTCCCTGGATTTAGCATTTATGCCAAAATTATTCGGCAAAATGTCTTTTTCAAAGGCAGCAATTATTTGATGGAAATATTCTGAAACTTGTTGCTCTCTTTCCAAATTAAATATATTTTTAATTACTTTGTTGGAACTACCAGTCCTGAGTTTAAACAAAAATACAACTAGTGCTTGTGTTATGGTTCTTCCTTCATGCTGACCAGCATTTCCTGCAGTTTCGTAACGTTTTCCCAAGTGAGGCCTGTGAAGGTTTTGATCTGTTCTTCAGATAAGGAAAAGTCACGGATTTTGTCATGTAAAGGCTTTTTCGCGTCAATTGCTAATTGATTTAGAAATAGAGAAAGATCTGACACATCAATTGAACTATATTCAGAATGTATCCGAAGAAATTGCAGTTCATCCGAAAAAAAACGTTTTTTGATTAAATGAGTAGGACAACAACGATTTTGCTTGGGAATGAAAATTCTTTTTTCAGTAAAAGCCTGAATCCGAGCTTCTTGTGGTATGACCACGAGGTGTCCACTTGAATGGCACAAAATACTGTAATGGTATCGAAATCATAAGTAAACAACAACAAACGATTGATGACAAATTACGACATGACCATAAGTATGCATGCAATGGGTTACTCGTGCTGTGAACTTCATGACTCAACATAAAGTCCACTCAATGCACAAGTATACGGTAAGGTGCATTCAAATCGAAGATGAAATTTGATTCGGATGACATAATTGACGATTTGATAATTTATGATTTCGAACCTAAGACAACAAAGTGCACCGTGAGAAAAAGTTTATTTAACATTTAAGAAAGTAATTATGTATTTAAGAATTAGGGCACTTGTAGAATTATGTGCAATATTGTAAATAAGAAAGCGGCGCCTATAAAAGCCGTATTAGCTCTAGGAAGAATTCAGAAATAAACTAACGCTTAAATCGAGCAGTTTGCTTTTTTCTCAACTTAACATTTTGGCAGTCTTTTTAGACGCCTGTTAAATTGCTGGTTCCTCCACCAGCAGGTTAAAATAAATAACGGAGCTATAGGCAACACTCAACAAATTGAACTTCGTTAGTTTGAACATCATATATATCATGGCGATCCTGCGGACGATCCAACCACGCGAAATGGACTGCAACAATGAAGATTTTCCCCGCGGCCAAAAGCTGATCACCAAAATGATTTTACTGGTGGCCGGTGCGAATGACGAGGAATTCAATGTAGTTGAGGTGCAAACAGATAAAGACTCGGAAATAAAAATTCCAATTGCCGTATTGAAAGCGGGTGAAACAAGATCCGTTAATCCCGACATCAAATTCTACGACACATCATTGACATTCAAACTAATCCAGGCATTGTTCCCGTTCACATCCTTGGGACAAATATAAAGGACGAAGTCGAAGTTATCGATATGGGCGAAGACACCGACGAAGAGGACGAAGGCGAAGAGGATAAGGACGAAGGACAGCCAAAGAAGAAACCAAAATGGAAAAATAACACAGATGCCAAAGGAGCTAAAAATAAGACAAAGTAAAAATCCAAACAGCACCGAATTAAAAAATTAATTTAACAAAATAATAAATAAAAAAAAAATAAATAAAAATAATTAATATTATTATTATTATATAATTACAAACAAAAAAAAAATATTTCTGAGATGTTATTTAAAATAAGAATTATTTACAACAAAACAAAATATGTAATTGAATGAAATACAAAAAAAAATGAATTTAAAAAAAATGAACATAAAAAAAATGAATATTAATGAATTGACTTAAATTTATAAAAGAAACGAAAGCAAATAAAAGAAACAAGTCAAATATATTCCATATGTGTACAAAATGCAGTTTTCAAAAGTAAAGTGAAATGAAAAGAAATCATGTAAAAACAAGAAAACAATTTGAAAATCGAATATTAAAATGTAAAATAAAAATCCGCTAAAATTTGAAATAAAATCAAAAAGCTGAAGAAAAAAATAAAATAAAAAAAAAAAACTTGTAAAAAAATGTAAAAACATTTTTATTTTCATAAAAAAAAAAAAAAAAAAAATAAACTTTCATAATCTAGATGGATGGATTCCAAATATTATTAGACAATACATAAAAAAAACCCCCGAATAGGAAATTTTAAACTGAAACGCTAAGTGAAAAATTATCATTAGCAAAAGAAATTATAAAAAGTTTTGATAAATTTATAACAGAAAGCAACACATCAGCTTCACTTACACTGATAGTGAAGAAAAAGATAACACTGTGGAAGAAAATAACATCCAACGAAAAGGAAAACTTACAAATAAAATGGCAAATTTCATTATGGAAACGTTGACCCATCCCTAATTTTAATGGACATTTCTCAGAATAAGTATGAAGTTATAGAAAATTTTCCAAATCCTAAAAATGCTGACGAAGTCAGAAGATTTGTTGCACTATGCAATTACTACAGACGTTTTATTAAAGATTTCGCAAAAATTGCAAAAGATCTAAACGATCTCCTAAAGAAGAATCATACTTTCAACTGGACTGACGAATGTCAAAAAGCATTCGAATTATTAAAGCAGAAATTGATAAGCCCAGAGATATTACAATATCCAGATTTCACAAAACCTTTCATTGTAACCACTGACGCTTCAAATTATGCTCTAGGCGCAATTCTATCACAAGGAGAAATAGGTTCTGACTTATCTTATGCTAGCAAATCATTGCAAAAGCATGATCTTAATAAATCAGTAATCGAAAAGGAACTTTTAGCTATACATTGGGGCATAAAATTTTTCAGACCATATCTTTACGGAAAAAAATTTATTGTAGTAACTGACCACAGACCCCTTGTTTCATTATTCTCACACAAAAATCCATCATCGAAACTAACAAGGATTCGTTTAGAATTATCAGAATATGATTTTGAAATTGTCTATAAAAAGGGTAAAATAAATACAAACGCAGATACACTATCACGCATACCGATAAATACAGAAACATTGAAAAAACTAATTCCTGAAACAGATGAAAATTCACCGAAAAAACTGTTCGCAATTACAAGGAGCATGAAGAATAAAAATGAAAATATAAGGAGCATGAATAATAAAAATAAAGAGTGTAAAGAACCAACGAAGCCTGATCAACTTCATATTTGGGACTGCACATCTATATCTGACGTCAAAAATGTAATGAAATTAAGATTTAATGTCGACAAAAAGGAAAAAATAAACGTACGTATAATGAAAGATGAAGTAATAGTAACTTACAGTGATAATCCTGCAAAACTAGTTTTGACTATGGAGAAACTGCAAGACTTAATGTTAAAAAAGAATATAAAAGAACTAGCGCTAGAAGAAAATGATAAAATATTCGAATATATTGAAAAAGAAAGATTTAAAAATGAATTTAATATGCTGCAGCAAAAGAAAATAAAGAAATTAAATATATTGATATATAAAGCTCCAATACAAATAAATAACAAAAATGAACAGATTGAACTAATAAAGAATTTTCATATAACACCACACGGAGGACATACAGGAATTAGAAGAACGATATTAAAATTAAAACAACGATATATTTGGAAAAACATGAGAAAAATGTTAAAGAAATACGTAAATAATTGCACTTTATGTACCAAAAATAAAATAACAAAACATACAAAAGAAAAAATGATAAAAACAGACACACCTACAACAAGTTTTGAAACAATTGCAATCGACACTGTAGGACCTCTAAGAATATCAAATGACTATCGATATATATTAACAATTCAATGTGAATTAACAAAATACATAATAGCACATCCAATGGAATCTAAAGATGCACGTACAGTTGCAAAAACCCTAGTCGAACAATTTATTCTTAAATATGGAATGTTCAAAGTTTTGAAATCCGACAACGGAACAGAGTTCAAAAACGAACTATTTACAAATATATGCAAACTTTTAGATACCAAACAGACATTTGGAACACCATATCATCATGAAACATTAGGATCTATAGAACGAAATCACAGAGTCTTAAATGAATACCTGTTATCATTCTCTACAGATCATGAATGGGACAAATGGATACCATACTATACATTTGCATATAATATAACACCACATATAGATACAGAATATTCTCCTTATGAACTCATATTTGGAAAATTGCCATACTTACCACACGACATTATAATGAGTAATAAACCAATCTATAATATCGAAAATTACGCAGTAGAACTAAAAATGCGATTAAAAAGAGCTCTCGAAAAAGCACAGAGTCTCATTGAAAGTGCTAAAAATGAAAGAATAAAAAACCAAAAGAATTCAAATCCATCTAATTTCAAGGAAGGTGATTTAGTATTTTTAAGATCTTTTAACAATACCAAAGGAAACAGTCCATATAAAGGACCATATAAATTAATTAAAAGAGAAGGTGTAAATAGTATTATAGATAAAGATGGTGTAGAAACATTAGTTCACAACAATAACTTAAAGAAATACAATAATTAAAATTCGTTATAAGACAATTAATAAATACAATTATCAGATAAGAAATTTAAGATTATTCAACATTTCAATAGTATGTTTAATAGGTTAAGCTAAAATTTTTTCATGACATATGTAACACATTTCATTCATAAATTTTATCTTGAGGATGAGGGTGTAATGGTATCGAAATCATAAGTAAACAACAACAAACGATTGATGACAAATTACGACATGACCATAAGTATGCATGCAATGGGTTACTCGTGCTGTGAACTTCATGACTCAACATAAAGTCCACTCAATGCACAAGCATACGGTAGTAAGGTGCATTCAAATCGAAGATGAAATTTGATTCGGATGACATAATTGACGATTTGATAATTTATGATTTCGAACCTAAGACAACAAAGTGCACCGTGAGAAAAAGTTTATTTAACATTTAAGAAAGTAATTATGTATTTAAGAATTAGGGCACTTGTAGAATTATGTGCAATATTGTAAATAAGAAAGCGGCGCCTATAAAAGCCGTATTAGCTCTAGGAAGAATTCAGAAATAAACTAACGCTTAAATCGAGCAGTTTGCTTTTTTCTCAACTTAACATTTTGGCAGTCTTTTTAGACGCCTGTTAAATTGCTGGTTCCTCCACCAGCAGGTTAAAATAAATAACGGAGCTATAGGCAACACTCAACAAATTGAACTTCGTTAGTTTGAACATCATATATTACAATACAATACGCATGTGTTGACACAACCCTTTTAAACGGCATCTCAATATATTCATTTTCACATTCTAAGTCACCGTTTCTATTCGTGCATTGAAAATTAGAGTCAATTGGTGATTGCAGATCATTTTCTTTGTCAGATATTTCCGATTGTGTCTATAAATAATTAATCGGCATGTTGAACAAAACCAAGATCCAATCGTTACCGTTTTATCACAGTATGACTGATATATATTGACATCATCTTGATTAACTATTTTTTTGCCCCTCCCAACAAATCTGTTGACAGAATTGCAATTTCTACATCTATTGTTTTCTTGAGACATTTTTAATTTCTTTTGCTTTCAAGTCAACCAATTTACTTCGGAAAGATTTTAAAAGTCAGTGGATTATTCCCTTGCTCAAATAATTTAAACACAAAATACGGAGTAAACTAAACAGAATGTTTCGTTATCCAACAAAACGGCGTTCTCAGAGTTATCTAACATGCATGTTATGTCAAAAAGAAAATCCTAAACTTTTTGGCGAATATCTTGAGAACGGTACGGCGTACAGAAAAGTTCCAAAAGTAAAAAATATTTAGAATACGGTTTTACACAAATCTCCCATACATCAAAATCCAATTAGGAAAAAGTACAGTGGGAGATACATAGGGTAGACACACATATATGCGTGAATTTCGCAAAGTTCCACATCAGTGACCATTCCCGTATATTTATATATTGAAAGTACACTTTCCACGGATTTTTTCGACAAAAACTCAGAGTGGTCAATTAAGAGGATCTAAGAAAAAAAATTTTTTTAAAACTTTAATATTTTTTTTCTCCAACTTTTTTTTGTCCAATTTTTTTTTAAATTTTTTACAACATTGCCCCATTGGTCTGTACAACATATATTTTTTTCATCCAAATCGGTTCAGCCGTTTTCGAGAAAAAAATACTTTTATATTTTGCTTTGAACCCCTCTCCCACCAAAAATAAGGGGGGTACAGGATTCATACTTTGCAGAAACAATAAAGACTTTAATACCAACATCTGTATAGGGATTCTGAGGGAACTGTCGATAATTATCGACAAGCGACTTATGTGCACATATTCAACTTTCTTTTAATTGTGTTGGTGGATACAGCACACTAATGCAGGTTTGACTTCCAATGCGATTTCCTTCACTCGGGTAACACTAATGGTTTGACGTCTGGAAATCTATTCCACATTTCCAACGTTTTTATCGACATTTCCAAGGAATATCACTTGCTTTATGAGGTGGTGAAAACAATGCGTTTGCGTAGAAGTTTAGCGCATACAAAACACCAAGAGCAGGCGATATTAAAATTTGATTAGGCATGTGCGGAGTCAACATTTCAATGATTTCCACTACTAGTGCCTGTGGAAGCCCATTTATTTCTATAAACCTCACAAACACATAAATTTAAAGTTTTTAAACATACATAATTTACGCTTTTTTACTTTTCTTCGAGTATCGCAAAAGGATCTGACGCGTCCCGTAGATTTCGCCTCATTATCCGCATTTGATTCCTCTTAAGGTAATAATAAACGGATACTGCGGAATTCATTGTCTTTGGTAAATTATTAAAAACACTATCTAAAGTTTTTCGCGGTACTTTTCGTTGTCCACTTCTCTCACATTTGCGGCTGTAAAATGGAGAATTTTTGGGTTACTTATTACACTTGCAACTTATAAATTCAATTCAATTCAATTTTTTATTGATGCTATAGTATTAAGTATAAATTCAGTACAAATTTAATACCAATGATAAAGTGGTAAAATTCAGTCAATAAATTCTATATGACAAATTTAATATAATGAGAATGTATTTACACACATACCATTGGTATTGCAACTTATAAAATTCACATCGGGCAGGTAAAAAATTCTTCATCGCTGCGGATCTTCAAGAAAATTTCCTAACTTTAAAAAAATTCCCTCTTTTCGACATTCCACTGGCGATAAGTATCGATTATTCTCAGAATCGGTGTACTGGTAAAAGTTTCAAGATGATATCTTCTTAGGCCGTTTTCCCATAGTTATCCGGCTAGTCCCTTTATGCAAGTTACAGTATGTGAATACCAAATTGGATTCTAACACGTAAATTTAAGTTACAATTGTGAGTTCAATTTGGTGATTAGGGCCATTGTAAGGTTAGTTATAGATTCGCCAAATTTTGTGAATAGCAACATAAATTGAATAAAGTCAACAGTGAAATCTTGGTCTACTTTCTGAAATACTTATACAAAAAGCGATTTAGATAAATAGAAATTTTGACAACTTGACGAATTTATCCCAAAATATTATTCTGGAATATCAGAATGTGAACTTTATTCAAATGCAAATTGAATTTTAAAAGCTTTTGTTTAGCTCGCCCTCGTCTTTTTTTTGTCTGTTTGTATTTTTGTTTGTCTGTTTGTGACAGACTTACAGACAGTGGTAGACACTTTATTATAATTCGTATAAGAGCAAAAAATTATATTGCCGCAAGTTGACAGCCACGAAAATAATCTAATAGCCTTATTCTAGTACTGTAAAGTCGGTCTGTATCTTTAGATTTACGATCCAGGTCCACTTTGGTATTATTGATATCTAATTTTGACAGTCTGGAAGTTGAAATCATATGTAAAGAACGATACACGAAAATGCCCCTTGACTAACTTTTGGGTTTCACTTTCGTTCTACCTGCATTAGAAAGGTATTTTGCTCTAGTTTCATGGACATAAGCTCTTTTTTGGCGGGGAACTGCAGGGGGATGGTCAGCTGCCATCTTAGTCGCAATGATTTTTTCATGCATTTTTCGACGACTTTTATGCCCCCGGGCTAACTTCTGAACCAGTTCGGGTTTCACTTTCATAGTACATCCATTGGAAAGGTATTTTGCTCTTGTTTAATGGACATAAGCTTTTTTTTGGCGGGGAACTGCAGGGGGATGGTCAGCTGCCATCTTAGAGGCACTGATTTTTTCATGCATTTTTCGACGATTTTTATGCCCCCGGGCTAACTTTTGAAACAGTTCGGGTTTCACTTTCGTAATACATCCATTGGAAAGGTAATTTGCTCTAGTTTCATGGACATAAGCTCTTTTTTGGCGGACTGCAGGGGGATGGTCAGCTGCCATCTTAGAGGCACTGATTTTTTCATGCATTTTTCGACGATTTTTATGCCCGGGCTAACTTCTGAACCAGTTCGGGTTTCACTTTCGTAGTACATCCATTGGAAAGGTATTTTGCTCTAGTTTCATGGACATAAGCTCTTTTTTGGCGGGGAACTGCAGGGGGATGGTCAGCTGCCATCTTAGATGCACTGATTTTTTCATGCATTTTTCGACGATTTTTATGCCCCCGGGCTAACTTTTGAACCAGTTGGGGTTTCACTTTCGTGGTACCTCCAATGGAAAGGTAATTTGCTCTAGTTTCATGGATCTTTTTTTATTCAGTAGTGAATGGTAATGGGCAAAAAATTCAACTCCCCATTCACTGAATGGGAATGTAAATCGATTTCCATTCCCATTCTGTTTGAGTTGAGATTTTATGATTTTAAGTGAATGGTAATTCAATTTAGTCAAATTATTTTTTTATATGGACAAATGCTCGAATCGATCGAAATGCGGGAAAAGTTAATTTGCCTCAAAACGACAGGACCGATTTTTATGATCCATATCACATTGGATAGGGAACAGTCTGGCCTATAGTACTAGATATGAGGTATTCTGGAAAAACCAAAATGGCGGCTGTTAGACGCCATTTTGTCCAAATTACCCCAATAAAGACCCATCAAGATGGGTATCAAATGAAAGAGCTCTGGAAGAAACTTATAAATATCTATATCATGGGTATCGAAAAAAAAAGAAAATGGCGACCAAAGACCCATCAAGATGGGTATAAAATGAAAAAGTTTGGGAGGAAACTTTTAAATCCCTATATTTTTTTTTTTTTGGAAAGAAACAATTGATTTAATTTTTTGTTTTATTCATATTTGCTTTCATAATAACTAATTTTTCAAAATTTGTGTCGGTTAAATTTTGTCGTCTTGATGAATTGACTATTCCAGCAAAAGAAAATAGCCGTTCCACTGGAGCTGACGATGGAATTTGCGTATTGAATTTAAGAAACATTTTCTTAATTGTAGGATAATGCGACAGACATTCCAAGCTCTCATCCAAATCCATTAGATAGTTGTTGATTTCACGTGCCACTTTATCACTATTCGGCTTACTTTGTGTTAATTCATCTGAAATATCAAAATAGTTTTTAAATTTGTTTATAGCGTTTATATTACGAATTACTTTCAATATCGCCAAAGTCCAAGAAACTTTCATTCGGTTTTACGAGAATATTTTCAGCTCTAACTAAATTACTATCCGATTGGATACCTCGAGCGTATGTCAGCAAAATATTTTTTAAATCGTCCTCTGTATATTGTGTGGCAGTTTCTCTCAACACTTTGAAAAATTTTAATTTTATGTTGGGGCACAAAATTGTAGCAATTATAGGGTCCCAGCATTCTTCGCGCATAGTAAAAAATCCCTCAAAACGTTTAATAAGGCTCAAATTCATTTTTTTGTGAATTAAATTTAATTATTTGAACTTTTTTCCATCTAAGCGCTGCAATTTAACTTTTAGCGACGCTATGGTAGGTATAAAATATCCAAAATATATGTTTTTTTCTTGCTGCAAGAAATCAAGAGCTTCGGCTATAGGTTGCATAAGCTGAATATACTCCTCCAGATATTCAACGTCCGAAGACAGAAATTTCGGTACACTAAGTGCCTGGCAAAGTTTATTCAGCTTATCCTTATAGAGTAATATCCTTTTTACAGCGTCATACAGTGAATTCCATCTCGTAACGCATGGGGTTATAAGGCAACCAGACAAAATATTAGTTATTATTTCGGATGTCTTTGGCCGATGGCACTTATTCCACAAATTTGTGCATCTATATTAAAATTTAAAAATACAAAAAGCTTTCATTAAAAATGTATTATATTCCAATTTACATAGATGTAGATTAAAAATAATAACTGTAAAAACAATATTAAGATAAATATGATAAAAACGATATTAATACTTTGTAATTAATTACCTGTTGAAACATTGTTTATGCTTGCTGTAAACAGTTGCATTTTCCTTTAATATATTTAGGAAATCGGTGTTTGCCAGTAAATTTAGTGTATGACTGGCACATCTAAAGTGTTTTGAAAGTGTAGTTGTCAAGTTTTCAAATTCAATGACTTGGTTTTCTACAATTTCATCATCATCACCTTGGTTATCGACCAAACTGTCTTTAAATCCAGATGTTAAAATTTCTAAGAATCAAATATTAAAGTACCTCCTGTAATGCCAAATTCTTTGAATGCTTTGACAAAATTCGATCCATTATCAGTTATAGTATATTCAATATTTGAGCTATTTATACCGAATTCAGCATTAATACTCTGAATCATGTCCGAAATTTTGTCAAAGCTATGAGTGCCATAAAAACGCCGACATGCCAATGCTGCTGATTTTCTTTTTAGGGTCACATCATCAATCCAATGGCAGGTATATCCAAGAAAGGATCTTCTTCCGCCAGACCAAACATCCGCTGTCATACATAAATCTGGTATTGAAGAAAATTTATCCTTCAGCCTCAATATAAATTCATTATGATTTCCATCTAAACGATGTGTGATTGATCGCCGGCATGGAATTTTCACCGGTTGTTTAAGATTATTAAATAAATCTCTAAATGATTCATTGTCGACTATAGACAACGGCGAACAAGTATCAATTATAAATTGCAAAAGTTTGTCACTAAATTCGGTTTCTTTGGTCCGTCTTTTTTGAAATTTATTTCTTTTTGTGTCTAAATAATTTTTGTATCCTTCAGGATGTTTTTTCTTTAGGTGCCGAATAAAATTAGAGCTTACTCCCAAAGATCCCTTTATATGGGTTTTATCCGGACATGGCAAGCAGCAATTATTCCCTTCATTTTTTTGTCGTATTCAGTATGTTGTCTCTATACAAGTAAAAAAATTTTCTTTTATTCCATCATATAAACATATTCATTCCTAATAGAAACATAAAGCGAAAATTTGTTTCGATCGTGGCTTAAAAAATACTAAAATACATACTTATTGTGAACCTACTAAATTTCTGTGCAGACTTGTCGCATAAAATCAAATGTTACACTCAAATTTTTTAACATTGATACATATCTTGTCAACGAAAATATCTTACAGAATTTGAGTACCATTAATTACCCATACCTTCTACCACTCTCAATTAGAATTAAGTTGCCAGGAAAAATTAAAGTTTGAAAATTTTTGACACAAAAATACCACTCACTCATAAATACAAGTATGTAAAACTCAACAAAACATTAATAAAAATTAAACCACAAATACTATCACATTTCCTTTTCAAAGCAAACAATTTATCATTTAGTTCAACAAATTTGTGTATTTAACAATTGATATTACTTACTGTGCTTACTATTTTAAAAATTTCGCCGTCAAGCAAAATTTTATTAACACCGTTGACATCGCTATCACTATCATTAAAGGTAGATTCATTCGAATCAATAACAGTATGAAATGCATCTGGTGACGAATGACACTCAACACTAGTATGAAAAAATAAATCCTCAGTATAAATTTTTTTGAAGATGATTGACTGTTTTTATACCTCAATGTATCAATGTTAAACAATTTGAGTGTAACATTTGATTTTATGCGACAAGTCTGCACAGAAATTTAGTAGGTTCACAATAAGTATGTATTTTAGTATTTTTTAAGCCACGATCGAAACAATCTTTCACTTTATGTTTCTATTAGGAATAAATATGTTTATATGATGGAATAAATGAAAATTTTTTACTTGTATAGAGACAACATATTGAATACGACAAAAAAATGAAGGGAATAATTGCTGCTTGCCATGTCCGGATAAAACCCATATAAAGGGATCTTTGGGAGTAAGCTCTAATTTTATTCGGCACCTAAAGAAAAAACATCCTGAAGGATACAAAAATTATTTAGACACAAAAAGAAATAAATTTCAAAAAAGACGGACCAAAGAAACCGAATTTAGTGACAAACTTTTGCAATTTATAATTGATACTTGTTCGCCGTTGTCTATAGTCGACAATGAATCATTTAGAGATTTATTTAATAATCTTAAACAACCTGTGAAAATTCCAAGCCAGCGATCAATCACACATCGTTTAGATGGAAATCATAATGAATTTATATTGGGGCTGAAGAATAAATTTTCTTCAATACCACATTTATGTATGACAGCGGATGTTTGGTCTGGCGGAAGAAGATCCTTTCTTGGATATACCTGCCATTGGATTGATGATGTGATCCTAAAAAGAAAATCAGCAGCATTGGCATATCGGCGTTTTTATGGCACTCATAGCTTTGACAAAATTTCGGACATGATTCAGAGTATTAATGCTGAATTCGGTATAAATAGCTCACATATTGAATATACTATAACTGATAATGGATCGAATTTTGTCAAAGCATTCAAGGAATTTGGCATTACAGGAGGTACTTTAAAATTTTAGAAAATCTTGTTTAAATAGTAAAAATATTTGATTCTTAGAAATTTTAACATCTGGATTTAAAGAGAGTTTGGTCGATAGCCAAGGTGATGATGATGAAATTGTAGAAAACCAAGTCATTGAATTTACCTATGTGAACTTGTCTTGCGAAGTGCGGAAACTCGAAATAAAATTTACATGAAAAAATTGTACTAAAATTGTACTAACTTCTACTGCATTTTAAAAAATTGTACTCGAAAGGATTCAACAGAAATTAAAAATTGAAACTAAAAAGAAAAAAATAATTTTCTGGACGCTGTGTATCACAAATATAAAAGCTTTTAAAAAGCGAGATAAATGTTTATTTTATTGTTTTATGCTTTATCTCGCTTTTTAAAAGCTTTTATATTTGTGATACACAGCGTCCAGAAAATTATTTTTTTCTTTTTAGTGCATTTTTTTTAATAAAAGCTTTTTTTAAAAATTTTTATTTTTTATTTTTTTTATTTTGTTCTTTTTAGTCTTCGAATATATATCCTTACATTTGAGATGTCCTTACAGGCTTTTTAACTTGAGAATCGTATTCAGCGAACCCCAAAACCCGCAGAATATATTTTTTCCCGGAACAATTGAGGAAAGGGATAATCACGTTATCCTTACAGGACCTTCCGTTATCCTTACAGACTTTTTAATGACAGATTCGGATTCAGCGACCCCAAAAACCCCCAGAATAGATTTTTTTCCGGAAAATTTGGAGAAAAGGATAATCACGTTATCCTTACATTAACTTCCGTTATCCTTACAGACTTTTTAATGACAGATTCGGATTCAGCGACCCCAAAAACCCCCAGAATAGATTTTTTCCGGAAAATTTGGAGAAAAGGATAATCACGTTATCCTTACAGGACCTTCCGTTATCCTTACATACTTTTTAATGACAGATTCGGATTCAGCGACCCCAAAAACACCCAGAATAGATTTTTTTCCAGAAAATTTTGAAAAAAGGATAATCACGTTATCCTTACAGGACCTTCCGTTATCCTTACAGACTTTTTAATGGCAGATTCGGATTCAGCGACCTCAAAAACCCCCAGAATAGATTTTTTTCCGGAAAATTTGGAGAAAAGGATAATCACGTTATCCTCACAGGACCTTCCTTTATCCTTACAAGGACGAAGTAGAGAAAATATTGTATTGTCATCGGACTTATATAAGTGTACAAAATTTCAAGTGAATCGGATGAGTGGAAGTGGGTCAAAATTTGATTGCAAGATTTGACCCCGACAGACAAACAGACAAGATAGCGAGCTAAATAAAAGCTTTTAAAAAGACCAGCCGGCAGTGTTTTCGGAAGAAATTTTTTTTGATGCAGAATAATTGTACTAAAATTGTACTAAATTGTACTGCAAAGAAAAAAAGTGTACTAGTACAGTTTTCTCAAAAATCGAAAAAAAAATATTTTTTTGGTTTCGGAAGCATTTTTTTTGTAGAATAATTGTACTAAAACTGTACTAAATTGTACCACAAAGGAAAAAAATTGTACTCGTTAAAGTTCCTCGGAAATTGAAAAAAATCGAAAAAAACGATTTTTCGCGAGAAATCGGCAGTCTTGTTTCGGAAGGAAAAAATGTTTCTGCAGAATAATTGTACTAAAATTGTACTAAATTGTACCGCAAAGAAAAAAAAGTGTTGTAGTACAGTTTTCTCAAAAATCGAAAAAAAAATATTTTTTGGTTTCGGAAGAAATTTTTTTTCGTAGAATAATTGTACTAAATTGTACCACAAAGGAAAAAAATTGTACTCGTTCAAGTTCCTCGGAAATTGAAAAAAATCGAAAAAAAACGATTTTTCGCGGGAAATCGACAGTCTTGTTTCGGAAGGAAAAAATGTTTCTGCAGAATAATTGTACTAAAATCGTACTAAATTGTACCGCAAAGAAAAATATCAGTTGTGGTCAGCACAAAACTTTTTTCTACAAAATCTACGACCCTGCGCAATTTACGCTAGAGCCCTGTCGCGTTGTAACCATCCAATAAAACCTAAGACGACCTTCCAATAAATTCTTGGTTTATTCAAAAATATCAAAAACGTACAAAATTTGAGATAACTTGAGAACGGTAAAAGATATCAATTTACGGTAAATGGCAAAAATGTAGAAAATGTTAACGTCTTTAATTATTCTTTTAACTGATTTGTCAAAAAACCGTTAAATTGTGCAGAATGCCATTCTCATTCATTCACTTCATACATTCAGTCAGCAAAAACCCGGTAATTTTCGAGATAATCGCAAAAAACTGTTTTTTTTTTGGAAATAACGGTTTATCTCGATAACAGGTTGAGATATCGAGTTATATCTAAAGACAAAAGTGTGGGAAATTTTATTTTCTCCAAGTTTTGTCATACTTAAGGCCACTAAAAAACGCGTAGTTTGGGAGTAAATCGAGAAAAACGAAATTGCGATTTTTGAAAAACCGCCATTTTGGATACTTCCGGTTAACGGATTTCCACCAAAAGTTGATAGGATCGTCCCATTTCAGGACCCAACATGCCTATAAAATTTCATGGCGCTAGCTCTATTCGTTTTTGAGAAATCTTGTACACTGACAGACAGAAAGACATTTTTTTAATATGACTCCAATCGACTCAGGAGTGATCGGGAAATGTTTTTTAGGCAAAATTAAGAGGTCGAAATTTTTCATGAATACAATACTTTATTATACTCCGTAGAAGAAAGTAAAAATGTTTCTGCAGAATAATTGTACTAAAATCCTATAATATAATACGAGGAATGTCTGTCTGGCTGACTGCCGTGAAGTTAGCATTAACTAGTTAGCACTAAGTTTTTTAGTTCCCATGCTCGCCGCTACTGTCAGTTAATTCGAATGTTCGCCGCCTCGTTATGCGCGCCGCAGCAAGCGACCAAAATGAAAAATATTACGAATCGGAACTAAAAAAGTTATCGAGAATTTAATTTTTTACTATGTTTTAGCCCTCCTCGTGCCCTTTCTTTTGCCGTATTTCACAAGTAGCGCAGACCCGTACGAGCTGAGAATTTTAGAAAAGTGTTGGCAAAATGAAAAAAAAAACGGAAAATTATAAGAAATTTTCAAAGACACTTTCCTCGAAAATGGAAAATTTTCCCACCTCAATTTTTTAATATGTTTTAGCCCCCCTCATGCCCTTTCTTTTGCCGTATTTCACAAGTAGCGCAGACGCTACTTTTTTAAAATTCTCAGCTCTCAGTACGAGCTGAGAATTTTAAAAAAGTGTTGACAAAATGAAAAAAAAAACGGAAAATTATAAGAAATTTTCAAAGACACTTTCCTCGAAAATGGAAAATTTTCCCACCTCAATTTTTTTTATATATTTTAGCTCTCCTCGTGCCCTTTCTTTTGCTATATTTCGCAAGTAGCCCAGACCCGTACGAGCTGAGAATTTGAGAAAAGTGTTTCATGTCGGTCAAAGATTTTCGATTTACTTCGGAGAATTTTTCCATTGCAGATTTACATGAAATCAATTTTTTTCAAAAATTCATATCTTTTGACCTGTTCATCGTAGATACACACTATTTACAGCAAAATGTAGGAAAATTGTCTGAAATTTTCAAAAAAAGTATCGTGAGAAAAAAATTTCATACAAATTTTTTCACGGCGAGGAATAGACTCGGTAAATTCGAGAGAACTCCTTTTGTGGTTACTTGTTTTAATGCAACTTTTTAGTATTAGATGCTCAATACAATTCTCTACAACTTTTTTGAAGACATAAAGGTGGTACAGTTTTCGTGTTATGAACCGAAACCTAACCCGTAGTGGCAGAAATTTAATTGAAAAATTAAAAAAGGGGAGAAAGAGTGGTCAGATTGAATTTTGACGTATGGCCGAATTATGTAAAATTGTATTCTAAACACTTTTTTCTTTGAAACCTTTTTGATGTAGTAAACCGTTTTCGAGAAAATCGCCAAAAACTTCAATTTTCAGCGGGAAGGGGGGAAGGAGTTATCCGATTTTCCCCATTTTTTTACCAATTCTTTCTCTTTACGTTACTTGCATTTGTGCAAAATTTCAGATCTCTAGCTAAAGTCGTTTGGAAAATCAAAAAATTTTGTTGAAAAAATCGAAAAAAATTTCACAAGGGAAAACAAGCAAATGGACTTCGAATATAAACTTGATTTCATTCAATGAGTTTCTATAGTTTTTTGAAAGATTTTTAATTCAAATTGTGGGATTTGATTAGAAAATGCAAAATCGCTTTGAAAATGCCAATTATTATGTAATTTTATCCATTAAATGGGAAGAAAACAGGAAAATGAAAAATGAAATTTCTCCTTCTGTGGCTACCCTCAGATTTTCGCTGATTTTCGTCGTTCCCAGGCTGTTTTCTTCATAGATCTTTTACCTGTTTTACGAGAAAATACATGGAAAATAGATACGCATAAAAACGAAGCATTTTCCTGCTTTCAAAATTTGGAATATTGCAAATTTAATTTATTTTCATTTTGGCGGGAATTTCTTTAGGTGTCAAGTAGTTGTCAAGAGGGGAATTTCTTAAGTCACCTCCATAATGGCAGCATGGGAACTATATTTGAAGATCATTACAATTCTTTTTTGTACGTCCAAAAAGTTTATTTCTTAAAAAAATACATCGTTTCATCGATTTCCGAGAAAAATTGCCAATCGCAAGATTTTCTACTTTTTGTAAAATGCGTGCTGGCACCTTTGAATGATCGACTTCGAATTCTTGGGATCGAAACTTGATGTTTCCTATTAAATTTTTCCTATTCCCCATTGTTTCATTTAAACATTAATTTCGTTGTTTTCAATTGTGGACATGAGAAATCTGGTACTTGAATAGAAATAATTTCGATAGAAATAAATAATACTTCAATATGATCTGTAGCCCGCAATTTTCCAAATATAAATTATTTTACTTATAAAAAGTTGTAATAATTCATGAAATAAAGTCTTTTACTTATACAAAGTTGTAGTAATCCATGAAGATTTTCCATTTCTTAATTTTGTCTGAAAAACACTTCCCGAGCACTCCTAATTCGATTGGAGCATTATCACAAAAACGTCTTTTTGTCTGTCAGTCTTTCTACAAGATTTCGCTAAAAATACCAGAGCTAGCCATGAAATTTTACAGAGAAATTTGGTCCTTTGAAATTTGATTTATTCCGAAACTAACCATTTTCCAGTAGTCTTATGTATTACAAAACTTGGAGACAATAAAATTTGCTACATTTATGTCTTTTACTAGAACTCCGTATCTCATGCCGTTATGAAGATATGCCGGTATTTAAAAAAAAATAGTTGCTTCGTTTAAGCATAAAGCAGGAAAATGCTTCGTTTTTATGCGTATCTATTTTCCATGTATTTTCTCGTAAAACAGGTAAAAGATCTATGAAGAAAACAGTCTGGGAACGACGAAAATCAGCGAAAATCTGAGGGTACCCACAGTAGAAGAAATTTCATTTTTCATTTTCCTGTTTTCTTCCCATTTAATGGGTAAAATTACATAATAATTGGCATTTTCAAAGCGATTTTGCATTTTCACATCAAATCCCCCGATTTGAATTAAAAATCTTTCAAAAAACTATAGAAACTCATTGAATGAAATCAAGTTTATATTCGAAGTCCATTTGCTTGTTTTCCCTTGTGAAAATTTTTTCGATTTTTTCAACAAAATTTTTTGATTTTCCAAACGACTTTAGCTAGAGATCTGAAATTTTGCACAAATGCAAGTAACGTAAAGAGAAAGAATTGGTAAAAAAATGGGGAAAATCGGATAACTCCTTCCCCCCTTCCCGCTGAAAATTGAAGTTTTTGGCGATTTTCTCGAAAACGGTTTACCACATCAAAAAGGTTTCAAAGAAAAAAATGTTTAGAATACAATTTTACATAATTCGGCCATACGTCAAAATTCAATCTGACCACTCTTTCTCCCCTTTTTTAATTTTTCAATTAAATTTCTGCCACTACGGGTTAGGTTTCGGTTCATAACACGAAAACTGTACCACCTTTATGTCTTCAAAAAAGTTGTAGAGAATTGTATTGAGCATCTAATACTAAAAAGTTGCATTAAAACAAGTAACCACAAAAGGAGTTCTCTCGAATTTACCGAATCTATTCCTCGCCGTGAAAAAATTTGTATGAAATTTTTTTCTCACGATACTTTTTTTGAAAATTTCAGACAATTTTCCTACATTTTGCTGTAAATAGTGTGTATCTACGATGAACAGGTCAAAAGATATGAATTTTTGAAAAAAATTGATTTCATGTAAATCTGCAATGGAAAAATTCTCCGAAGTAAATCGAAAATCTTTGTGCGACATGAAACACTTTTCTCAAATTCTCAGCTCGTACGGGTCTGGGCTACTTGCGAAATATAGCAAAAGAAAGGGCATGAGGAGAGCTAAAATATATAAAAAAAAATTGAGGTGGGAAAATTTTCCATTTTCGAGGAAAGTGTCTTTGAAAATTTCTTATAATTTTCCGTTTTTTTTTTTCATTTTGTCAACACTTTTTTAAAATTCTCAGCTCGTACGGGTCTGCGCTACTTGTGAAATACGGCAAAAGAAAGGGCATGAGGGGGGCTAAAACATATTAAAAAATTGAGGTGGGAAAATTTTCCATTTTCGAGGAAAGTGTCTTTGAAAATTTCTTATAATTTTCCGTTTTTTTTTTCATTTTGCCAACACTTTTCTAAAATTCTCAGCTCGTACGGGTCTGCGCTACTTGTGAAATACGGCAAAAGAAAGGGCATGAGGAGTAGGGTGGATCGTCGAAGCAAAATTCGGAAATTCAAAACTCCTGAGTGCGGAAAAGTTGGAAAATGGAAAATAAAAAGGTTTGGCGTTTTTTTTTTTAATTTTTTTATTGAGGTCTTCCACCTCCTCAAGGAGCTTAAAGTTTCGATAAATTCGAAAAATTGTGAACCTAATGTAATATTGGTAAATATGGCTATTCCAGCAAAATGATGTTCCACAAAGTTATAGGAAATTTAATTTTACATATAATCTTCGAAGAGGAAAAAATATTTATCTACACAGTTAAAAATTTTTGTAATTGAATTTTTTTTATTTATTTGAAATATTAACAATTTTATGTGTTTTTTTTATAATTGTAGTCCTTTTTGGATTCAAATTTGGCCATTAGCTTACGAGAATCAAATTTACTCCTAATGACTCCATCTCGTCTCTCTTGCCCGCAGACTGAACGTGAAACCTCGGTGACAACTTTAACTGCCCGTTCTACAGCCTGAGTGTGGCAAGGATATTGTTTTATTTCATTTATAAAACTGTTGTTATCATCCGCAATTAATCTTAAATCTGCCTCAATTATATTACAGGTTAAGGGGGGTTCCGTTAAACTTATGGCAGACCAATCAATAAGCTCGAAATAATTAATTGCATCGAAATTAAAAGTTGGTATTACGAACGGTCGAATATTACCTGATTTTTTCAATTTTCGTGCTTTAATTATTCGACATATTGCTAATTCGCGAATATACTTATGGTCGTCAGCAAGCATTGCTATTAAAATATTTTCGGGATGCCCGAAATATCCATTACGTTGAATTATCGGATCCCCAATGGCTTTTAAATTTGATGGAAGATACCGTAATAGCTGAATCGTTGTAAAAATATGTTTCGCTCCGTAAACATATGATGGATACAGCTTAATATTAAACCATGATGGAGCGTATACTTTTACGATAAACTTTGCGATAATCACCAAATTTTCGGATGGATTAGGCATCGAAACATAAAGTCTCAGAACTTGATTAGCTGTGGTGATCCATCGAGAGTGCACTATCTTACCTAGAAAATAATAAAAAGTAATTCAACACATTAATTGAAATATAGGTTAATCTTACCTAGATTTCGATTCAACAATGATTCGGAGCAGAAACCAGTAGTTATGCTTTCACACATTTCGTACAAATATAATTGATCGGTACTTAAATCATTTTTTTAATTAATTGGTGCACCGAAAATTGGGCACTTTACACTATTTCTTGTGTTTGTTGACATTGCGCTCACAATCACTACACTCGTCGTTACGTTTACTATAAAACCAACTTTATAACTGATGCACCACAACTTTTACCGCAACCACCTGATAGTTTTAAAACAAAGGAAGAAAATTAACTCATCGTGTCCGGTAGAGTCGAATACTCAACGAATACGTTGAGTTGACTCGTTTGTATAAATATAGTATCAGTAACGGGACTTTAGAAGAGCGATTCATGTATTGTATACTCTGTTCATGTACACAATTTCCTACGGCTTTGTGAAACAACACTGCTAATACTTTCCAAGATAAATGCATTAGAGTGTCACTTTTTGGTATTTATCGAAATTAGAAACATTTTCAAAAATTACTATTTTTCTCAGTGTAGATGTAATTTTATTCATTTTGGTGCTGAGGGTGATACATGTAAAACAAAATTTCCCATAATTTTGTTGAACATAATTTTGCTGTCAAATGGATACTTACCGAGATTAAGGCATTAAAGTGACCATTTTTGTAAATTATTCAAACTTTAGGCCTCTTGAGGAGGTGGAAGACCGTATAATTAAAAACAAAAACAAATTTCAATAATCTTTATTTTCCATTCCGTAACTTTTCCGCACTCAGGCGTTTTCAAATATTTGATTTTAAAAAACTCCATACAACGACGATCCACCCTAATGAGGAGGGCTAAAATATATAAAAAAATGGTGGGAAAATTTTCCATTTTCGAGGAAAGTGGCTTTGAAAATTTCTTGAAATTTTCCGTTTTTTTTTTTACATGGCCAACACTTTTCTCAAATTCTCAGCTCGTACGGGTCTGGGCTACTTGCGAAATACGGCAAAAGAAATGGCATGAGGGCTAAAACATGTAAAAAAATTGAGGTGGGAAGTTTTCCCATTTTCGGGAAAAATCATTTTGAGCCCTCTTAAATATCGAATATTTTCGAGGGTTCAAACTTTTGCCCATATCTCAGCTCGTGAGGGGCCGAGCGATTCACGAAACCCAAGGAATTAACCGGCAGGAGAAGGGCTAAAACATAGTAAAAAATTAAGTTTGTACTATGTTTCCTTCTGCGGCTGTATACTTCTCGATAACTTTTTTAGTTCCGATTCGTAATATTTTTCATTTTGGTCGCTTGCTGCGGCGCGCATAGCGAGGCGGCGAACATTCGAATTAACTGACAGTAGCGGCGAGCATGGGAACTAAAAAACTTAGTGCTAACTAGTTAATGCTAACTTCACGGCAGTCAGCCAGACAGACATTCCTCGTATTATATTATAGGATTTTAGTACAATTATTCTGCAGAAACATTTTTACTTTCTTCAACGGAGTATAATAAAGTATTGTATTCATGAAAAATTTCGACCTCTTAATTTTGCCTAAAAAACATTTCCCGATCACTCCTGAGTCGATTGGAGTCATATTAAAAAAATGTCTTTCTGTCTGTCAGTCTGTGTACAAGATTTCTCAAAAACGAATAGAGCTAGCGCCATGAAATTTTATAGGCATGTTGGGTCCTGAAATGGGACGATCCTATCAACTTTTGGTGGAAATCCGTTAACCGGAAGTATCCAAAATGGCGGTTTTTCAAAAATCGCAATTTCGTTTTTCTCGATTTACTCCCAAACTACGCGTTTTTTAGTGGCCTTAAGTATGACAAAACTTGGAGAAAATAAAATTTCCCACACTTTTGTCTTTAGATATAACTCGATATCTCAACCTGTTATCGAGATAAACCGTTATTTCCAAAAAAAAACAGCTTTTTGCGATTATCTCGAAAATTAACGGATTTTTGCTGACTGAATGTAAGAAGTGAATTAATGAGAATGGCATTCTCCACAATTTTGTTTCTTTCCGGTATCCGTTATCTTTTACCGTTATTGAGATATTTAGATTAAATTATAAAAAAATATATTTTTGCAAATTACTTGCAAACTAACGATTTTTCGACAAATTAATTTAAGGAAGAATTGGAGATGTTAAAATTTTCTACATTTTTGCCATTTACCGTAAATTGATATCTTTTACAGTTCTCAAGTTATCTCAAATTTTGTACGTTTTTGATATTTTTGAATAAACCAAGAATTTATTGGGAGGTCGTCTTAGGTTGACAACGCGACAGGGCTATAACGTAAATTGCACAGGGTTGTAGATTTTGTAGAAGAAAGTTTTGTGTTGACCACAACTGATATTTTCCTTCCGAAACAAGACTGCCGATTTCTCTTGAAAAATCGTTTTTTTCGATTTTTTTCAATTTCCGAGGAACCTGAACGAGTAAATTTTTTTTCCTTTGTGGTACAATTTAGTACAATTATTCTACAACAAAAAATTTCTTCCGAAACCAAAAAATATTTTTTTTCGATTTTTGAGAAAACTTTCGATTTTTGATTTTGAGTAACGCAACGAAAAAAAAGTGTACTAGTACAATTTTTTGTACTAGTACACTTTTTTTTCTTTGCGGTACAATTTAGTACACTTTTAGTACAATTATTCTGCAGAAACATTTTTTCCTTCCGAAACAAGGCTGTCGATTTCCCGCGAAAAATTGTTTTTTTTCGATTTTTTTCAATTTCCGAGGAACTTGAACGAGTACAATTTTTTTCCTTTGTGGTACAATTTAGTACAATTTTAGTACAATTATTCTGCATCAAAAAAAATTTCTTCCGAAAACACTCCCGGCTGGTCTTTTTTCAATTTTTAATTTCTGTCGAATCCTTTCGAGTACAATTTTTTAAAATGCAGTACAATTTAGTACAATTTTAGTACAATTTTTTCATGTAAATTTTATTTCGAGTTTCCGCACTTCGCAAGCCAAGTTCACATAGGTATTGAATTTGAAAACTTGACACCTTTCAAAACACTTTAGATGTGCCAGTCATACACTAAATTTACTGGTAAACACCGATTTCCTAAATATATTAAAGGAAAATGCAACTGTTTACAGCAAGCATAAACAATGTTTCAACAGGTAATTAATTACAAAGTATTAATATCGTTTTTATCATATTTATCTTAATATTGTTTTTACAGTTATTATTTTTAATCTACATCTATGTAAATTGGAATATGATACATTTTTAATGAAAGCTTCTTGTATTTTTAAATTTTAATATAGATGCACAAATTTGTGGAATAAGTGCCATCGGCCAAAGACATCCGAAATAATAACTAATATTTTGTCTGGTTGCCTTATAACCCCATGCGTTACGAGATGGAATTCACTGTATGACGCTGTAAAAAGGATATTACTCTATAAGGATAAGCTGAATAAACTTTGCCAGGTGTACCGAAATTTCTGTCTTCGGACGTTGAATATCTGGAGGAGTATATTCAGCTTATGCAACCTATAGCCGAAGCTCTTGATTTCTTGCAGCAAGAAAAAAACATATATTTTGGATATTTTATACCTACCATAGCGTCGCTAAAAGTTAAATTGCAGCGCTTAGATGGAAAAAAGTTCAAATATTTAAATTTAAGGATGAGGATGACATGCCACACACAGCCTTAGTTGAACATTACAAAACACATGGACATGAACCAGATTTTGAAAAGACAGAAATTTTAGCGACACAGAGTAACTACGGCAAAAGACTCACTGTCGAAGCGCTACACATATATAGTGAAGCCACTTACAATATAAAACGAGACACAGATCACATCTCTACTGTATATTGCGCTCTCTTAAACGACAATATAGAAAATAAAAACAAAAGGAAAAGAATTCTCTCTGACGATGACGAACACAACGATGACAACAAACGAATACGATACTGAGACTGAGTGAACACTACTAAGAAAGAAAAAACTGTTATTGTGCTCACTGTGATTTAAGCAATCGGCTGTTTTCAAAAATATATTTTTTTAGTTCAATTAGCCATATTGTGACGTCGTGTTTAATTTATTATAATTGTTTATTTATTTTCATTATCTTGGATTTATTATACCCGTATGGTGAAACCAAAGGGTATATTAACTTTGCCTTACCGTTTGTAACGCCAAGATCCCGTCATCGCACAAAAAAATGAATTACACCAGTGTGTTTAGAATGATAAAAATATTTAATTTTTGCATGTCCGTCCGTCTGTCTGTCCGTCCGTCCGTCTGTCTGTCCGTCTGTCTGCGGCGCGGAATGCGGGCGCACGGATTGAGCTAGAGACTTGAAATTTTGCGTGGATCCGTTTTTCGTAAAATGCGAGGCTAAGTTCGTAAAACTCCCATACATCAAAATCCGATTGGAATAAATTTTAAAAAATCTTATTGGAAAGTTTGACTTCAAAGTGGAATTTTGGTATAACTGTTCGAATTTTGATACGAATATCACCATACGGGTCTCCAATGATTGCCAGATTGGCAATTATAGCTTTTGTTATGTTTATACCCGTATGGTGAAACCAAAGGGTATATTAACTTTGCTTTACCGTTTGTAACGCCAAGATCCCGTCATCGCACAAAAAAATGAATTACACCAGTGTATTTAGAATGATGAAAAAAGTTGAATTTTCCATGTCCGTCCGTCTGTCCGTCCGTCCGTCCGTCCGTCTGTCCGTCTGTCTGTCCGTCTGTCTGTGGCGCGGATTCCGGGCGCACGGATTGAGCTAGAGACTTGAAATTTTGTACAGATCCGTTTTTCGTAAAATGTGAGGCTAAGTTCGTTAATGGGCAAAAATGGACCATTAGGGGGGGTACCCCCCATACGAACGAAAACGGTTTTTGTGAATATCTCGAAAACGGTGCATCTTATCAAAAAAGTCCAAGAACAAAAGTTATTCAGGATATTATTCTACATAAAACTCCCATACATCAAAATCCGATTGGAATAAATTTTAAAAAATCTTATTGGAAAGTTTGACTTCAAAGTGGAATTTTGGTACAACTGTTCGAATTTTGATACGAATATCACCATACGGGTTTTCAATAATTGCCAGATTGGCAATTATAGCTTTTGTTATGTTTTTACACTGAAAATAGCATAAACACGACATGCAATTGTTCCAATAAATAATTTGTAAGTACCATTAGATTAAAGTAACAACAGACTTTATAGTTTTCACATTTTGATGATTTTTATTGTATTTAGATATAAGGCTCCTGAAGATGGTCACCATCGTGACCGAAACGTTGAGCAGTGTGAAATAAAAAACATAACAAAAGCTATAATTGCCAATCTGGCAATCATTGAAGACCCGTATGGTGATATTCGTATCAAAATTCGAATTGTATGAAAATTCGTCTTTGAAGTAAAACTTTCCAATAAGATTTTTTAAAATTTATTCCAATCGGATTTTGATGTATGGGAGTTTTATGTAGAATCATATCCTAAATAACTTTTGTTCTTGGACTTTTTTGATAAGATACACCGTTTTTGAGATATTCACAAAAAACGATTTCGTTCGTATGGAGGGTACCCCCCCTAATGGTCCATTTTTGCCCATTAACGAACTTAGCCTCGCATTTTACGAAAAACGGATCTGTGCGAACTTTCAAGTCTGTAGCTCAATCCGTGCGCCCGCAATCCGCGCCACAGACAGACAGACAGACGGACGGACAGACGGACAGACGGACGGACAGACGGACAGACGGACGGACATGCAGAAATTAAATATTTTTATCATTCTAAACACACTGGTGTAATTCATTTTTTTGTGCGATGACGGGATCTTGGCGTTACAAACGGTAAGGCAAAGTTAATATACCCTTTGGTTTCACCATACGGGTATAACAACAAAAGAGAAAAAAAAAAATTGATGCTTTGTATTTAACACCTTGTAAAGCTAAATTTGGACCGATTAGCCCGTCGAACACACCATTAATAAATAAGTATGTATTTCATTAGTAAGAGAGCGATATTTCGCTCCCAGCATTAAAGTTCTGTTCAGGGTTGTGACTTTTGATTTTCGAAATCGTAATAAATCGGCCGAAAAATAGTAGTAGCGTCGATGAAATAGTAGTAAATTTATGTAAAACCTTCGTTATTATAAATATAACTAATTTGAACGAAATACTAGAAATGGGAGCGTTTTGAACACTGTATGTATGATATTTATTTCACACTTCTCTTATCATAAACCAATTATAAATAAAATTATTATACCCGTATAGTGAAAACGAATATCTCAAAAACGGTGCATCTTATCAAAAAAGTGCAAAAACAAAAGTTATTTAGGATATGATTCTACATAAAACTCCCATAAATCAAAATCCAATTGGAATAAATTTTAGAAAGTTTAACTTCAAACTGAAATTTTGATACAACTGTTCGCCGTTCACTTAAATCACCATACGGATTTTCAATAATTGATTTTCAATAATCACTCTTTTCAAAGATAACAGTGAACAAACTTGTTATGTCCGATTGAATTTCAAGTTTTTTGGTAACCATTTTGTATTGAGGGTATTCACAATCCTCTTTTAATTTTCGGTATTCGGTATTTTCGGTAATATTAAAAGACTGAAAATATTCTGCTGTGAACATCCCACAGCACAGATTTGAGAACAGCGCTTTTATTTGATACGTGACCAAATCATGAACTGCGAATTTGATTGTCAGATACCTTTAAATCCATGTTTGATGTATTCTTCTGAATTTCTATTGTGGCAACGGCTATCAAAATTGAAAAAATTTGCATCAGTCCGATGAGATTAACAAAAAACCAGCGAGAAAATTTGACAACTAAAAACATTACTAGCGTCACTCGCGGTTGATTCTTGATACCGAATAACCGGGCCGGAAAACACGACTCAAGGCATGTATACAATTACCGAATCCGGTAACTCATTTTTACATGAACCAAGTTACCGTCTCGGTAAAAATCTGTTAAATTTGACTGAATTACCGAGCGGTAAATTTACCCGCCATTTAAAAGACGACTGTGAATACCCTGATTGTAATAATTAATTAAAGATTAACAATTTTTTTCAAGTAATGTCCCTCGAATTCCGAAGCAGGATCGAAAACAGTTCAGGGAATCAAAATACACGGGGAGAGGAGAGGTAACGTTAAGGGGAGAGTGAATTCTTACACACTAAAATATTCCTTTCATTATTTACGAGGAAATTGCGGAAGCAGGATCGAAATCGGTTCAGTGGATAAGAAGGTACAAGGAGAGGGGGTTTAAATTGAGGGGGGAGGGGAAACTCTTGTACACCAAAATATTCCTTTCATTATTTACAAACGAATGCCTGAAGCGGGATCGGAATCGATTCAGTGGGTCAGGAGATACAAGGAGAGGGGGTTTAAATTGAGGGGGAAAGGGGGAATTTTTAAACGCAAGAACGATTCGGCACCCATATCCAGCCGAATGCCAAAAACGGGACCGAAATCGGTTGAGTGGTAGTGATTCAAAAGTTATGAGGGAAGGACGCACAAACTTCGAGCAAAACGCATATACCATCTCCGTTCCGTCGGGGATAAAAAAAACATTTATGCAGGTTTTATTTCCGAAACATTTTATTTTTCTTTTTCATAGAAAATTCTCAGAATAAATTCAAATTTTGTGAGCTTTTGCTGAGTCATTAAATTTCGTAAAATAAATTCTGAATACAAAAATCAAGAAAAAATCATATGAATACGACCTTAATTTACTGTGCAATTGGCTCGATTGGTGGAGACAGTAAGGTAGAGCGGATCTCATTGGCCAAACGGCCACATTGGTCACCACTTACTTTTTCCTAAACTTGCAATCGAAAAAATTCGAAAAAAATGTAATTACCATCTGACATCTCTGAAAGTCGTTACAAAGCTTGACAGTTGTACACAAACTCTTTCTAGATGGAGCTGGGTTAAAGTGTTTTTTCGCTGCAAGTTATATTATTTTTTATTGTTTTATATATTGTTTTACTGGTTTTTATACCCGTATGGTGAAACCAAAGGGTATATTAACTTTGCCTTACCGTTTGTAACGCCAAGATCCCGTCATCACACACAAAAACGAATTACACCAGTGTGTTTAGAATGATAAAAAAAAGTTGAATTTAGCATGTCCGTCCGTCTGTCCGTCTGTCTGTCTGTCTGTCTGTCCGTCCGTCTGTCTGTCCGTCTGTCTGTGGCGCGGATTGCGGGCGCACGGATTGAGCTAGAGACTTGAAATTTTGCGTGGATCCGTTTTTCGTAAAATGCGAGGCTAAGTTCGTTCATGGGCAAAAATGGACCATTAGGGGGGGTACCCCCCATACAAATGAAAATGTTTTTTGCGAATATCTCAAAAACCGTGCATCTTATCAAAAAAGTCCAAGAACAAAAGTTATTTAGGATATGATTCTACATAAAACTCCCATACATCAAAATCCAATTGGAATAAATTTTAAAAATTCTTTTTGGAAAGTTTGACTTCAAAATGGAATTTTGGTACAACTGTTCCAATTTTGATACGAATATCACCATACGGGTCTCCAATGATTGCCAGATAGGTAATTATAGCTTTTGTTATGTTTGTTTATTATAATTTCCTCCCTAATTTTATTTTGCTCCGTACTATTTTCCTCAAAAAAAAATTTTTTTTTCGTATAAGAAAGTCATGTGCTGTTCAGGAATTTCCTCCCTAATTTTATTTTGCTCCGTAGTATTTTCCTCCAAAAAAATTTTTTTTTTCGTATAAGAAAGTCATTTGTTGTTCAGGAATTTCCTCCCTAATTTTATTTTGCTCCGTACTATTTTCCTCAAAAAAATTTTTTTTTTCGTATAAAAAAGTCATTTGTTGTTCAGGAATTTCCTCCCTAATTTTATTTTGCTCCGTACTATTTTCCTCAAAAAAAAATTTTTTTTTCGTATAAGAAAGTCATGTGCTGTTCAGGAATTTCCTCCCTAATTTTATTTTGCTCCGTACTATTTTCCTCAAAAAAAATTTTTTTTTTTCGTATAAGAAAGTCATTTGTTGTTCAGGAATTTCCTCCCTAATTTTATTTTGCTCCGTACTATTTTCCTCAAAAAAAAATTTTTTTTTCGTATAAGAAAGTCATTTGTTGTTCAGGAATTTCCTCCCTAATTTTATTTTGCTCCGTACTATTTTCCTCAAAAAAAATTTTTTTTTTCGTATAAGAAAGTCATTTGTTGTTCAGGAATTTCCTCCCTAATTTTATTTTGCTCCGTACTATTTTCCAAAAAAAGAAATCGATATTCCTGTATAAGAAACACAAAGGAAAGCAAATCAGCATTGCTTAAGCAAATTTCAGCACTGCTTAAGCACAGCATTTCTAAGCAAATTTCACCACTGCTTAAATTTTGCTTAAGCAAATTTCAGCACTGCTTAAGCACAGCAGAACGAAGTACAAACATAACAAAAGCTATAATTGCCAATCTGGCAATCATTGGAGACCCGTATGGTGATATTCGTATCAAAATTCGAACAGTTGTACCAAAATTCCACTTTGAAGTCAAACTTTCCAATAAGAATTTTTAAAATTTATTCCAATCGGATTTTGATGTATGGGAGTTTTATGTAGAATCATATCCTAAATAACTTTTGTTCTTGGACTTTTTTGATAAGATGCACCGTTTTCGAGATATTCACAAAAACCGTTTTCGTTCGTATGGGGGGTACCCCCCCTAATGGTCCGTTTTTGCCCATTAACGAACTTAGCCTCGCATTTTACGAAAAACGAATCTGCGCAAAATTTCAAGTCTCTAGCTCAATCCGTGCGCCCGCAATCCGCGCCACAGACGGACAGACGGACAGACAGACAGACGGACAGACAGACGGACGGACATGCAGAAATTAATTATTTTTATCATTCTAAACACACTGGTGTAATTCATTTTTATGTGTGATGACGGGATCTTGGCGTTACAAACGGTAAGGCAAAGTTAATATACCCTTTGGTTTCACCATACGGGTATAAAAAGCAAAGCAAAGCAATAAAAATTTTCGATTTTCAGCACAGCACTGAAAATAAGCACAGCATTTTTTAAGCACAGCATTTCTCCGTCACAGCAAAGCAAAGCAAATTTTAGCTTGCTGTTTGCTGATTTGCTTTGCTTTTTCAATCCCTGCTTCTTTGTAAAAAAAAGTAAACATTTTTTTAAACAATGTATTTTTTCAAACAAATAAATTGTAAACTACATTTTTAGCGAAAGATAAAAAATTTCAACGCGTTATCAACTTATTTAAAATACATAAAATGGACAGACCAGCAGACTGAAATGAATTTCGTACTGATCAGAAACTTTCTATCCGCCCCCATCTCGAGTGCGTCTGAATACAATACTTTCCCTGTATAGGAGAGGAAAGTAAAAATATTTAAGTTTTCACCTAAAGAAGTACTTTTTCATTAAAACTCTACATTTTCCAATAAATATAGAACGTAATATCAGGAAGTACAAAGACTGAAATATAGTTTTACACAGTGACTACATTGACTTTTATTTCTGGTGTACCAGCAAAACTGTTTGCTAAAAAGCCAGTGTGGACTAATCTGGTTTACCAGTTTTTCTGGTAAGACAGTACTGGTATCATAGTTTAACTAGTTAGGAAACGTAGGGCTTTTTACGTGTACCTACGTTGGAGTAAAGATAACCGATATACTCTGGACGCGGTTTTTCTTTCTTTCCTATGCGTAAATTACCAACAAAACACAACACATGTAAAACCTAGCCATATTTTCATACACCACCAACACATGCAATCTCCCGCTGTCGGAAAATTGCATGTGTTGGTGGTGTATGAAAATATGGCTAGGTTTTACATGTGTTGTGTTTTCTGGGTAATTTACGCATAGGAAAGAAAGAAAAACCGCGTCCAGAGTATATCGGTTATGTTTACTCCAACGTAGGTACACGGAAAAAGCCCTACGTTTCCTAACTAGTTAAACTATGCTGGTATACCATTTTCGTAGACAGCGCTGGTATACCAGATTTTGACAGGCAACCAAATTAAAATTGTGGAAACTAAATTTTCGAGAAAAGATATATGGGAGCTTATCATTATTTTACGAGGAAAGGAATTTTGAATGGAATACACATTCTAGATATTACAATAGTCGATTTGAGAGGGAAAAGGGTAGATTAGTTCTTTTCCAGACGTTTTAAAGCCAATATTTTGGCAAGCATAATTTGTTGTTTCCTGCTCACTGACATTTCGCCTACTGAACTGTTTTACCAGAATTTGCCCACCAAACAAATTTGACAGATTGCGACTAAAAGGCTTACCAGCTGGTATACCAGAAATAAAAGTCAATGTAGTCCCTGTGTTAGGTGCAAACTAAATGCGTATTTTTTATACTCTAAAGAATCATATAGAATTATATTACACTAGCTTGCATACCCGTCGTTGCCGGGTTAATTTTTTTGTATACGAAGAAAACCGGAAAGAACGTAAAAAATTTTGAGAAAAATCTTGTCCTTGCAGGACTCTCCATTGCGAATTAGTCTAACACCAGATTCGTGGTCAGCGACCCCGAAAACCCCCTAATGCCATTTTTCCCGGCGAAAAATGCGGAAAGGGATATTTGCGTTATCCTTACAGGACCTTCCGTTTCGAATTTTGAAAATCTAACACCGGATTCGTGAGCGACCCCGAAACTTTTCAGTGAAACTTTTCAGCATCCTATTGAGCAAGATTCATGGCGAAAATCACGGTTTAAAATACCCAATCCCCCTTTACCCCCTTAGCGGTAAAATTTCGGAAAACCCCGCCTTAGTGACCGCCTACGTGATGGTTGGGACATACTTTGAAAGTTTCAAGTTTCTAGCTCCAGGAGTTTGGGATGGGCGTTGATGAGTCAGTCAATCAGTCAGCCAGGTTAAATGATTATATATATAGATTTTGGATACCGTTTGTGACGCATCGAATCGAACGGACACAAAAATGAACTACACCAGGGTGTTTGGGATGACTGAATATTTTGATGTCCACATGTCAGTCCGTCTGTCTGTCCGTAAACAGCATAACTTTCGAAAGAATTGACATTTTGTATAGTTACGTTTTTCGTAAATGGTAAGGCTAAGCTCTCAAACACGTAAAATCAGACAATTACTTTCCTCCCTTCCCCGTACAAACGAAACAATTTTTTGCAAGTTTCTCGAAAACCGACTATGAAGCTAAAATGTGTTTAGACTAGAATTTTACTTAGCTCGTCCATACATCGAAATCTAGTTCTCCAACACGAATGGATTTCAACATATAGAGTATTTGACAATTGGCCCAATTTGTAGCTTTCTTATGTTTATACCCGTATGGTGAAACCAAAGGGTATACTATCTTTGCCTTACCGTTTGTAACGCCAAGATCCCGTCATCACACACAAAAATGAATTACAACAGTGTGTTTAGAATGATAAAAAAAATTGAATTTTCCATGTCCGTCCGTCTGTCTGTCTGTCTGTCCGTCCGTCCGTCCGTCTGTCTGTCTGTCTGTCCGCCCGTCCGTCCGTCTGTCTGTGGCGCGGATTGCGGGCGCACGGATTGAGCTAGAAACTTGATATTTTGCACAGATCCGTTTTTCGTAAAATGCGAGGCTAAGTTCGTTAATGGGCAAAAATGGACCATTAGGGGGGGTACCCCCCATACGAACGAAAGCGTTTTTTATGAATATCTCAAAAACGGTGCATCTTATCAAAAAAGTCCAAGAACAAAAGTTATTCAGGATATTATTCTACATAAAACTCCCATACATCAAAATCCGATTGGAAAAATTTTTAAAAAATCTTATTGGAAAGTTTGACTTCATAGTGGAATTTTGATAAAACTGTTCGCCATTCACTTAAATCACCACACGGGTTTTCAATAATTGCCAGATTGGCAATTATAGCTTTTGTTATGTTTTTATACCCGTATGGTGAAACCAAAGGGTATATTAACTTTGCCTTACCGTTTGTAACGCCAAGATCCCGTCATCGCACAAAAAAATTAATTACACCAGTGTGTTTAGAATGATAAAAATATTTAATTTTTGCATGTCCGTCCGTCTGTCCGTCCGTCTGTCCGTCTGTCCGTCCGTCCGTCCGTCTGTCTGTGGCGCGGATTGCGGGCGCACGGATTGAGCTAGAGACTTGAAAGTTTGCACAGATCCGTTTTTCGTAAAATGCAAGGCTAAGTTCGTTAATGGGCAAAAATGGTCCATTAGGGGGGGTACCCCCCATACGAACGAAAACGTTTTTTGTGAATATCTCAAAAACGGTGCATCTTATCAAAAAAGTCCAAGAACAAAAGTTATTTAGGATATGATTCTACATAAAACTCCCATACATCAAAATCCGATTGGAATAAATTTTAAAAAATCTTATTGGAAAGTTTGACTTCAAAGTGGAATTTTGGTATAACTGTTCGAATTTTGATACGAATATCACCATACGGGTCTCCAATGATTGCCAGATTGGCAATTATAGCTTTTGTTATGTTTGGTATATTTTTTTGAAAAAAAAAATGTCTGTCTCGTAGAGACGGCCAGAAGACATGGATACGCCTACAACGATTGGCAATAGATATTTAAGTAAGAAATTATAGTTAAAAGGAAATTAAGAAAACAAATTTTTATTTAAAAATAATTTTATTTATTTTTAAATAAAAATAGAGAAGTATGAAATAAATATCATACAGTGTTCAAAACGCTCCCATTCCTAGTCTTTCGTTCTGCTCCCAAGGAGGAATTGAAATCAATGGAAAATAAAAATTCAGCATTTCAGGAAACCCCCCAAAGAACAACAACGAAATTATGGTTTTTACGTTCTTGCTCTTAAGATCTTTACATTTGCGTTTTGTTTTTACGTTCTTTGAGAACAGAACTTGTCCTCGGCGCTCCCTTACTAATGAAATAAATACTTATATATGTGTTTGCATCATACCCACAGCCATCGCTCGAGGCTTTCATTCATTTTTATGCGACACCCACAAACCGCTTTGAATAAGGAGCGAAAACTTAAATAGAAACAATTTCGTTCTTAACTTGAGGGAAAGAACGAAAAATGTGCATCGATCGTCCGACTCTTACGAACAGTACAACGGAGCTCAAAATTTCTCTCTTTAGAGAACGAAAGAGAAAACATAAAAAGAGAAAACATAAAAAGAGAAAGCATAAAAAGAAAAGCGTAAAAAGAAAAAGCATATAAAGATACACACAATAAAAACACAATAAGAAAGCATAAAATGAGTATAAATACGAAATCTGTACTACAAGCAGCATAAGAGCGGTAGTGAAAATTTAGATTTGGATTTAAAAAAACAAAGCAGTCATTGGAACTGCCGACAGAAGTGATAACCTTAAACTATGAAATAACAGAATTTTTTTGGATTTTGAAATTATTTGTAGTATCAAACATAACAAAAGCTATAATCGCCAATCTGGCAATTATTGAAAACCCGTATGGTGGTTTAAGTGAACGGCAAACAGTTGTATCAAAATTCCACTTTGAAGTCAAACTTTCCAATAAGATTTTTTTAAAACTTGTTCCAATTGGATTTTGATGTATAAAACTTTAATGTTGAATCATGTCCTAAACAACTTTTGTTCTTGGACTGTTTTGATAAGATGCACCGTTTTTGAGATATTCGCAAAAAACGTTTTCGTTCGTATGGGGGGTACCCTCCCTAATGGTCCATTTTTGCCCATTAACGAACTTAGCCTCGCATTTTCCGAAAAACGGACCTGTGCAAAATTTCAAGTCTGTAGCTCAATCCGTGCGCCCGCAATCCGCGCCACAGACAGACGGACGGACAGACAGACGGACGGACAGACAGACGGACGGACAGACAGACGGACGGACGGACATGCAGAAATTAATTATTTTTATCATTCTAAACACACTGGTGTAATTCATTTTTGTGTGCGATGACGGGATCTTGGCGTTACAAACGGTAAGGCAAAGTTAGTATACCCTTTGGTTTCACCATACGGGTATAAAAATTAATATTTCATAATTTGTAAATTAAAAACATAACAAAAGCTATAATTGCCAATCTGGCAATCATTGGAGACCCGTATGGTGATATTCGTATCAAAATTCGAACAGTTATACCAAAATTCCAATTTGAAGTCAAACTTTCCAATAAGATTTTTTAAAATTTATTCCAATCGGATTTTGATGTATGGGAGTTTTATGTAGAATCATATCCTAAATAACTTTTGTTCTTGGACTTTTTTGATAAGATGCACCGTTTTTGAGATATTCACAAAAAACGATTTCGTTCGTATGGGGGGTACCCCCCCTAATGGACCATTTTTGCCCATTAACGAACTTAGCCTCGCATTTTACGAAAAACGGATCTGTGCAAACTTTCAAGTCTCTAGCTCAATCCGTGCGCCCGCAATCCGCGCCACAGACAGACAGACAGACAGACAGACGGACGGACAGACGGACGGACAGACTGACAGACTGACAGACTGACAGACTGACAGACTGACAGACTGACAAACTGACAGACTGACAGACTGACAGACTGACAGACTGACAGACTGACAGACTGACAGACTGACAGACTGACAGACTGACAGACAGACAGACAGACAGACGGACAGACGGACGGAGATGCAAAAATTAAATATTTTTATCATTCTAAACACACTGGTGTAATTCATTTTTTTGTGCGATGACGGGATCTTGGCGTTACAAACGATAAGGCAAAGTTAATATACCCTTTGGTTTCACCATACGGGTATAAACATAACAAAAGCTATAATTGCCAATCTGGCAATCATTGAAGACCCGTATGGTGATATTCGTATCAAAATTCGAACAATTGTATGAAAATTCGTCTTTGAAGTAAAACTTTTCAATAAGATTTTTTAAAATTTGTTCCAATCGGATTTTGATGTATGGGAGTTTTATGTAGAATCATATCCTAAATAACTTTTGTTCTTGGACTTTTTTGATAAGATGCACCGTTTTTGAGATATTCACAAAAAACGATTTCGTTCGTATGGGGGGTACCCCCCCCCTAATGGTCCATTTTTGCCCATTAACGAAATTAGCCTCACATTTTACGAAAAACGGATCTGCGCAAACTTTCAAGTCTCTAGCTCAATCCGTGCGCCCGCAATCCGCGCCACAGACAGACAGACAGACAGACAGACGGACGGACAGACGGACAGACGGACGGACAGACGGACATGCAGAAATCAATTATTTTTATCATTCTAAACACACTGGTGTAATTCATTTTTGTGTGTGATGACGGGATCTTGGCGTTACAAACGGTAAGGCAAAGTTAGTATACCCTTTGGTTTCACCATACGGGTATAAACATAACAAAAGCTATAATTGCCAATCTGGCAATCATTGAAGACCCGTATGGTGATATTCGTATCAAAATTCGAACAATTGTATGAAAATTCGTCTTTGAAGTAAAACTTTTCAATAAGATTTTTTAAAATTTATTCCAATCGGATTTTGATGTATGGGAGTTTTATGTAGAATCATATCCTAAATAACTTTTGTTCTTGGACTTTTTTGATAAGATGCACCGTTTTCGAGATATTCACAAAAACCGTTTTCGTTCTTATGGGGGGTACCCCCCCCTAATGGTCCATTTTTGCCCATTAACGAACTTAGTCATTTTACCAAAAACGAGTCTGCGCAAAATTTCAAGTCTCTAGTTCAATCCGTGCGCCCGCAATCCGCGCCACAGACAGACAGACGGACAGACAGACGGACGGACATGGAAAATTCAATTTTTTTTATCATTCTAAAAACACTGGTGTAATTCATTTTTATGTGTGATGACGGGATCTTGGCGTTACAAACGGTAAGGCAAAGTTAATATACCCTTTGGTTTCACCATCATTAACATTAGTCTGGTTTTCATATCTATCGCCACTCCGAGCAACAATTACATATATACATTAGCTGTTTTTTTTAATGATCCATATGGATCTGTTATCCGGATCATTAAAAAAAACAGCTGTTATCAACCAGTTCAAGCTGTGAGAAATCTTTTTTAGAGAAGAAGCTTTATTAAAAAACTGCAGTTGAAACGCGCAATTGGTAAATCCAACAGACTTTTTTAATATCTCGAGTTTTTTTTTGAGCGCAGTTTTTCTTTCGTGCAGTTGTGGAAGTAAACTTTTTCTATTGTAAAGTTTTTCTAAAATGAAAATTCAAGAGCTCGGTGCAAAAAGCGGTCATGTCCACTTTTTTGCGAAAATGAGTTATTGATGCCTAATGCAAGAATAAACGAATGCGCACATTTGGCTGCATACTTTTTAGAGGCCTGTGTAAAAAGTTATTAAAGAAAAGATGCATTGTTTCATATAATTTGACGCGGAATTTTTTTCCAAAAAAATTTTTTTTTATTCTGGGAGTTTTGTTTTGTTAAATTGAATATTTTTTTATTACTTTCTTCTACGGAGTATAATAAAGTATTGTATTCATGAAAAATTTCGACCTCTTAATTTGCCCTAAAAAACATTTCCCGATCACTCCTGAGTCGATTGGAGTCATATTTAAAAAATGTCTTTCTGTCTGTCAGTCTGTCTGTCAGTATGTCAGTATGTCAGTATGTCAGTATGTCAGTATGTCAGTATGTCAGTATGTCAGTATGTCAGTATGTCAGTATGTCAGTATGTCAGTATGTCAGTATGTCAGTATGTCAGTATGTCAGTATGTCAGTATGTCAGTATGTCAGTATGTCAGTCTGTCAGTCTGTCAGTCTGTCAGTCTGTCAGTCTGTCAGTCTGTCAGTCTGTCAGTCTGTCAGTCTGTCAGTCTGTCAGTCTGTCAGTCTGTCAGTCTGTCAGTCTGTCAGTCTGTCAGTCTGTCAGTCTGTCAGTCTGTCAGTCTGTCAGTCTGTCAGTCTGTCAGTCTGTCAGTCTGTCAGTCTGTCAGTCTGTCAGTCTGTCAGTATGTCAGTCTGTCAGTCTGTCAGTCTGTCAGTCTGTCAGTCTGTCAGTCTGTCAGTCTGTCAGTCTGTCAGTCTGTCAGTCTGTCAGTCTGTCAGTCTGTCAGTCTGTCAGTCTGTCCGTCCGTCTGTCCGTCCGTCTGTCTGTCTGTCTGTCTGTCTGTCTGTCTGTCTGTCTGTGGCGCGGATTGCGGGCGCACGGATTGAGCTAGAGTCTTGGAAGTTTGCACAGATCCGTTTTTCGTAAAATGCGAGGCTAAGTTCGTTAATGCGCAAAAATGGACCATTAGGGGGGGTACCCCCCATACGAACGAAAACGGTTTTTTTGAATATCTCAAAAACGGTGCATCTTATCAAAAAAGTGCAAGAACGAAAGTTATTTAGGATATGATTCTACATAAAACTCCCATACATCAAAATCCGATTGGAATAAATTTTAAAAAATCTTATTGGAAAGTTTGACTTCAAAGTGAAATTTTGGTACAACTGTTCGAATTTTGATACGAATATCACCATACGGGTCTCCAATGATTGCCAGATTGGCAATTATAGCTTTTGTTATGTTTATCATTCTAAACATACTGGTGTAATTCATTTTTGTGTGTGATGACGGGATCTTGGCGTTACAAACGGTAAGGCAAAGTTAGTATACCGTTTGGTTTCACCATACGGGTATAAAAACCGCTTTTTTACTCTTGGGTGCAAGAAACAGCTATGTCCAAAACTTTAAAATGTCCATAACTTTTTCAAAAAAATCAGTTGTGGTCAACACAAAACTTTCTTCTACAAAATCTACGACCCTGCGCAATTTACGCTAGAGCCCGGTCGCGTTGTCAACCTAAGACGACCTCCCAATAAATTCTTGGTTTATTCAAAAATATCAAAAACGTACAAAATTTGAGATAACTTGAGAACGGTAAAAGATATCAATTTACGGTAAATGGCAAAAATGTAGAAAATGTTAACATCTTTAATTATTCTTTTAACTGATTTGTTGAAAAACCGTTAGTTTGCAAATTATTCGCAAAAATATGATTTTTTACATATTAATGAAAATATCTCAATAACGGTAAAAGATAACGGATAACAGTAAAAGACAAAATTGTGCAGAATGCCATTCTCATTAATTCACTTCATACATTCAGTCAACAAAAACCTGTTAGTTTTCGAGATAATCGCAAAAAACTGTTTTTTTTTGGAAATAACGGTTTATCTCGATAACAGATTGAGATATCGAGTTATAGCTAAAGACAAAAGTGTGGGAAATTTTATTTTCTCCAAGTTTTGTCATACTTAAGGCCACTAAAAAACGCGTAGTTTGGGAGTAAATCGAGAAAAACGAAATTGCGATTTTTGAAAAACCTCCATTTTGGATACTTCCGGTTAACGGATTTCCACCAAAAGTCGTCCCATTTCAGGACCCAACATGCCTATAAAATTTCATGGCGCTAGCTCTATTAGTTTTTGAGAAATCTTGTACACAGACTGACAGACAGACTGACAGACTGACAGACTGACAGACTGACAGACTGACAGACTGACAGACTGACAGACTGACAGACTGACAGACTGACAGACTGACAGACTGACAGACTGACAGACTGACAGACTGACAGACTGACAGACTGACAGACTGACAGACTGACAGACTGACAGACTGACAGACTGACAGACTGACAGACTGACAGACTGACAGACTGACAGACTGACAGACTGACAGACTGACAGACTGACAGACTGACAGACTGACAGACTGACAGACTGACAGACTGACAGACTGACAGACTGACAGACTGACAGACTGACAGACTGACAGACTGACAGACTGACAGACTGACAGACTGACAGACTGACAGACTGACAGACTGACAGACTGACAGACTGACAGACTGACAGACTGACAGACTGACAGACTGACAGACTGACAGACTGACAGACTGACAGACTGACAGACTGACAGACTGACAGACTGACAGACTGACAGACTGACAGACTGACAGACTGACAGACTGACAGACTGACAGACTGACAGACTGACAGACTGACAGACTGACAGACTGACAGACTGACAGACTGACAGACTGACAGACTGACAGACTGACAGACTGACAGACTGACAGACTGACAGACTGACAGACTGACAGACTGACAGACTGACAGACTGACAGACTGACAGACTGACAGACTGACAGACTGACAGACTGACAGACTGACAGACTGACAGACTGACAGACTGACAGACTGACAGACTGACAGACTGACAGACTGACAGACTGACAGACTGACAGACTGACAGACTGACAGACTGACAGACTGACAGACTGACAGACTGACAGACTGACAGACTGACAGACTGACAGACTGACAGACTGACAGACTGACAGACTGACAGACTGACAGACTGACAGACTGACAGACTGACAGACTGACAGACTGACAGACTGACAGACTGACAGACTGACAGACTGACAGACTGACAGACTGACAGACTGACAGACTGACAGACTGACAGACTGACAGACTGACAGACTGACAGACTGACAGACTGACAGACTGACAGACTTACAGACTGACAGACTGACAGACTGACAGACTGACAGACTTACAGACTGACAGACTGACAGACTGACAGACTGACAGACTGACAGACTGACAGACTGACAGACTGACAGACTGACAGACTGACAGACTGACAGACTGACAGACTGACAGACTGACAGACTGACAGACTGACAGACTGACAGACTGACAGACTGACAGACTGACAGACTGACAGACTGACAGACTGACAGACTGACAGACTGACAGACTGACAGACTGACAGACTGACAGACTGACAGACTGACAGACTGACAGACTGACAGACTGACAGACTGACAGACTGACAGACTGACAGACTTATGAGAACCAGTTGAGAATTATGAGAACCAGTTGGCTACAGAGCACCAGAACTTCAACGTCCCGGACCTTACGAAGGATGAAATATTACGTGCAACCGAAAGATTTGGGGACAAAAAAGCACCTGGTCCAGATGGCATACCCAACCGAGCTTTTAAAACCGCGGCTAAATTACATCCAGATACATTAATGAAGTTGTACAAAGCATGTCTGAACGAGGGAGTTTTCCCGGACCGGTGGAAGAAACAACGGTTAGTTCTAGTTCCAAAGACTAACAAACCACCAGAGGATCCCTCCGGCTACCGCCCACTTTGCATGCTAGACACGGCAGGAAAGGTTCTGGAGCGAATCTTATGTGACAGACTGGATGCGGCCATTGTGGAAGCAGGAGGACTAGCCCAGCGACAATACGGTTTCAGAACGGCGAGGTCCACGGTTGACGCCATTGATGAGCTTGTAAGAACCGCACGAGAGGCCATAGAAGGGAAAAGCTGGAACCGAGGCTCAAAAGAGTACTGCCTAATTGTTACACTGGACGTTAAAAATGCCTTCAACTCTGCGAATTGGTCGCGCATAACGGAAGCACTCGCAGGGTGGAACATACCCACTTACCTGAGCCGAATGGTCGATAGCTACTTTAAGCGTAGGGTTCTAATATATGACACATCCGAAAAGACGGAGTATTATGTGACCACTGGTGGAGTGCCCCAAGGGTCAGTCTTAGGTCCGCTCCTATGGAACGCCATGTACGATGGCATACTCCGAGTACCGGTACCCGACGGTGTCAAGATAATCGGCTATGCTGATGATGTAGCGCTAGTTGTTACGGCGAAATTCTTGGAGGATGCTGTGTCAAAGACCAATATTGCTATCCTGGCAGTGAGGAGCTGGCTTGGAAAAGCTGGTCTACAACTGGCGGAGCACAAAACAGAGGCAGTGTTGGTCTCAAGTCGCAAGGTGCTGGAGACAGCAATGATAAGGGTCGGAGACTGTGCAATACGCACGGAACCACATCTCAAGTACCTAGGCGTTTGCATAGATAGCAGGCTGAACTTCAAGAAGCATCTGGAGTATGCTGGTAACAAAGCTGCTCAGACATTTGCTGAACTGAGTAGAATGATGCCAAATATAGGTGGACCGAAACAGCAGAAGAGGCGAATCCTAAGTGGAGTAGTCAGGTCCATAATAATGTACGGTGCGCCAATATGGGCAGACAAAACTAGCGTGTCCTCTTACTGCCATGCAATAGAGGGAACCTACAGAAGATGTGCCCTAAGGATAATTAGTGCATATCGCACCACATCAACGGATGCAGCACATGTTATTGCAGGTTTGGTCCCCATCGACATTCTTGCAAAGGAAGCGAAGAATCTCTACTATGAGAGAAAGCAGAAAGGAACCAATCAGGGAGAACGCCAAGTCAGACACAGTAACATAGAAGAGTGGCAGAGGCGATGGGATAGGTCCCGAAAGGGTCGATGGACAAGGAGACTGATTCCCAACATCATGGACTGGGTTAACAGGAAGCACGGCGAAGTGAACTACTATGTCACACAACTATTAACAGGACATGGTAGCTATCAGTCATACCTGCATAGGTTTAAGATTGCAGATAATCCAGGTTGCACGCACTGTGGTGCACTAACAACCGAGGATGCTGAGCACGTCTTTTTCCACTGCCCGAGGTACAATGGGGCTCGAGCGAAATTGCAAGTCATTTGTAACGAGCTGGTGACCCCAGAAAATATAGTGAAGCATATGCTCGAAAGCAGAAAGAATTGGGATGCAGTGTGTGACATGGCAGCCTATGTACTGAAGGACCTTGCACAACTGGAGAAAAACAGCAGAACGTAGTGCGAAGAGGGGCCCTGTAGGCCGCAATCTCTCCCCGCGAAGTAATGCCTAGCGGTGGTCCCGCGGGGAGCAGAAAGAGTGGGGGTGGTTTTAGTGGGTAAAAATCCCACACCTGGCCGCTTAAGCGGCCAGAGTCTTTCGAAGATTTCCACCTCCCAATTAAAAAAAAAAAAAAAAAAAAAAAAAAAAAAAAAAAAGACTGACAGACTGACAGACTGACAGACTGACAGACTGACAGACTGACAGACTGACAGACTGACAGACTGACAGACTGACAGACTGACAGACTGACAGACTGACAGACTGACAGACTGACAGACTGACAGACTGACAGACTGACAGACTGACAGACTGACAGACTGACAGACTGACAGACTGACAGACTGACAGACTGACAGACTGACAGACTGACAGACTGACAGACTGACAGACTGACAGACTGACAGACTGACAGACTGACAGACTGACAGACTGACAGACTGACAGACTGACAGACTGACAGACTGACAGACTGACAGACTGACAGACTGACAGACTGACAGACTGACAGACTGACAGACTGACAGACTGACAGACTGACAGACTGACAGACTGACAGACTGACAGACTGACAGACTGACAGACTGACAGACTGACAGACTGACAGACTGACAGACTGACAGACTGACAGACTGACAGACTGACAGACTGACAGACTGACAGACTGACAGACTGACAGACTGACAGACTGACAGACTGACAGACTGACAGACAGAAAGACATTTTTTTAATATGACTCCAATCGACTCAGGAGTGATCGGGAAATGTTTTTTAGGCAAAATTAAGAGGTCGAAATTTTTCATGAATACAATACTTTATTATACTCCGTAGAAGAAAGTAAAAAAAATATGGATTTATCTCAAATTAAAATTATGTAAGAATACATGCTTGATTTAAACTGTAAATTGTTAACTTTGTCCCAGAGCAAAAATTTCACGCTAATATGTTTTTTGTCTCTCCTGAAAAATTTGAAAAAGTGGAGATGACCGCTTTTTGCACCGAGGTCTTCATTATCATTATCGAAAAAACCATAACAGAAAGCTTTGGAAGTTGAGGTGCTTTTTTTTAAAGTTTTCCAATGTGGAAGTTGGAGCTTAAAGCTTTGGAAGTTGAAAGGTTTTCCAATGTGGAAAGCGTCACGTTTTGTGGAAAGCAAATGCTGACGCCAAACCATAAGTTTTTACCCATCCAAAAATCGCCCAACGCGCCTAAAGAAGTTATCACTTCAAAAATAATTGAACATGGTTTCCTATTATACTAAAGGCGCTTATTTCAAATTGTTTTTCTTAAATAAGTCGACCCCGCTCCCACTTCTTCCCTCACCCTCAAGCTTTTTTTAAAAATAATAAAAATTGTCGCACATAGGATTCGAACCAGGGACCAATAGCTTGCACCCCAACAGACATTGCGATTGAGCCACTCACAATTCTGGCATTAGTTGTTTAAATGTATTATAGGTGCAACAAATTAACGGCCGATTTCTTCACCGAGTACTAACGCTATTACCGGTATTAGACCCAAATTTGGTACTCAAATTGGTATCAAGTCATTTCTTCAGTACTAGCGCGCCTTAGTACTGACTTTGGTACGGAGTATTAGCTGGTACTCATTATTTCCTGGACCCTCAAAATCGAGGGTCTAACGATGTTAGTACTCGAATTTATGCCAATTTTATTTCTTCACCTATAATATAATACTGGCGTAGTCGCTTTTTATTGATTTGATTATATTATTCTGACATTGTTGTATGTGTAGTGTGGAATAATAAATGCCATCGATTGTAAAATGGATCACAATATTTTATTTCACTTTTTTAATATACATGATGTAGAAAATGGATTTGATTTTCGGCGGTGATTGTTTATTTCGCGATTTCGACGACGTAGAGAGTGTTGGGCAAGGAGTGATGAATCATTGATTTGACCGCCGAATCTACCATATGCCACTACAAAATACAATAAATAATTGAGATGATGTGGATTTTTTTGCATCACTTTACCTTGCAACATTGTGTCACGCACAATCACTAGTGTGAGTGAGAGATGGAGGCAGTCAACTTTAGGCGGTGAAAGTAACCAGACGGATCAGCAGAGTGTGACTTTTGGAATTGTATTGGGACCAAGTGGGAAATATAAATAAAAGATTGTCCTTTCTAAAAAGTTGTTATACCCGTATGGTGAAACCAAAGGGTATATTAACTTTGCTTTACCGTTTGTAACGCCAAGATCCCGTCATCACACACAAAAATGAATTACACCAGTGTGTTTAGAATGATAAAAAAAATTGAATTTTGCATGTCCGTCCGTCTGTCAGTCCGTCTGTCTGTCCGTCCGTCTGTCTGTCTGTGGCGCGGATTGCGGGCGCACGGATTGAGCTAGAGACTTGAAATTTTGCGCAGATTCGTTTTTCGTAAAATGCGAGGCTAAGTTCGTTAATGGGCAAAAATGGACCATTAGGGGGGGTACCCCCCATACGAACGAAAACGGTTTTTGTGAATATCTTAAAAACGGTGCATCTTATCAAAAAAGTCCAAGAACAAAAGTTATTTAGGATATGATTCTACATAAAACTCCCATACATCAAAATCCGATTGGAATAAATTTTAAAAAATCTTATTGGAAAGTTTGACTTCAAAGTGGAATTTGGGTACAACTGTTCGAATTTTGATACCAATATCACCATACGGGTCTCCAATGATTGCCAGTTTGGCAATTATAGCTTTTGTTATGTTTTTTAGTTTTCGTTAAAATTGCAAGAACGAGAAGCGGCCACTGCTGCATTTTTGCGTATCTTGCTGATTCCAATTGGGGCAGCGAGGCCTTTTTGCATCACCACTAATCGTACCACTAACCGCACTAAATTACACGTTTATACACAAATATTAATTGAACCGTACTCAAATTCACGGAACACAGCGAACAATAATATAAGAAAACCGTACTCAAATTCACGGAAATTCACGGCGAACAATAATATTTCAATTTCAAATGTCAAAATAGTGTCAAAATCGGTTTTAGACGTAATATCTTAGTTTTAGACGTATTTGCAGCTAGTACCGGCTGAAGAATTTAGCTCCGGTACTAGCGATGTGAAGAAATGCACAAGTACTAACTTTTCGTTGGTACCGAGTACCAGAGATAGTACCTTGACTAGCTAGCCTCCACTTTAGTACTCTGTGAAGAAATTGACCGTAAGCAAACTTTGATCGAAATTACACATTCAAAAAAGTGTTTGACGTATTTATAAATTCAAAAAAAAAAATTATGGTTGACGGATAAATCAACAAAGTTTTTTAAACGTATTTTCGTCACCAAATTTTTGAGTGACTGAATAGTGTAGCGTGGAAATGATTAGCTCCGAGTAAATGTTTCTGTGGGTTCAACTCCTCAGGTGGGATTTTTTTTATTTTTATACCCGTATGGTGAAACCAAAGGGTATATTAACTTTACCTTACCGTTTGTAACGCCAAGATCCCGTCATCGCACAAAAAAATGAATTACACCAGTGTGTTTAGAATGATAAAAATAATTAATTTCTGCATGTCCGTCCGTCTGCCCGTCTGTCCGTCTGTCTGTCCGTCTGTCCGTCTGTGGCGCGGATTGCGGGCGCACGGATTGAACAAGAGACTTGAAATTTTGCGCAGATCCGTTTTTCGTAAAATGCGAGGCTAAGTTCGTTAATGGGCAAAAATGGACCATTAGGGGGGGTACCCCCCATAAGAACGAAAATGATTTTTGCGAATATCTCGAAAACGGTGCATCTTATCAAAAAAGTCCAAGAACAAAAGTTATTTAGGATATGATTCTACATAAAACTCCCATACATCAAAATCCAATTGGAATAAATTTTAAAAAATCTTATTGGAAAGTTTGACTTCAAAGTGGAATTTTGGTACAACTGTTCGAATTTTGATACGAATATCACCATACGGGTTTTCAATAATTGCCAGATTGGCAATTATAGCTTTTGTTATGTTTTTGTGAAATTTTTGATTTTATTGTTTAAATGTTATTCATATATGTATTATAATAACCTTATAGGTTTTAATGCTTGTGTTCAAAATTTGAGAAGTACTCAACCGATTTGGACGAAGTTTTTAAGGGTAGGCCAACTGCAACACGGGGAAAGCTATGGCCTAATTGCAGATTTTTCAGTCCCATGACAAAATTTGTTTAAATAATTTTTAGAGGTCTTTCTTTGTAGTAAATTTGATTTTTGTGAAGCTTTATCGAGTTTTGAATATATTCATATATTAATTTTGTTTTGTTAAACACCAAATGAGCGCTGAAAATGATCTGAAATGGTCCAATACAGGAAAACCTGATATACAGGAAAACCTGAATTAGCCGGACTCGCACAGAACCAAAAAATTTGTCCGGCTGAGACAGATTTCCGGCTTATACAGGTTGGACTAAAAAACACGGGTTTTTTATTTTGTTTTACGATAATGTAACTATATACAAAACTATGTGATGAAACCTAGTAGTGTAAACTTTTGAATTTTTGCATTACTTTTGAGCCTAAAAATGTCCCAGTTCTTGAACAATGATCCGGTTTATAAAAAAAAAACATGTGTGTGCAGTGCACACGCGGTAGAAGTGAAACCTTAGGAAAACTAAACAGCGAGAGAATGAGACGAATGCGGTATCAGGGGTGGGATAGTTATAGCGTTTATTTATTATAATATTGGTACCAGGTTCAAAAGTAATATTATATTTTTATTGAAAATCTAATACCGGATTCGTGATCAGCGACCCCAAAAACCCTAAAATGCAAATTTTTCCGGGGAAAATGGGAAAAAGGATATTTTCATTATCCTTACAGGATCTTCCGTTTCGAATTTTGAAAATCTAATACCGGATTCGTGATCAGCGACCCCCAAAACCCTAAAATACAAATTTTTCCGGGGAAAAATGGGAAAAAGGATATTTATCCTTACAGGACCTTTCGTTTCGAATTTTGAAAATCTAATACCGGATTCGTGATCAGCGACCCCAAAAACCCCGTAGTGCCAATTTTTCCGGAGAAAAATGGGAAAAAGGATATTTTCATTATCCTTACAGGACCTTCCGTTTCGAATTTTGAAAATCTAATATCGGATTCGTGATCAGTGACCCCAAAAACCCTATAGTGCAAATTTTTCCGGGGAAAAATGGGAAAAAGGATATTTTCATTATCCTTACAGGACCTTCCGTTTCGAATTTTGAAAATCTAATATCGGATTCATGATCAGTGACCCCAAAAACCCTATAGTGCAAATTTTTCCGGGGAAAAATGGGAAAAAGGATATTTTCATTATCCTTACAGGACCTTCCGTTTCGAATTTTGAAAATCTAATACCGGATTCGTGATCAGCGACCCCAAAAACTCTAAAATGCAAATTTTTCCGGGGAAAAATGGGAAAAAGGATATTTTCATTATCCTTACAGGACCTTCCGTTTCGAATTTTGAAAATCTACATAGCTAAAAACCTGCTCCTGGCAACACAGATTATTTTGCAAAAAACCGCATAAAAATCGGTCCAGTAGTTTTTGAGTTTTGTAATCTCAGGCAGGCAGACAAACAATAAAACATCCATTTTTATTTATATACGAGTACATATGTATATATTGCAATTTATGACGAAACATAATTTATCGCCTCCTCTCTCCACTTCCTCCCTCCTAACACTTCTCCCTTCTCCCCTTTCCCTTCCCGTACCCCGCCCTCTTCCCCTACCCCTTCCCGCTTCCCATCAATCTTATTTACGATAAATTGACTGGCACCCATCTGTATTCTATCTCATTTTCTCGTAGGCTAAAATATCCTATCTCTTTTTACTGTCGTTTCATCGAGTTTGAAATCACTCACAACGCCGCTAAAGAAGTTTTCACTTCAAAAATATGTTTCTTCGACATACATGTGACAATAAAAAGTAGGAAGATTTCGAATTGATTTCAATTAGAGACGAGAGATGAAAAATACTCCCAATAAAACTGTTGTCTGACGTTTTTATGAAAGAAATTTTTCCTCTAAACTATGTCTTCCCTTCTCCTTGCTGAAACAAGATCTACTTACTTGAAGCGTCGTTTTATAACATAAGTTAATAACTTTGTGCAAGATTTTATGCATTTTCAAAACTTGCGGATATGGTTTTTAGCATAAACTATTGCTGTGGGTTTGAATAACCCTTCCGCAGCTTGGAAACGAACACAATCATTTTACATTGATTTTTCTGTTAAAATGTTCATAGAACTCCAATTAGAATTCAAACTATAGATTTATTTTGGTCTTTAGAACCTTTTTGGCTCAAAGTATTTTTCAGAAAATCCTAAAATCTTTTTTATTTGTATGGGGGAGGGGAGAGCAAATATTACGATTTTACCCACTGACTAGGGCAAATCAAATTTTTATGTCATGCTAGACACACTACTGCAACTATTTTTTTTATCGGGCGATTTGTTCTATGCTTTAGAAATGGTATACTAACTGTCAAAATATTTTTATATAGAAAAAAGTTTCCAGCTTATACAAAAAAAATTATCTCCGGGTTCGCGTTATGCAGGTTCCGGCTTATCCAGATTCATGGAAAACCATTTCAAAATCACGGGACTTGAAAACTGTTCGGCTTAGGTAGGTTTCCGGCTTATACAGGGTCCGGCTTATACAGGTTTAACTGTATCTAAAAAATCTAAGGAATGGTCAATTCGATGTGAAAAATAATAAATTTGATTTCATCATTTTACTCAAATAAATCATCAAATTTTTCATTAAAACTTATGTAAATAACTTAGTTTTTCAATACTCTGCCGTTGTTGGAAATTTAGCTTTAAGTTGGCCCTCCATTACCATGACTTTTCCCAATTGCAAAAAAATAGAGACACATTTATGTGAAGATACCTTGGCGAGAAAGGGAGACAAGAATCAACTGCAAAAATTTGTCGGCAACTGCAAAAATAATTTCCCCTCTTTTTTTATGGCGATTTTATGGTTGCAGTTGACGGACTTGAACTTTTTTATAGCGATTTCTACTGCAATCACACATTGTCCCTGTAAGTGAATAGTGAGCACAGACACATACAAAGTGCTATTATAGCATAGCTGTCATTTTTCATGTAGTTCAAACACACACATGCAGCTGCATAGCTTTATTTCTATGCTAATTTGAACCTTATATTCATAGCATAAGGTTTGATATGATTGCTATAAAGTTGTTAAACTGGAAGGGAAAGCGTTTATACTTGTACTAGCTTGAAAGAACCCGGCGTTGCCCGGGTAGTAATAAATTTTTGAATATGAAAAAATCCTTTTTTTTCAAAAGTATTTTGATGTATAGAAAAATTATGCAGTAATTATATTTCAAACAATTTTCTGTTCATATTTTTTTTGGTTTGACGCACTGTTTTCAACAAAATTGCAAATATTTTTTCCATCTGCTTGGGAGAAAGGGAATAGAGCGAATTCCCTTATTGCCAGACACTTAAGATTTTTGCATTTATGTTGTAACATATGTTGAACAACCATAAAATAGTTTCAGAGATAGCTGAGGAGGGGATTGGTCGAAAATTTACCCTGACAGATAACCTATCCAACACTAAAAATTGTATAAAAATCCGTTCTGTAGTTTAGTAGATAGCAGGAGAGGGGGCTCGCACCATGTAGAGCGGAGTAGTTTGAGTATATGAAAATTTCTTTTATGATTGACCTGCCCAACACTGAAAACCGTATTCAAATCCCTTCAGTGGTTCAGAAGATAACAGGCGAGGGGGTGAAAGGGAAGCCGATACCGCGACCACACCTAACTATAAATCGTGGTCATGATACATAGTCTATGTTGGTGCAGTAGTTCTTGAGTTTATACGTTACTCCGTCTCACAAATCAAAAAAAAATATAACTCTATCTCACAAATAAAAAAAAAAACGTTTCCGCACCCCAATAAGTTTGTTGCTGCATTCCAGATTGGGGACCTCCACACTATATGTGTATCAAACCAAAGCAATCGCTGGACACAAAAATGAACTACACCAGGGTGTTTGGAATGACAAAAGATTTTAATTTTAGCATGTCCGACCCTCTGTCTGCCCGTCTGTCGTCTGTCCGTCTATATATCCGTGAATATCATAACTTTCGGAAGGATTGAGCTAGAGATTTGAAATATTTTCAGTTGCGTTTCTCGTAAGGGTATATTAACTTTGCTTTACCGTTTGTAACGCCAAGATCCCGTCATCACACACAAAAATGAATTACACCAGTGTGTTTAGAATGATAAAAAAAATTAAATTTTGCATGTCCGTCCGTCCGTCTGTCTGTCTGTCTGTCCGTCCGTCTGTCTGTCTGTGGCGCGGATTGCGGGCGCACGGATTGAGCTACAGACTTGAAATTTTGCACAGGTCCGTTTTTCGTAAAATGCAAGGCTAAGTGGACCATTAGGGGGGGTACCCCCCATACGAATGAAACCGATTTTTGCGAATATCTCATAAACGGTGCATCTTATAAAAAAAAGTCCTAGAACAAAAGTTTTTTAGAATATAATTCTACATAAAACTTCCATACATCAAAATCCGATTGGAATAAATTTTAAAAAATCTTATTGAAAAGTTTTACTTCAAAGAGGAATTTTCATACAATTGTTCGAATTTTGATACGAATATCACCATACGGGTCTCCAATGATTGCCAGATTGGGAATTATAGCTTTTGTTATGTTTTGAATATGATTTTACATAACTTATCTATACATCAAAATTCAGTTAGACTACCTCTTTCCCCTCCCCCATACCCATTGAATACTTTTTCCTTATTTTCTCGATTTTCTCGAAAACGGTGCATCGTATCGAAAAGTTTATAACGACGAAATGTGTTTAGAATATGATTTTATACAACTTATCTATCCAGTTGGACCACTCCTACCTCCCGCTCCCATACAAATAGATTTTTTTAAATAAACGAATTGGTCGGTGACAAAATACATTATTTAAATTCGTTCTCTATAAAATGAATAATTTAAATTATCAAATTGCACAAAAGCAGTGGATGAATAAAGGAAATTTGTGTTGATGCAAGTCCAGATTCTATGTGCCGCTAACCTCACATTTGGAAATCACTATGTTCTGGAAAAAATCACAAAATTCAACACCAATCCATTTACGTTCACGTGGTCACTGAGTAAATTCCTTGATTCACTTCGTTGTACACAAAATAAAATACTTTCGACGATTTAAAAGTGGGAAAAACAGCGATAATTTGCGCACTATATCGAAAAACAACCGCTTCGCATCGATCATCAATGAGGAAAGAGCAAATATATTTCTCAGTTGTCAAATGCGACTCTGAGAGCGTAACGGGATCTGTTGGCGATAAAATTATTGTGAGGTACAAAATTTTCCGTTTTTCAATTCCAAATACAATATTTTCTCTTTCCATACCAAAATCCCATACAATATGCAAATTTCAATTTTTCCGATATTCCTGCTTTTCCCCAAAATTTTTCTCGACTTTTCCAACAAAACGAAAAAAGATTCGAGATTTTTGATTTGGAATTACTGAAAGTGCAAACCAGAAAACCGCTCCCCTGAAAGTATGCAATTTCGGTTTTCCAAGATTTTCCAACTTTTCCGGTAGAAATTTCCAATTTTCGGCTCCGTTGTGTTTTTATATGTTGCAATACGAATCCAACAAAAAAAACCCCATGCAAATCGGATTATATTCAGCCGAGTTATGGATAGTCAAACGGACCACGATTCATTTTTATATATAAAGATTCAGTCATTCCTATTTAGATCTATACAGGGTGACCAGAAATAACTCGGACAAACATTTTTTAACTTTTTTATTGATTAGTAAGAAAAAACAAAAAACTAATAGTTCATAACAATAATATGGTTAGTTGTAAACAACAAAACATAAAGGTTTTCGCAGTGTGAGCCTTTTGCTGAGATACATAGCTTCAGTCGTTTTGAAAAATTTTCAGCTGTGTCCCGTAGCTCCTCAAGGGATATTTTGTTCCACTCAAGACACAAATTTTGTTTTAAGGACTCCAAACTTTTATGGCGTTTAGAACAGGCTCTACTTTCTAAAATGACCATATGGTATAATCCATTGGGTTCAGATCTGGTGAATACAGTGGCCATTAAACTGAAGTGATGAAATCAGGAAAATTGACGCTACACCAATCTTGGACAGATTTTGATCTATGGGCCGGTCCAGAGTCTTGTTGAAAGGTCCATTGCTGATTGCTGAAATGTTTTTCGACCCAGGGAAGTACCATGGCCTCCAATATATCTATCTGATAAACGTCTTTATTGATTTTGACGCCTTTTTCAACGCAAACTAAGGATGTTTGGCCGGTAGCACAAATTCTAGCCCAAACCATTAGTGATTCTGCATTTTAGCGACGAGTAAGGATTCTAGATTTTCCAGGTGCGTCTTTTGCCCAAATCCTGTCATTTTGATGGTTGTACGACTGCTCAATGGAAAAGAGTTTTTTGTCAGTGAAATTTTTTTTTTCCAATTTTCACCAGCGGTTCGCTGTAAGAGCTGCCGATATCTTTTGAGCCGTACTATTTTATTTTCAAATGTTAACAGCTGCATTTATCAGAGTTTATAAGGCTTTAGGATAAGCTAATTTTTTGCTATTAGTCGCACCGTTTCTCCCGCAATGTCAGTTTCACGTGAAATTTTTCTCGAAGAGACCCTTGGATTTCATTGAATTGGCTGTTTGATGATGTTCCGAGTTTTCCTAGTATTTACTGTCCATTTCCGACCTCTTACTGGACGGTCCCCTCCATAACCAAGCAAACAAAATTGCATCGGACACTGTTTACCGCGCAACTCCATGCAATTTAACAATGTCACAGTGCTGTTTACCGGCTTTAAACAAAGAAATAATTCCAACATAATTTTTCGTCAGATTGTAGCGTCATAATTATTCGCGGTAGACTTTCACTTCCCGAGTGAAAAATTTAGACTGAATCCCCAACAACTATAATACATTAACAGAATATCCTAAAAATACCTTTGTTTTCCGTCAACTCAAAATAAAATTTGTCCGAGTTATTTCTGGTCACCCTGTATAAGTTTATCTTGCTCTAGTTTTCTGCATTTTTTTGCAGTTACAGAAGTCATAGTAATGGAGATGTGATGAATTGCAGTTCAACCTTTTCCAAACCTGATGCAATACATCACCCTTCTTAAGCCAAAGTTCCAACTTAGAACGTTGACCCACAAAAAATATCCAAATCATGGATAATTAAATTTAACAAATAAGCCAAATGATACAAAGTCCCAACTTAGAACGTTGACCCATAAAAATCATGGATAATTAAATTAACCAATGCACTCTGGTCATTGTACTTTGGTCAAACCATTTCATTTATTCAATAAAACTTTACAATCAAATATGCCAAAAGTGCACAAAGTGCACTCCGGTCACTGTACTTTGTACCTGCTATAAACCTTCCATCATAATACTTCCGCCATACAAACCAATAAACCCAAAACGTACAAAAAACGTTTATCAAAGGCACGCGACAAACGCGATCCTATTTCACAACAATTATTTTGTTGTATGTCGATCTTATTTCATCATAATACTTCCGCCATACAAACCAATAAACCCAAAACGTACACACGACCAGTGCAATTAATTAATTTCACAATTCACCTTTGAATTGAATTTTTTACTTACGTTGCAATTTCGCCCATTCAACAAGAATTAGGAAATTGCCTGAACGACAAAAGATTGTCCAGGTCAGGAATGTTATAAAAGCAAGTGAAGATCGGTGAAGAAGTTAGTTGGTTAATTAGTGAAGTCAGTCGAGAGAGTCGAGTTAGTCGAAGTTAAAAGATCTGACAGTTAGTAGTTAGTCAAAGGAGTTGGTTAAAAACGTAGTTTCTAGAGTTTTTGTAAGAATCTTTTCTTTTGGAGTTTACCAATAAGTGAGTGGAAATAAAAGTCAGCGGGAATTATTCGTATCAGCCGAAGTTCGATTTAACAAATTTAAATAAAAATAAAAATAATAAAAAGTTAATGCGGATAGTTGGTTCTAAACAGTTCCTTTGTGATTTAAAACTTAAAAATCCGTTAATTCTGTGCATTTTAAAAAAACATAAACGAATTATTTGTAAAATTAAGAACAGTAAAAGAGAAATTAAATTGATGTTGTAAATTTATAAATAACAATACAAGTGTAAATCGATTGGTAGTAAGAGACATAAATAAATACTTAAAATTAAATTAAAAAGTGTTTCAATTTTTGACAAACTATAGTCGTGCCGATTAAGGGTTGAGGTTACATAACAGAGATCCTCCTTTAATGATTAATTATAAGCGCAAATTTTGACAAAGCTATTATTATATTGTATTAATTTGAAAAAAAAAAGAATTGTTTTGTTTTTGGTAACACTCTAAAGGAATAAAAATATTGAAATCACTTTGCCTGAGGAGTGAAAAATATTTAAATTTTTAAAATTGAAATATTTATCAAATATTTAAAAAAAAATTGAAAGATATTTGAAAATAAAATAATTTTGTGAAAATAAAATAGTTTAGTTTTGTGATAATAAAATAGTTTAGTTTTGTGATAATAAAATAGTTAATATCGTTGGAATTATCTTGCTTTGCAGTACTGGTTGGTAAATAATATTTTAATTACTTTGTTTTAGCATATTCTGATAACTTTTTTCTCCCAAAAATTTGAATTTTAATTCATTTCAACATGAAAAATACAAAGGTTTTATCAAGAACTTGAATTACGTGGTCTATTCTTGCTGAGCGAATAAAGACTTGATAAAAATGTTAGGAGGCGACACTGGTAAATCTTTAACCACAAATGGTTTAAAAATTAGAAATTAAATACACGTTACAGACGAGACTTAATCTTTCAGAGAATCATTCAAAATATTTATCATTGATAAATAATAATCACACAGCATGAATAACAGATGATGTCATAACGGACACCCTCTACATCATAAGCCGTAATCGATTGGTGTCTATAACTGATACTATGGTTTGGTCGGGTATCTATCACGCCATGAATTTCGGAGAAGACCGTTTAAAGATTCAAAACAATCACGAAAACTATATGACGGAAACATGGAGGAGACAATTTCAATTTGAGTGTCCAGTAGAGTCTATGACAAAACCAATGGAGAATGGACGTCGTGGAGACCTTATCCATGTCAATTTCAACAGGCCAATATTTCAGGACAGTGATGGGCGTCGTCTTTTCCTTTTGCCAGTAAATTTAAATAATAGACACTGGGCACTTGCTACGTATAAAGAAGGTACAGAGTATTTTGACTACATTGATAGCATTGTATCTAGCCGAAACTTGGATACTTTGTACAGTCATTTACTGCAACTTTGGGCTAGAAAAGTTAGTGGGCACTCTAGCTTAACCATGCGTGTACGTTCAGATGTTGCAATACAGCAAGATGCTTACAATTGTGGCATCCACGTATTGATAAACGCGGAGCTGGCGGTGGCAGGTTGTTCCACTTACATTGGTCGAAATTTTAATATGAAAACAGAAAGAACTAGATTTTGGAATATTTTGATTCGCCATGAGTTGAGCAGGACAAACCTTCAAAGACTTTCACAACAAAATTGCAGTGCCGAAAATATGATTGTTCATGAAAGTGTGGCTACCGAAAGTGAAAGAAAAAATACTATTGTCAAAATGGAAGTGGACGACAAAGTAATTATTTCCTTGAATAATGTTGAAAGTCCAGGATGGCAACAATTTTTGGTGTTTATTTACTCAAAAAAATTCAAGGACAATATGTTACCTATAGCAATGGCAAAACTTTTGATAGCCGAATGGGTTCAATCGTTACCAGGTGCTTTCCAAAATAACATTCTTGTCCTTTCACCTACAACATTTGATGAGAATTTCTTATTTGTTAAACCGCTCCATGACACCGGCAAATTCACATACGGCTTAGCCATGTTACCATTATTTTATGAACCGTCACACTACCTTTGTGTTACGTACCAACGAGATTACAAATGTAAGGTCCATGCAACTTATGATCTTGTTGTAACTAAAACCTTAAGAACGTTTCTGTTGTCGATTGGAAAACATCTGTATGGTAAATCCGTGGTCTGGCGTCTGCGGCAGGGGGGAATATGCCGACTGTTGTTGGCTCCGTAACCTGTTTAGCAGCATCGAGTCCTCACCTCTGTGCCGGTCATGTTTCGGGCAGGGGAGCGAGTCTCGATGGTTGTAACATATACCATGTTACGATTCGCAAGTGTACGCGTTGCCTCCTCGTGGCGACCACCGGTAACTAGTTATCTAGGCTAAAACGCGACGCTAAAGGAGAACACCTTGACAAAAAACCCCAAATTCAAGGTGGAACAGCATACGCCGAGGAATGAATGGCTAGGGGGTTATCTAGTCTCTAGTATGCGAACTCAGGATACCTGGCGACCTCCTGTTTTAAGTAGCCTTACGCCCGTACAGGAGCTCTGCGGGCGCGGACATCTTTTCTCCGTTACTCGTGGGACCAAGATAGAGTCTAAAAATTTAAAGGAGAAAGACCCCTCCCCAAATAGGTCTACGGAGACGGACCCCTCCGACAAAAAGTCCACCCCTACCTCGAGGGTCAAAAAGAGGAGAAAGAGGCTATCGGGTTGCCAACTGCGCAAACGACAGCTTCAGAAAAGGATGTTACTAGCGGAAGCCAGCGTTAAGCAGGCAGCCACAGTAACAACTTGTTTAGGGACCCGACAGGAAAACCCGGGGCCCAGTCGGGAGGCCACTGACACTACCGACAAGCAACGGGTTCTTCAGTCGGAGAAGTCTTCTGCCGACTCTTGTAAGCAGAGCAGCTACAACGCTCGTAGAAGGCTGAAACGGCAACGGGAAAGGGTGAAGCAGGTTGCATCAGGAGCCAAAACCAACCCGGGCGATCTTTGTTCGACCGGGCAGGAAGCCGCTTCAGACTCTGCTACTCAACCAGACCAAGCAACAATGCCTAATACTAGCGCTGTTGCTTCAAAGACGCTAAAGAGAGGCCGGTCAGCGGACGAAGAGAAGAAAACTCCGGCATCAAAGAAGCGAAAGGAAAGAGGAACCCCGAAGTCCTTCGCGCGGGTAGTAAGAGGCGATGAGACTGCTGCTATAGAGGTCGCAATCATCGATTCTGGCTCACCTGGGGGAAGAATTCCGAGGGAGCGTCAGCCTGTCGTACTGGAAGCCCTTGAAGCAGCTTTTGATGATGCGGAGGCAGCTGCGGTAGCTACAGTGGACAGTCTGCCAATCCTCTTCCTACGCAGTGGATTCCGCAACGATATTTTCTGGGCGACATGTGTGAACCAACACACGGTTGACTTCCTGAGAACGAAAGTTGCGGAATTCAGATTTCCTGGGTGGGAGGCATCCTTGCGGGTTGTGGGCAAGGATGAAATTCCCAGACTGGAGAGGATGACCGTAATGGTGAAAGGCAAACCGCCCCGCCCGGTGCCGGACATCTTACGGGTCATCAAAAAGCAAAACAAACTCAACACCGAACTATGGGCGACCTATCACTCTGCGGAGGTCTCCGATGGCCTTTTCATTGCGGTAGGGGTCGACCAGGTTTCGGCTGAAGAGTTGAGGCGGATGGATGGGCTGGTGCACTATCGGCTGGGCAGGCTTAGGTTTAAGCTGGGCTTCTCCAAGGAGGATACCAATGCACAAACCGTAGAGCCGGTGGCAGATCCGAGCAGTGCAGCGGCATCTACAGCGGAAAGGACGGAACCATTGTTACCCCCGGTACAGGACGCAAATAAGGCGACCAGTACTGTGGTGGGGGCGACGGGAGCCGTAGGAGCCACCTCCGTGGCGAAGCCCGTAGAGGGAGCTTCACAGGAGGAGGCCTCCCCTTCTAGGCTACTCACGGTTAACACCGATGAGAAAGACGAGTTGCTGGAGAGTGAGGTTCTCTCTTCTGATGACACCCTCACGGAAGAGTTTGATATGGGGGATGCTCAATCTTAATATGAGTGTCCTCCAAATTAATCTACATCGTAGCAGGGCGGCTTCGGCTACCCTGCTTCAACTGTTCAAGGAGAATAAAGTGGACGTCGCTCTAATTCAAGAACCATGGACGTTAAATGACATGGTTTCAGGATTCGGGGCAGCCCTACATATTTTTCAAGGAAGGAATATAGGTAGACCCAGAACGTGCATCGTAGCTAGGAAGGAACTGAACTTGTTCTCGATCCCCCTAGCTCCATCTACAGATGTAACGGCAATATTGTGGGAATGGTCCGCAGAAGGTAGGAGGGAACAGATGGTATTGGCCTCTGTATACCTCCCATATGATGCACCAACCCTTCCACCATCCCGGGAGCTCGAGGAACTGGTAAGTTACGCCAGCAGTAACCGGAAAAATTTAGTATTCGGGTGCGATGCAAACGCGCACCACACAGGCTGGGGAAGCTCAGACTGTAACGATCGAGGTAAGTCACTCTTTGATTATGTATCAAGTACTAACCTACATGTTTTGAATCGCGGGGTAGAGCCCACGTTCATAACCCGCGTCCGTAGGGAAGTCTTAGATATAACCTTGGCTAGCGGGAGCGCTGTGAATCTGGTTCAGGACTGGCGAGTTTCGGACGAGGCTAGCCTCTCAGACCATAGATATATTCGCTTCAAGCTAGGCAGAGTAAAGAAAGTAGCACCCGAATTTAGAAACCCGTCGAAAACGAACTGGGCGCTGTTTGGGGAACTACTAGCTCAAAAATTGGAGGGAGTCAATGCCCCTAACTTTAATAGCAGGGATGACATTGACAACGAGACGGAGATACTGACGACAATTCTAAAGTCATCCTTCGAGTCTTCATGTCCTCTCAGAAAGACTAAGGGGGACTCAAGTACCCCCTGGCTGACTGGGGAGATCATGGAGAAGCGAAGAACGGTCAGGAAACTGTATAATAAAGCCAAAAATCACAACCGTGAGCAGGACTGGGATACATACCAATCTGCTCTTCGGAAGTATAAGGCAATGATACGCAGAGCTAAGAGGAACTCTTGGCGTTTATTCTGCGATAGCGTTAACAGCATCGGGGAGACCGCAAGACTAAAGAAATTCCTATCGAAAACCCATACACAACCTGAACTCATTGTTGCAAGCAATGGAAGCAGGGCTGGATCATGTGGGGAGTCTTTGGAGATCCTGATGGAAGAACACTTCCCAGGATGTTTTGCGGGGCGAGACCGAGCTGGGGTTTTTGTAGAGGAAGCTTGGGTTCAACCAGCTAACTCTGCAGCTTTTATAACAGCGAGTAAAGTCAAATGGGCGGTAGACTCATTCCGACCATACAAATCACCGGGGAGGGATGGCTTATACCCAGCTATCCTGCAGCACGCCATGGATCACATCTGTGAAAGGATGGTCAATTTATTCAAGGCATGTTTGGACTGGTGCTATACACCTCGCCTTTGGCAAGAAGTTCGAGTGGTTTTCATACCGAAAGTCGGCCGGGTGGAGCATGCGTCAGCGAAGGCCTGGCGACCAATAAGTCTAACTTCCTTCATGCTCAAGACCCTGGAAAGAATTTGCGATAGGGAATTAAGGGAAACCCTGCCAGCCGGGCTGTTATCAAACAACCAGCATGCATACATCAAGGGCCAATCCGTGGAGACAGCTTTACATGAGGTCATACACAGGATAGAGAAGGGCTTCCTTTTTAAGGAATCAACCCTGGGGGTCTTTATCGATGTAGAAGGGGCTTTCAATAATATCCTTATAGGCAAAATAATAGAGGTTCTTGGCGCAAGCAATGTTGATCATGGAACGAGAATGTGGATCGCGCATATGCTTGAAAATCGCAGAATCTTCGCATCTCTGGGGGATCAAACTAGAGAGGGAATAGTTCACAGGGGGACTCCTCAAGGAGGAATACTCTCACCCTTACTTTGGGTGCTGGTGATGAATAACCTCTTACTTGATCTGGACAGACAGGGATTCCGAGTCGTCTGTTACGCAGACGACTTGGTAATCCTTGTAACCGGCAAATTTGAAACAGAACTCAGCGGGCTAGCCCGGACAGCCATTAACCTGGTATGCAACTGGGCTGAAGGTAACGGTCTAAAGGTTAATCCGTCCAAAACCGAGCTCTGTTTGTTCACAAAGAAAAACAAATTACCAAGATTGACCACAGCAAGGATTGGCTCCATCAGTTTAGAACTGAAAGACAAGGTCAAATACTTAGGGGTCATACTGGACAGACGGCTCACCTGGACACCTCATTTAGAAGACAGGGCGAGCAGAGCATATAGAGCCTTTGGAATGTGCAGGAGGGCTATAGGAGGGAATTGGGGCCTGCAACCAAAAATGGTCAAATGGCTATATACGGTAGTAATCCGCCCGATTTTAACTTATGGCTCTCCTGTATGGTGGAAGGCACTGGAAACGGCATCAAAGCGGAAAATACTGGAAAGAGTGCAGCGACAGTGCTGTTTGAGCACATTGGGCGCTTTAAGATCCACCTCTACAAGGTCAATGGAGGTTATCTTGAATCTACCCCCTATCGAGCTGCACGTTAAACATATGGCGGCGGGGGCGGCCATAAGGCTACACCTCGCCGGAACTTGGACTCATGCGGGACAGGGCGTTCCACATGAGTCCATTATCGATTTCGTAAAGTCTAAAGTACCCGCTCTATCTTTAGAAAGCGACTTGCAGCCGGAGTCCTACCTGGAGGCCAATGTTTGTAAGAGCATTGATCTCCGGGGCAAGTGGGAGACAGGAGTTGTCACACCACCTGAAGCGGACATAACGGTATATACAGACGGCTCCAAGATGGATAACCTGACTGGCGCTGGACTGTTCTGCGAGGAGCTCGGAGTGGAGCGATCGTTCAAATTAGACAACCATGCTACGGTCTTTCAAGCCGAAGTTATGGCAATCAAAAAAGCGAGTCTGCTTCTGTTGGACCTTGCAGTGACTGAAAAGGATATCTGCATCTGCTCAGACAGTCAAGCAGCCATCAAAGCGATTTCTTCACACACTGCCAAATCTAAGCTTGTGCAGTCATGTAAGGAAGACCTAAAGAGACTCTCCGAAACCAACCACCTTAAAATGGTTTGGGTTCCTGGGCATAGTAATATTCCTGGAAATGAGAAGGCAGATGAACTTGCTCGTAAGGGTACATGTATGGACAGTCAACCCATTTCTGTTGGGTTTCCGATTCAAACCCTTAAACTGCAACTTAAGCAGTGGGCGGATCAGGAAAACCAACAACTTTGGTCCATGTGTCAGATCGGCACTACAACAAAGGAATTATGGGGTGGCTTAAATGCAAACCTTACTAAGAGCCTCTTAAATCTGGAACGGAATCCCCTTCGTCTAACGACTTGGATTCTAACTGGGCTCTCCTTTCTGAAGGATCACGCCTTCAAGATGAGGCTGGTCGATAATTCACAATGCAGGGGTTCCGGGGAAAAGCAGGAAACGGTGGAGCATTTCTTGAGTCACTGTCCAGCCTTAACCCGTACTCGCGTCAAATGCTTCGGCCATCCCTTTCTAGAGGAACTCCATGAGGCAGGAACTCAGGGCTGGGAGCCGAGTCGGAAATATATAGCACTGTCGGGATGGCTGAACAACCGGACTTGAGCTCAATCTACTCCAGCGAGGGACATCGGAGGTGTACAATGGGCCCAACTTGAGGCCTGCGTGCGTGGGGTTCCCTGGTGAACCCCCCTCCTATCAAACCAACCAACCAAATCCGTGCGAATAACCGTTTCTCTCAAAAAGGACAAAGATTCCGAAACAGTCGGAAATAATGACATAAATCGTTATTTTTGTCACAAAATTTACCAAATATACACCGGGTGTACCACTTTGTTTCCCGTGTTAGAAGCAGACATTTCCAAAAATGCTTATCTCGTAACTCGACCCAAAATTGTCAAAAACACTGCAAAGAAGAACAAAAAAAGCTTATCCGATCAAGAAGACGAGCAACACCGTCCTAAAATTAATAAGATACGTTGCCTAGATTCATCTCCACAATTAAATGCGGGAATTCAATCTAAAAACATAACAAAAGCTATAATTGCCAATCTGGCAATCATTGGAGACCCGTATGGTGATATTCGTATCAAAATTCGAACAGTTATACCAAAATTCCACTTTGAAGTCAAACTTTCCAATAAGATTTTTTAAAATTTATTCCAATCGGATTTTGATGTATGGGAGTTTTATGTAGAATCATATCCTAAATAACTTTTGTTCTTGGACTTTTTTGATAAGATGCACCGTTTTTGAGAAATTCGCAGAAAACTTTTTCGTTCGTATGGGGGGTACCCCCCCTAATGGTCCATTTTTGCCCATTAACGAACTTAGCCTCGCATTTTACGAAAAACGGATCTGTGCAAACTTTCAAGTCTCTAGCTCAATCCGTGCGCCCGCAATCCGCGCCACAGACAGACGGACGGACAGACGGACGGACGGACAGACAGACGGACATGCAAAATTCAACTTTTTTTATCATTCTAAACACACTGGTGTAATTCATTTTTTTGTGCGATGACGGGATCTTGGCGTTACAAACGGTAAGGCAAATCTAATATACCCTTTGGTTTCACCATACGGGTATAAATATAGATCCGCTGCAACGAACATACGGCGTGGAAAAGCTAAATCAAAGAATTCTATGGGTTTATACAAAGCGGCAAAAGTTAGCAACCCACTACCCAACTCGTTAGGAATTTTTGGTGTCAAAATCTGCCAATATTGCGGAGCTATTATGTTTTCTATGAAAACAGCCAAGTGTTGTCGTGAAGGAAAAGTACAGTTGCCGCGTATAGAAATTGAACAATACCCAGAACCGTTGCGTTCTCTCTACATGGGTACACATCCGAAATGGAAAGAGTACATACAACATGCCCGAATGTACAATAATTATATGGCGTTTGCGTCCACTTGTTTTTCACGCCGCTCCGATTTTAGCAAAAGAGGAGTGCCAGTAGTTACTGTACAAGGGAAAATGATGCACCGTCAGTCGCACCTGTTTCCACACGGAACCCACGAACCTGCTTTTGCGGAATACTTTTTCTATGATGTACAGTGGCGAGAATATAAATAGGGATTTTTTTTTTAAATGAGCATTTTACGGTTTTTTGTTCAAGTGTACACTATGTGGAGAATATATTTACATTTGCGTTTATATATAAGTGTCTTCATCTACATAAGGCCAAAAATTTGAGGGAATTGGACATTTAGACAAGTAGTATTCATCATTAATTACAACACTTCGAATTATGTACGAGAAAATAAATAGGGAAAATACCTTTATGTTTAAGATAAAATACTACTATTAGGTTAAAATATTTATTTAATTTTAACAAACTACTCAGTCGGCAGGCCCTTATTTTAGTACTTAGTCGGCAGACCGACTAACTTTTTGACGTGGATACGTCTTGGATTTTGGTTATGGGGGTACAAATTAGAAAATCGGCTTGCTGCCATGATAACAAATTTGTAATCGATGAAACTCGATAGTTTGTGGTGACATCCGAACAGAAACTGTGTTATAAGATCCGGCCTACATTAAAGCATTGTTTAGGGTATTTTGTTATGTTAAACTATGTTCAATTATCTTTTTAAGAATCAAAATCTAAATTTTCACTGCCGCTGTTATGCTGTGTTTGCTGCTTGTAGTACAGATTTCACATTTATACTCTTTTTATGCTTCTCCTTTATGTGTATTGAATCTGATGTATTGAAAGCCATGTTATTTCGTTCTTTTCGCTCTGAAAAGTGTCGCTCTTAACGGCAAAATCGTTTGCTGGGGTTTCCGACTCTCGTTCTTGGGAACGAAAATGATTTCTATTTAAGTTTTCGCTTCTTGTTCAAAGCGGTTAGTGAGTTTCGCATAAAAATGAATGAGAGCCTCGAGCGATGGCTTTTTGGTATGATGCACACACACATGTAAGTATGCATTTTACTAGTGAGAGAACGATATTTCGCTCCCAGCATTATAGTTGTGTTCAGGGTTGTGAGATTTTTGATCTTCGAAATCGTAGTAAATCGGCCGAAAAATAGTAGTAGAATCGATGAAATAGTAATTTATGTAAAACCTTCGTCATTATATATATAACTAATTTGAACGAAAGACTAGAAATGGGAATGTTTTGAACACTGTATGTATGATATTAGGTCTGTTCGATATAGTTCGATGGACTTACTCCGAGTATTTTTACTTTACTCCACAAAAGGGCGCATTTTCTTACTCTGAATTTGTTTTTATCGAACAACTTGGAGTAAGTTCAGAGTAAATCACAAACTCTATATTATGAGTTTATAATTATAGATTATAAAATATAACAAATATAATAAATAAAACCCGAAACTACTCAAGAATATATATTGGAAATAATTTATGATGTCTTTTGTTGCATTTCTTCTTCCAAACACTGTTTCTTCCAAACAGAGAGGTTATGTCTGACAAATATCAGCTCTCAAAAGTTTACTCCAGCTAAAAGCAAGAGTAAGTCCAGGACTGTCCTGGACTTACACTTTTCTGTTCGATATGTGTTCGGAGTATGTCCAGGACTTATATCGAACAGAAAAGAGTAAAAATTTTTACTCCGAGTAAGTCCAGGACTCATATCGAACAGACCTATTTACTTCATACTTCTCTTATCATAAACCAATCTATATCTATATATATAAAAATGGATGTTTGTTTGTCTGTCTGTTTGTCTGTCTGTTTGTTTGAGATTACAAAACTCAAAAACTACTGGACCGATTTTTACGCGGTTTTTTGCAAAATGATCTTCGTTGCCAGGAGCAGGTTTTTAGCTATGTAGATTTTCAAAATTCGAAACGGAAGGTCCTGTAAGGATAATGAAAATATCCTTTTTCCCATTTTTCCCCGGAAAAATTTGCATTATAGGGTTTTTGGGGTCGCTGATCACGAATCCGGTATTAGATTTTCAAAATTCGAAACGGAAGGTCCTGTAAGGATAATGAAAATATCCTTTTTCCCATTTCTCCCCGGAAAAATTTGCATTATAGGGTTTTTGGGGTCGCTGATCACGAATCCGGTATTAGATTTTCAAAATTCGAAACGGAAGGTCCTGTAAGGATAATGAAAATATCCTTTTTCCCATTTCTCCCCGGAAAAATTTTCATTATAGGGTTTTTGGGGTCGCTGATCACGAATCCGGTATTAGATTTTCAAAATTCGAAACGGAAGGTCCTGTAAGGATAATGAAAATATCCTTTTTCCCATTTCTCCCCGGAAAAATTTGCATTATGGGGTTTTTGGGATCGCTGATCACGAATTCGGTATTAGATTTTCAAAATTCGAAACGGAAGGTCCTGTAAGGATAAATATCCTTTTTCCCTTTTTTCCCCGGAAAAATTGGCATAATAGGGTTTTTGGGGTCGCTGATCACGAATCCGGTATTAGATTTTGAAAAATTCGAAACGGGAGGTCCTGTAAGGATAACGCAAATGTCCTTTTTCCCGTTTTCCCGAAAAAATTGGTATTAAGGGGTTTTCAGGGTCGCTGATTACGAATCCGGCGTTTCAGTTTCAATAACACTAACGAAAGGTCCTGTAAGGATTACGTTGATTTTCAAGTTTTTTTAAGTTGGTTTTTTGGCATTCTAAATCCATGTTTTTCCCAAAATGATCCGCGTTCTCAGGAGCAGCTTTTTCGCTATCGAAATAGAGCGTAAAGATCATGCACAACATTGGAACAAAATAAAGTGAATTATAAAGAAAAAAATAACAAAAACCCAAACTTAAAAATTTTCAAAATATTCATATGGCCAAAAAGTACTCCAGAGGGTTGCTAGAACCCGTAAGGGATACCCAAGCAGAAAAATAACTGAATTAGCAAATAATAGACGGCACTAGGTGCCGGTAAAAAGATTAGAAATGGACTGAGTAGTCCTAGACCAAAAAATGATAAAGCTTCTACCTGAAGATAAGTGATTACGTGAGTCACCTCCAGTCAGTACTGATCCCTAATTAATTACTTATTACTGATCACTAATTGGGGCTTAATTGCACCCATAATTCCTAGGACTTAATTTATTGTGTTAATTACCAATAGGATTTACCCAAAAATATCCTTGATTAACTATTTTATAATCGCCATATGTTGCAGGTAAATTTTTAAGTCGGAGCAATAAAATAATGTTATTAATCTGGGTTTATAATTTCCCTTATCTAAAAATACCAATTAAATTTTTTTTATTAGTTTCTCTTAATAAGTTTTTACCAAAATAAAACATAACAAAAGCTATAATTGCCAATCTGGCAATCATTGGAGACCCGTATGGTGATATTCGTATCAAAATTCGAACAGTTGTACCAAAATTTCACTTTGAAGTCAAACTTTCCAATAAGATTTTTTAAAATTTATTCCAATCGGATTTTGATGTATGGGAGTTTTATGAAGAATCATATTCTAAAAAACTTTTGTTCTTGGACTTTTTTGATAAGATGCACCGTTTTTGAGATATTCGCAAAAATCGGTTTCGTTCGTATGGGGGGTACCCCCCCTAATGGTCCATTTTTGCCCATTAACGAACATTTTACGAAAAACGGATCTGTACAAAATTTCAAGTCTCTAGCTCAATCCGTGCGCCCGCAATCCGCGCCACAGACAGACGGACGGACGGACGGACAGACGGACAGACGGACGGACGGACAGACGGACGGACATGCTAAATTCAACTTTTTTCATCATTCTAAACACACTGGTGTAATTCATTTTTTTGTGCGATGACGGGATCTTGGCGTTACAAACGGTAAAGCAAAGTTAATATACCCTTTGGTTTCACCATACGGGTATAAAAACAATTTTTAGTCCTCAAATATATTTAAAATAAATAAAACTATAATTTATAATTCAGTCAAAATCAGTTTTGTCTGGTAAAAAAAATAGCTCCAACCATGATTTTAATATTGTTTACTGTATTTTCCGCGTACATTTTCGCAACATCCCATATGGTTTTTTAGGTGTCAAAATGTGTCTTCTATCAGGTAAAAAAGGTTTCAGCTTAACGTCGCTTAGCGGCCATTGTTGATTTTCAACATTTACACAATTTTTTTATGAAAAATTATGTACTTTACAAAATATATCACAACTAAGCCCAAAATCAACGTTTCTTTTTTCCCCATTTTAAAGCTAATTCTAATAGTTTGTAAGCTTAGGTGGAAATATAAGGAAATGGTAACTTTTTAAAGTTCATAAAAAATAGTGAAAATCAATAAATCTATTTCGAGTTTTAACAAAAAGTTTAGGTGGAAATATAAGGAAATGGTAACTTTTTAAAGTTCATAAAAATTTTGAAAATCAATAAATCTATTTCGAGTTTTGTTTTTGGACATTTGAAGTACCAATATTTGATAAAATATCGAATAACTTCAAACGGTTCTACAGCACCTACAATCTATCGTTTTGACAAATTTAAAAGTTACATTTTTTAAATTATGTCCGCTCACAAGACCTATTGGCCGCATAGTGCCCCGTTTTCCCGACAAAAAATTATAAAAAGGACATTTGTGTTATCCTTACAGGACCTTCCGTTTCGAATTTTGAAATTCCAACGCCAGATTCGTAATCAGCGACCCCGAAAACCTCATATTGTCAATTTTTCCGGAAAAACTTGGAAAAAGGATATTTGCGTTAATCTTACAAGACCTTCCGTTTCGAATTTTTAAAATCTAACATAGCTAAAAATCTGCACCTGGCAGTGCGCGGATCATCAAAAACCGCATAAAAATCGGTTGAGTTTATTAATCTGATATACCTACATACAAACCAACATCCATTTTATTATATATGTATATATAGAAAAAATACTTTCTTTTAATAAAAACTAGGTACAATTTTTGGAATTTTTGTTGTCCATGCGTTGTTTTTGTCGAATACCATCCATACGCTTAGAACTTTTTATAAGCTTCATTTCCATCTGGGGTATTATCAAACATGTGTTGATCGATTAATCGATTATTAATGACGATTAAATCGAAAGTCGATTGCAGCTTGCTTGGTTTTTCCAGATTACTTTTTCAACTTTTCGGCAGAAATGGGCGGAGCCACAAACAACATAGGTTACTAATATACCGATTGGGAAATAACAAAGGCGCTAGGAGGATATAAATACTAGAGAACCAAGAAGTAATAAATCAGTTGTTAAAAGTCAGTCGACTAGGTTACAATAAAAAGTAGAAAATTTTGAAAGTGATTTGTGAAGGTGAAGGAAATTACCTGTAAAAATTGTAGAAGTGAGAAAAGTAACATTGAGCACGGAGAAAAGCAGACAAATAAAAAAAGGTTATAGTGAGGAAGTGAATAAGAGTAAAAGCAGAAATTGGAACATCAAGGAAATCCGAAAATCAAAGGAAAAAGTAAATAATAAAGATTTTAGTTTTTCATGACAATTAAGGCATCCTCAACGAACATTAAGCACTGGAAATTAAGTACCGGAAATTATTTGAAATGCCATTCAAAAAATCAAACATTGGAAGATCAACCAGACATACGCGGCAATTGTCAGCCAATAGATCTGCTGAAACATCTGAAGAGCGAGACACACGCCAAGAAACTGAGCGGATCAGAGCCTCTACTTCAAGAGCTGCTGAAACATCTGAAGAGCGGGACGCGCGCCGGGAAACTGAGCGGATTAGAGCCTCTACTTCAAGAGCTGCTCAAACATCTGAAGAACGAGACGCACGTCGGGAAAGTGACCGGATCAGAGCCTCTACTTCAAGAGCTGCTGAAACATCTGAAGAGCGAAACGCACGTCAGGAAACTGACCGGATCAGAGCCTCTACTTCAAGAGCTGCTGAAACATCTGAAAAGCAAGACGCACGCCAAGAAACTGAGCGGATTAGAGCCTCTACTTCAAGAGCTGCTCAAACATCTGAAGAACGAGACGCACGTCGGGAAAGTGACCGGATCAGAGCCCCTACTTCAAGAGCTGCTGAAACATCTGAAGAGCGAAACGCACGTCAGGAAACTGACCGGATCAGAGCCTCTACTTCAAGAGCTGCTGAAACATCTGAAAAGCAAGACGCACGCCAAGAAACTGAGCGGATTAGAGCCTCTACTTCAAGAGCTGCTCAAACATCTGAAGAACGAGACGCACGTCGGGAAACTGACCGAATCAGAGCCTCTACTTCAAGAGCTGCTGAAACATCTGAAGAGCGAAACGCACGTTGGGAAACTGACCGGATCAGAGCCTCTACTTCAAGAGCTGCTGAAACATCTGAAAAGCAAGACGCACGCCAAGAAACTGAGCGGATCAGAGCCTCTACTTCAAGAGCTGCTGAAACATCTGAAGAGCGGGACGCGCGCCGGGAAACTGAACGCTCACGGCGCAGTCAATCAAGAACGAGAATCGATCTCAAGAAAGCGGCGTTCAATTACGATAAAGACTACGATTACAGTAGTAATCGCCATGTTGTCATTGGTAAAATGACTAATTTGTGCTCTCATTGTGGCGCTAAGAAATTTCAAAGAGAAACGCCTGGCATGTGTTGCTCCAATGGCAAAGTCAATTTGCCACCACTGGCTGAGCCACCAGACACACTTTTAACTTATGTGGATGGAGGTAATCGGGAGTCCAAACACTTTCTGCAGCATATTCGGAAATACAACTCATGCTTTCAAATGACATCGTTTGGAGCGACGAATATTGTGAAATATGGTAATTTCATGCCTACATTCAAAGTCCAAGGACAAGTGTATCATCAGATTGGTTCACTTATTCCTGCGCCCGAAGAAGATGCACAGTTTTTGCAAATATATTTCATGGACAATGTCGAGGAAGAGATTGATCGACGATGTGCATTTAGTGTAACAACAGATCGGAAAATTATTGCTGAATTGCGAGCATTATTCCACGAGCACAACTGTTTGGTCCGAGATTTCAAATCCGCATTAGAAAATGTAAAAGCAGATGACTTTAAAGTCATTATCAGGGCAGATAAAACGCCGTTGAATGAGCATGAAAGACGCTTCAATGCTCCAACGGTCCCTGAAGTAGCAGCTGTAATTGTCGGAACAGAGATTAACCGGCGAGATATTGTTATAAGCAGACGAGATCAAACCAAGCAACGTGTTGCTGAAACACACCGATCGTACGATGCACTTCAATATCCAATACTGTTTCCGCGTGGAGAAGACGGATATCATCTCGAATTGTATCAAACTCATCCCGTCACAGGTGCTACGACAACGAAAAAAATCAGTTGTATGGATTTTTATGCATATCGTATCATGATTCGAGCACAACAATCTAACCACATCCTGAAGTGTCGTCAACTTTTCCAACAATTCATCGTTGATATGTACGCTAAAGTCGAAAGCGAACGACTGAATTACATTCGTTACAATCAATCGAAACTTCGAGTCGAACAGTATATTCATTTACGAGATGCTATTGCGAATGATGGAACAGTTACTGACATTGGACAAAAGGTTATACTTCCGGCTTCGTATACTGGAAGTCCAAGACACATGCACGAATATGCTCAGGATGCTCTGACATATGTTCGCAAGTATGGACGTCCAGATCTTTTCATCACGTTCACATGCAATCCATCTTGGACCGAAATCAAAGATTTACTTCTGCCTGGCCAGCAACCATCCCATCGGCATGACCTCACAGCGAGAGTTTTCAAACAAAAATTGATACATTTTATCGATCTCATCACTAACAACCATATATACGGAGAAACTCGCTGCTGGATGTATTCGATTGAATGGCAGAAAAGAGGTTTACCACATGCCCATATATTAATTTGGTTGGTTGAAAAAATTCTTCCTACTCAAATTGACGATATCATTGCTGCTGAGCTGCCCGATTCAGAAGAAGATCCAGAATTATTTAAAATTGTGAAAAAACATATGATTCACGGACCATGTGGACCACACAACCCTCATTCGCCATGCATGAAAGATGGAAAATGCACCAAAAATTATCCACGTCAGATGCTCCAAGAAACGCAAACTGGTGGCGATGGTTATCCGCTGTACAGACGACGAAAACCAGATGATGGGGGACACACAGCAACTATAAAAATCTAAAAATATTCATGAACGCTTTCCTGCTGTCATCCATCTCAGTGTTCACTTGGAAAACGGTCAACGAGTCTACTTCACGGAAGAGAATGCACCCCAGAGAGCTGCAGATCCACCAAACACAACATTGACCGCTTTTTTCCAATTGTGTGCAACTGACGAATTCGCAAAAACGTTGCTATATCACGAAGTTCCCAACTATTACACTTGGAATCAATCGACGAAGATATTTTGCAGAAGAAAACGAGGCGCCAGGCATTCTTCGATACCTGGCATATTTTCTACTGCCACATTGGGACGAGTATATACTGTTCATCCAAATAATGCTGAATGCTACTATTTGCGAATGCTGCTTCACGTGGTCAAAGGACCAACATCGTTTCAAACAATCAAAACCATTGATGGTCAAGTGTGTCAGACATACAGAGAAGCATGTTTCAAACTTGGTTTGCTTGAAAATGATCAACATTGGGACAATACATTGACAGAAGCATCTGAAACACGTAATGCTCATCAAATACGAACTCTGTTCTCCATCATTTTGACAACCTGTGCGCCTTCTGGTCCCAAAGATCTATGGGAAAAACACAAAGAGAGTATGAGCGAAGACATACTTCTCCGAGAACGCAGAAACAACCCCGGTCTGGATGTACAGTATTCGGAAGACATTTTCAATGAAGCACTGATATCACTTGAGGATATGTGTATGTCGATTAACAACAAAATCCTCAATCAGCTTGGACTATTTTCACCGGTACGTGACAGAAACGATGTTGTCGATAGAGACGTATTGCGAGAAAAACAATATGACGTCGATGCGCTACAGGTTTATGTTGAGGCTCAGAAAAGGCGCTTAACAAACGATCAACGACTCGCGTACGACACAGTTATGGAGCATGTACGAGGCGGAAAAGGTGGACTTCTTTTTCTTGATGCACCAGGAGGCACAGGAAAAACATTTCTTCTTAATTTGATACTCGCCGAAATTCGAATGAAGCATGAGATTGCTCTGGCTGTGGCATCATCTGGGATTGCAGCAACGCTACTTGATGGAGGACGCACGGCGCATTCGGCTCTCAAGCTACCATTGAATTTAAATCTAGCTGCAGATCCTCTTTGCAACATTGGAAAAACATCTGGGATGGCAACTGTACTGAAAACATGCCAAATCATTATTTGGGATGAATGTACCATGGCCCATAAAAAAGGGCTTGAAGCACTTGATCGTACTCTGCGAGATTTTCGAAGCGATCAACGTCAAATGGGCGGAGCTCTGATATTGCTCGCTAGAGATTTCCGTCAAACATTGCCCGTCATTCCAAGATCAACACCAGCAGACGAGCTGAACGCATGCCTGAAGAGTTCGACTCTCTGGCGACATGTGAAGAAAATTACACTGTCGACCAATATGCGTGTACATTTATTTGGAGATGTATCTGCACAAACATTTGCCAAGCAACTTTTGGATATGGGCGACGGCAAACTTCCAGTTATTCCTGAAACAAAGGAGATATCGTTCCCACTGAACTTCTGTCAACTTCAGACATCAATTGAAGATCTTGAAAATAAGGTTTTCCCGAACATCGCCAACAATTTCAGGAATCACGATTGGCTATGCGAGCGAGCTATCTTAGCTCCAAAGAATGATGACGTCAATCGAATTAATAATAACATTCAATTAAAAATTCCTGGTACGGTTACGAAATACAAATCCATTGACACAGTTACAGAAGAGGATCAAGCTGTTAATTATCCAGTAGAATTTCTCAATTCATTGGAGCCTGCTGGAATGCCACCGCACATATTGACATTGAAAGTTGGCTCACCAATTATGCTCCTTCGGAATCTCAACACGCCAAAGTTGTGCAACGGAACTAGACTTTCCGTTAAAAACTGATGCCGAATGTAATTGAAGCAACAATTATTAACGGCAAATGTAAAGGAGAAGATGTGCTGATTCCGCGCATTCCAATGATTCCCACTGATTTGCCCTTCTCATTTAAACGACTACAGTTTCCTGTGCGTCTTGCTTTCGCGATGACGATCAACAAAGCTCAAGGGCAGTCACTGCGCGTTGCCGGATTAAATTTAGAAAAACCATGTTTTTCGCATGGTCAACTATATGTTGCTTGCTCCAGAGTAGGAACTCCAAAAACTCTGTACATCTATGCACCAAATCAGAAAACCAAAAATATTGTTTATCCCCTTGCGTTACGCTAAATGTTAGCATTAGTTAAAATTATTTTAAGTTGGTACAATTATATAGCGTCTGGAATAGTCAAAAATATTGTTAATTCAAGTTAATTATTTAAAAAAATGTATATAGTTCATCATCAATTTATACCAATAATTAACGACCAAAAATACTTTCCCTACATACACTACCCTCCACCCATACCACACGAACAACTAATAGTTAGAAACCAACCCAAAACCACCATCTCTTTATAAAATTGTGGAAATACCACCATTCAATTTTGAATTGGTGAAAAAACCACCAAACTTTAAATTTAAAAATTTTTGTAAATTTTTGTAAATTAACTAAAATCTTAACGATAAATTGTTAATATTAATACATTGCAAAAAATAATAATTAAACCACCAACTAAGTAGGGTATAAATCAAATTACTAGGTAGAAGTAGGAACCACCAGATAGCTGGTAGATGACAATGTAATCTTACGACTGAAATTAAATAGAAAACAGTTTAGAAAATTCTCAAAGAATGAATCCCTACTGAGACCAGTTCTCAGGAATGTAACTTGATGCCGTCTAGGTTGATAGTCCGGGAAAGTATCTTTGGATACGCTTAGGAACACTGAAAGACAAATAGAACTAGATAGATTTTAGGAACTATCAGACAGCTGATAGTAACTGAGAATCTTACTGAATAAGTAGAATATAGACAATTTAGAAAGCTCCAAAGGAGTAAAAATGCCTACTGATAGTGCTAACCATAAAGGTTAAATGCAATACATCGGTAATAAGCGATAAACCAGAAAGGTTGACTGCTTGGCAACGCCGAAATATCCAATAGGAACACTGCAACACCAATATGTAATTAAATCTTTAATATTTTAGCATTTATAATAATGCAAAAACACACTTAACGTGTGAAATAGATCTTATCAGGCTCTGATGAGGACTTTGGCAAAGTCCGAAAACGTTCAGCCATAGCCAATCTGGGTCTTAACGACCAAAAATACTTTCCCTACATACACCACCCTCCACCCATACCACACGAACAACTAATAGTTAGAAACCAACCCAAAACCACCATCTCTTTATAAAATTGTGGAAATACCACCATTCAATTTTGAATTGGTGAAAAAACCACCAAACTTTAAATTTAAAAATTTTTGTAAATTTTTGTAAATTAACTAAAATCTTAACGATAAATTGTTAATATTAATACATTGCAAAAAATAATAATTAAACCACCAACTAAGTAGGGTATAAATCAAATTACTACGTAGAAGTAGGAACCACCAGATAGCTGGTAGATGACAATGTAATCTTACGACTGAAATTAAATAGAAAACAGTTTAAAAAATTCTCAAAAAAAAAAAAAAAAAAAAAAAAAAAAAAAAAAAAATTTTTAAAAAAAAGCTTTTATTAAAAAAGAATGCACTAAAAAGAAAAAAATAATTTTCTGGACGCTGTGTATCACAAATATAAAAGCTTTTTAAAAGCGAGATAAATTTTTATTTTATTGTTTTATGCTTTATCTCGCTTTTTAAAAGCTTTTATATTTGTGATACACAGCGTCCAGAAAATTATTTTTTTCTTTTTAGTGCATTCTTTTTTAATAAAAGCTTTTTTTAAAAAAAAATTTTTTATTTTTTTTATTTTGTTCTTTTTAGTCTTCGAATATAATATCCTTACATTTGAGATGTCCTTACAGGCTTTTTAACTTGAGAATCGTATTCAGCGACCCCAAAAACCCCCAGAATAGATTTTTTTCCGGAAAATTTGGAGAAAGGGATAATCACGTTATCCTTACAGGACCTTCCGTTATCCTTACTGACTTTTTAATGACAGATTCGGATTCAGCGACCCCAAAAACCTCCAGAATAGATTTTTTCCGGAAAATTTAGAGAAAAGGATAATCACGTTATCCTTACAGGACCTTCCGTTATCCTTACTGACTTTTTAATGACAGATTCGGATTCAGCGACCCCAAAAACCCCCAGAATAGATTTTTTCCCGGAAAATTTGGAGAAAAGGATAATCACGTTATCCTTACAGGACCTTCCGTTATCCTTACAGACTTTTTAATGACAGATTCGGATTTAGCGACCCCAAAAACCCCCAAAATAGATTTTTTTCCGGAAAATTTGGAGAAAAGGATAATCACGTTATCCTTACAGGACCTTCCGTTATCCTTACAGACTTTTTAATGACAGATTCGGATTTAGCGACCCCAAAAACCCCCAAAATAGATTTTTTTCCGGAAAATTTGGAGGAAAGGATAATGACGTTATCCTTACAGGACCTTCCGTTATCCTTACTGACTTTTTAATAACAGATTCGGATTCAGCGACCCCAAAAACCCCCAGAATAGATTTTTTTCCGGAAAATTTGGAGAAAAGGATAATCACGGTATCCTTACAGGACCTTCCGTTATCCTTACAAGGACGAAGTAGTGAAAATATTGTAGTCATCGGACTTATATAAGTGTGCAAAATTTCAAGTCAATCGGACAAGTGGAAGTGGGTCAAAATTTGATTGCAAGATTGGACCCCGACAAACAAACAAACAAACAAACAAACAAACAAACAAACAAACAAGATAGCGAGCTAAATAAAAGCTTTTAAAAATAATAGATTCTCATCTGTATGAGCCATCTTTCATTCTCCCACATTTTCCTACAACGAATTATAGATTCTAGATTACATACAAATCATCCATGTTTATTTTTACATCGATAAATAAGTATAGACAGGCAGGACAATATATATATAAAAATTAATGTTTGTCTGTCTGTATATCTGTCTGCGTATGTCTGTCTGTTTATCTGTCTGTATGTATGTCTGTCTGTATGTCTGTATGTATGTCTGTATGTATGTCTGTATGTATGTCTGTATGTATGTCTGTATGTCTGTCTTTATGTCTGCCTGTATGTCTGTATGTCTGTCTTTATGTCTGCCTGTATGTCTGTACGATATTACTAAACTCAAAAACTACTGGACCGATTTTTACGCGGTTCTTTGCAAAATGATGTGTGTTGCCAGGAGCTTTTAGCTATGTAGATTTTCAAAATTTGAAACGGCAGGTCCTGTAAGGATAATGAAAATATCCTTTTTCCCATTTTTCCCCGGAAAAATTTGCATTATAGGGTTTTTGGGGTCGCTGATCACGAATCCGGTATTAGATTTTCAAAATTCGAAACCGAAGGTCCTGTAAGGATAATGAAAATATCCTTTTTCCCATTTCTCCCCGGAAAACTTTGCATTATAAGGTTTTTGGGGTCGCTGATCACGAATCCGGTATTAGATTTTCAAAATTCGAAACGGAAGGTCCTGTAAGGATAATGAAAACATCCTTTTTCCCATTTTTCCCCGGAAAAATTGGCACTATGGCGTTTTTGGGGTCGCTGATCACGAATCCGGTATTAGATTTTCAAAATTCGAAACGGAAGATCCTGTAAGGATGACGAAAATATCCTTCTTCCCATTTTTCCCCGGAAAAATTTGCATTATAGGGTTTTTGGGGTCGCTAATCACGAATCCGGTATTAGATTTTCAAAATTCGAAACCGAAGGTCCTGTAAGGATAATGAAAATATTCTTTTTCCCATTTTTCCCCGGAAAAATTTGCATTATGTGGTTTTTGGGGTCGCTGATCACGAATCCGGTATTAGATTTTCAAAATTCGAAACGGAAGGTCCTGTAAGTATAACGAAAATATCCTTTTTCCCATTTTTCCCCGGAAAAATTTGCATTATGGGGTTTTTGGGGTCGCTGATCACGAATCCGGTATTAGATTTTCAAAATTCGAAACGGAAGGTCCTGTAAGGATAATGAAAATATCCTTTTTCCCATTTCTCCCCGGAAAAATTTGCATTATAGGCTTTTTGGGGTCGCTGATCACGAATCCGGTATTAGATTTTCAAAATTCGAAACGGAAGATCCTGTAAGGATAATGAAAACATCCTTTTTCCCATTTCTCCCCGGAAAAATTTGCATTATAGGGTTTTTGGGGTCGCTGATCACGAATCCGGTATTAGATTTTCAAAATTCGAAACGGAAGATCCTGTAAGGATGACGAAAATATCCTTCTTCCCATTTTTCCCCGGAAAAATTTGCATTATAGGGTTTTTGGGGTCGCTAATCACGAATCCGGTATTAGATTTTCAAAATTCGAAACCGAAGGTCCTGTAAGGATAATGAAAACATCCTTTTTCCCATTTTTCCCCGGAAAAATTGGCACTATGGCGTTTTTGGGGTCGCTGATCACGAATCCGGTATTAGATTTTCAAAATTCGAAACGGAAGATCCTGTAAGGATGACGAAAATATCCTTCTTCCCATTTTTCCCCGGAAAAATTTGCATTATAGGGTTTTTGGGGTCGCTGATCACGAATCCGGTATTAGATTTTCAAAATTCGAAACGGAAGGTCCTGTAAGGATAATGAAAACATCCTTTTTCCCATTTTTCCCCGGAAAAATTGGCACTATGGCGTTTTTGGGGTCGCTGATCACGAGTCCGGTATTAGATTTTCAAAATTCGAAACGGAAGATCCTGTAAGGATGACGAAAATATCCTTCTTCCCATTTTTCCCCGGAAAAATTTGCATTATAGGGTTTTTAGGGTCGCTGATCACGAATCCGGTATTCGATTTTCAAAATTCGAAACCGAAGGTCCTGTAAGGATAATGAAAATATCCTTTTTCCCATCTTTCCCCGGAAAAATTTGCATTATGTGGTTTTTGGGGTCGCTGATCACGAATCCGGTATTAGATTTTCAAAATTCGAAACGGAAGGTCCTGTAAGGATAATGAAAACATCCTTTTTCCCATTTTTCCCCGGAAAAATTGGCACTATGGGGTTTTTGGGGTCGCTGATCACGAATCCGGTATTAGATTTTCAAAATTCGAAACGGAAGGTCCTTTAAGGATAATGAAATTATCCTTTTTCCCATTTTTCCCCGGAAAAATTGGTATTATCGGGTTTTTGGGGTCGCTGATCACGAATCCGGTATTAGATTTTCAAAATTCGAAACGGAAGGTCCTGTAAGGATAATGAAAATATCCTTTTTCCCATTTCTCCCCGGAAAAATTTGCATTATAGGGTTTTTGGGGTCGCTGATCACGAATCCGGTATTAGATTTTCAAAATTCGAAACGGAAGGTCCTGTAAGGATAATGAAAACATCCTTTTTCCCATTTTTCCCCGGAAAAATGGGCACTATGGCGTTTTTGGGGTCGCTGATCACGAATCCGGTATTAGATTTTCAAAATTCGAAACGGAAGATCCTGTAAGGATAATGAAAACATCCTTTTTCCCATTTTTCCCCGGAAAAATTGGCACTATGGCGTTTTTGGGGTCGCTGATCACGAATCCGGTATTAGATTTTCAAAATTCGAAACGGAAGATCCTGTAAGGATGACGAAAATATCCTTCTTCCCATTTTTCCCCGGAAAAATTTGCATTATAGGGTTTTTGGGGTCGCTGATCACGAATCCGGTATTAGATTTTCAAAATTCGAAACCGAAGGTCCTGTAAGGATAATGAAAATATCCTTTTTCCCATTTTTCCCCGGAAAAATTTGCATTATAGGCTTTTTGGGGTCGCTGATCACGAATCCGGTATTAGATTTTCCAAATTCGAAACGGAAGGTCCTGTAAGGATAATGAAAATATCCTTTTTCCCATTTTTCCCCGGAAAAATTTGCATTATCGGGTTTTTGGGGTCGCTGATCACGAATCCGGTATTAGATTTTCAAAATCAAGGTATTAGATTTTCAAAATCTAATACCTTTCAAAAGTATTAGATTTTCAAAATTTTCAAGGTATTAGATTTTCAAAATTCGAAACGGAAGATCCTGTAAGGATGACGAAAATATCCTTTTTCCCATTTTTCCCCGGAAAAATTTGCATTATAGGGTTTTTGGGGTCGCTAATCACGAATCCGGTATTAGATTTTCAAAATTCGAAACCGAAGGTCCTGTAAGGATAATGAAAATATCCTTTTTCCCATTTTTCCCCGGAAAAATTTGCATTATGTGGTTTTTGGGGTCGCTGATCACGAATTCGGTATTAGATTTTCAAAATTCGAAACGGAAGGTCCTGTAAGTATAACGAAAATATCCTTTTTCCCATTTTTCCCCGGAAAAATTGGTATTATCGGGTTTTTGGGGTCGCTGATCACGAATCCGGTATTAGATTTTCAAAATTCGAAACGGAAGGTCCTTTAAGGATAATGAAAATATCCTTTTTCCCATTTTTCCCCGGAAAAATTTGCATTATAGGGTTTTTGGGGTCGCTGATCACGAATCCGGTATTAGATTTTCAAAATTCAAAACCGAAGGTCCTGTAAGGATAATGAAAATATCCTTTTTCCCATTTCTCCCCGGAAAACTTTGCATTATAAGGTTTTTGGGGTCGCTGATCACGAATCCGGTATTAGATTTTCAAAATTCGAAACGGAAGGTCCTGTAGGGATAATGAAAATCTCCTTTTTCCCATTTTTTGCCGGAAAAATTGGTATTAAGGGATTTTTGGGGTCACTGATCACGAATCCGATATTAGATTTGCAAAACTGACGCGGAAGTTCCTGAAAGGATAACGCAAATATCCTTTTTCCCATTATTCCCCGGGAAAATTCGCATTATTTTGGGATCGCTGATCACGAATCCGATATTAGATTTTCAAAATTCTAAACGAAAAGTCCTGTATGGATAAATATCCTTTTTCCCGTTTTTCCTCGGAAAAATCGGTATAGGGGGGTTTTTGGGGCGCTGATCACGAATCCGATATTAGATTTTCAAAATTCGAAACGGAAGGTCCTGTAAGAATAACGAAATTATCCTTTTTCCCATTTTTCCCCGGAAAAATTGGCATTATGTGGTTTTTGGGGTCGCTGATCACGAATTCGGTATTAGATTTTGAAAATTCGAAACGGAAGGTCCTGTAAGTATAACGAAAATATCCTTTTTCCCATTTTTCCCCGGAAAAATTTGCATTATGGGGTTTTTGGGGTCGCTGATCACGAATCCGGTATTAGATTTTCAAAATTCGAAGCGGAAGGTCCTGAAAGGATAACATAAATATCGTTTTTTCCATTTTGCCCCGGAAAAATTTGCATTATAGGGTTTTTGGGGTCGCTGATCACGAATCCGGTATTATATTTTGAAAATTCGAAACGGAAGGTCCTGTATGGATAACGCAAATATCCTTTTTCCAGTTTTTACTGGGAAAAATCGTCATTAGGGTGTTTTTGGGGTCGCTGATCACGAATCCGGTGTTGGAATTCCAAAATTTGAAATGGAAGGTCCTGTAAGGGCAAATGTCCTTTTTCCCGGGAAAGATCGGCATAAGGAGGTTTTTGGACAACGCAAATATCCTTTTTCCCATTTTTATCCGGAAAAGTTGGCATTATGGGGTTTTTGGGGTCGCTGATCACGAATCCGGTGTTGGAATTTCAAAATTCGAAACGGAAGGTCCTGTAAGGATAACGCAAATATCCTTTTTCCCATTTTTCCCCGGAAAAATTGCCATTATGGGGTTTGGGGTCGCTGATCACGAATCTGGTGTTGGAATTTCAAAATTCGAAACGGAAGGTCCTGTAAGGATAACGCAAATATTCTTTTTCCCATTTTTCCCCGGAAAAATTGGCACCATGGCGTTTTTGGGGTCGCTGATCACGAGTCCGGTATTAGATTTTCAAAATTCGAAACGGAAGATCCTGTAAGGATGACGAAAATATCCTTCTTCCCATTTTTCCCCGGAAAAATTTGCATTATAGGGTTTTTAGGGTCGCTGATCACGAATCCGGTATTCGATTTTCAAAATTCGAAACCGAAGGTCCTGTAAGGATAATGAAAATATCCTTTTTCCCATCTTTCCCCGGAAAAATTTGCATTATGTGGTTTTTGGGGTCGCTGATCACGAATCCGGTATTAGATTTTCAAAATTCGAAACGGAAGGTCCTGTAAGGATAATGAAAACATCCTTTTTCCCATTTTTCCCCGGAAAAATTGGCACTATGGGGTTTTTGGGGTCGCTGATCACGAATCCGGTATTAGATTTTCAAAATTCGAAACGGAAGGTCCTTTAAGGATAATGAAAACATCCTTTTTCCCATTTTTCCCCGGAAAAATGGGCACTATGGCGTTTTTGGGGTCGCTGATCACGAATCCGGTATTAGATTTTCAAAATTCGAAACGGAAGATCCTGTAAGGATAATGAAAACATCCTTTTTCCCATTTTTCCCCGGAAAAATTGGCACTATGGCGTTTTTGGGGTCGCTGATCACGAATCCGGTATTAGATTTTCAAAATTCGAAACGGAAGATCCTGTAAGGATGACGAAAATATCCTTCTTCCCATTTTTCCCCGGAAAAATTTGCATTATAGGGTTTTTGGGGTCGCTGATCACGAATCCGGTATTAGATTTTCAAAATTCGAAACCGAAGGTCCTGTAAGGATAATGAAAATATCCTTTTTCCCATTTTTCCCCGGAAAAATTTGCATTATAGGCTTTTTGGGGTCGCTGATCACGAATCCGGTATTAGATTTTCCAAATTCGAAACGGAAGGTCCTGTAAGGATAATGAAAACATCCTTTTTCCCATTTCTCCCCGGAAAAATTTGCATTATAGGGTTTTTGGGGTCGCTGATCACGAATCCGGTATTAGATTTTCAAAATTCGAAACCGAAGGTCCTGTAAGGATAATGAAAATATCCTTTTTCCCATTTTTCCCCGGAAAAATTTGCATTATGTGGTTTTTGGGGTCGCTGATCACGAATTCGGTATTAGATTTTCAAAATTCGAAACGGAAGGTCCTGTAAGTATAACGAAAATATCCTTTTTCCCATTTTTCCCCGGAAAAATTGGTATTATCGGGTTTTTGGGGTCGCTGATCACGAATCCGGTATTAGATTTTCAAAATTCGAAACGGAAGGTCCTTTAAGGATAATGAAAATATCCTTTTTCCCATTTTTCCCCGGAAAAATTTGCATTATAGGGTTTTTGGGGTCGCTGATCACGAATCCGGTATTAGATTTTCAAAATTCGAAACCGAAGGTCCTGTAAGGATAATGAAAATATCCTTTTTCCCATTTCTCCCCGGAAAACTTTGCATTATAAGGTTTTTGGGGTCGCTGATCACGAATCCGGTATTAGATTTTCAAAATTCGAAACGGAAGGTCCTGTAGGGATAATGAAAATCTCCTTTTTCCCATTTTTTGCCGGAAAAATTGGTATTATGGGGTTTTTGGGGTCACTGATCACGAATGCGATATTAGATTTGCAAAACTGACGCGGAAGTTCCTGAAAGGATAACGCAAATATCCTTTTTCCCATTATTCCCCGGGAAAATTCGCATTATTTTGGGATCGCTGATCACGAATCCGATATTAGATTTTCAAAATTCTAAACGAAAAGTCCTGTATGGATAAATATCCTTTTTCCCGTTTTTCCTCGGAAAAATCGGTATAGGGGGGTTTTTGGGGCGCTGATCACGAATCCGATATTAGATTTTCAAAATTCGAAACGGAAGGTCCTGTAAGAATAACGAAATTATCCTTTTTCCCATTTTTCCCCGGAAAAATTGGCATTATGTGGTTTTTGGGGTCGCTGATCACGAATTCGGTATTAGATTTTGAAAATTCGAAACGGAAGGTCCTGTAAGTATAACGAAAATATCCTTTTTCCCATTTTTCCCCGGAAAAATTTGCATTATGGGGTTTTTGGGGTCGCTGATCACGAATCCGGTATTAGATTTTCAAAATTCGAAGCGGAAGGTCCTGAAAGGATAACATAAATATCGTTTTTTCCATTTTGCCCCGGAAAAATTTGCATTATAGGGTTTTTGGGGTCGCTGATCACGAATCCGGTATTATATTTTGAAAATTCGAAACGGAAGGTCCTGTAGGGATAATGAAAATCTCCTTTTTCCCATTTTTTGCCGGAAAAATTGGTATTATGGGGTTTTTGGGGTCACTGATCACGAATCCGATATTAGATTTGCAAAACTGACGCGGAAGTTCCTAAAAGGATAACGCAAATATCCTTTTTCCCATTATTCCCCGGGAAAATTCGCATTATTTTGGGATCGCTGATCACGAATCCGATATTAGATTTTCAAAATTCGAAACGAAAAGTCCTGTATGGATAACGCAAATATCCTTTTTCCAGTTTTTACTGGGAAAAATCGTCATTAGGGTGTTTTTGGGGTCGCTGATCACGAATCCGGTGTTGGAATTCCAAAATTTGAAATGGAAGGTCCTGTAAGGGCAAATGTCCTTTTTCCCGGGAAAGATCGGCATAAGGAGGTTTTTGGACAACGCAAATATCCTTTTTCCCATTTTTATCCGGAAAAGTTGGCATTATGGGGTTTTTGGGGTCGCTGATCACGAATCCGGTGTTCGATTTTTCAAATGCTAAACGGAAGGTCCTGTAGGGATAACGCAAATATCCTTTTTCCCGTTTTTCCCCGGAAAAATCGGCATAAGAGGGTTTTTGGGGTCGCTGATCACGAATCCGGTGTTGGAATTTCAAAATTCGAAACGGAAGGTCCTGTAAGGATAACGCAAATATCCTTTTTCCCATTTTTCCCCGGAAAAATTGCCATTATGGGGTCTTGGGGTCGCTGATCACGAATCTGGTGTTGGAATTTCAAAATTCGAAACGGAAGGTCCTGTAAGGATAACGCAAATATTCTTTTTCCCATTTTTCCCCGGAAAAATTGCCATTATGGGGTTTTTGGGGTCACTGATCACGAATCTGGTGTTGGAATTTCAAAACTCGAAACGAAAGGTCCTATAAGGATAACGCGAATATCCTTTTCCCATTTTCCCCCGGAAAAATTGCCATTATAGGGTTTTTGGGGTCGCTGATCACGAATACGGTGTTGGAATTTCAAAATTCGAAACGGAAGGTCCTGTAAGGAAAACGCAAATATCTGTTTTCTAATTTTGTCTCCCAAAAACTGGCTGTAGGGTGTTTCCGTGGTCGCTGATCACGAGCTGGCTGTTGGAATTTGAAAATTCTAAACGGAAAGTCCTGGAAGGATAACGCAAATATCCTTTTTCCCGTTTTTCCCCGGAAAAATCGGCACTGTGGGGTTTTTGGGGTCGCTGATCACGAATCCAGTATTAGATTTTCAAAATTCGAAACGGAAGGTTCTGCAAGGATAAAATTTTTTCCCAAAATTTTTAAGTTATTTATGGTTTTTTGGCATTTTAAAATTTATGTAAAAAACTTTTAGCTGCCAACGTAGGGTCTGCTAGTTACTTATAAATAAAATTATTATATAAAATTATTATATAAAATTATTATATAAAATTATTATATAAAATTATTATTATAAATAAAATTATTATATTATAAAATTATGAAACCGAATATCTCAAAAACGGTGCATCTTATCAAAAAAGTGCAAGAACAAAAGTTATTTAGGATATGATTCTACATAAAACTCCCATACATCAAAATCCGATTGGAATAAATTTAAAAAAAATCTAATTAGAAAATTTGACTTCAAACTGGAATTTTGATACAACTGTTCGCCGTTCACTTAAATCACCATACGGATTTTCAATAATGGCCAGATTGGCAATTATAGCTTTTGTTATGTTTTAAATAAAAATTTGTTTCCTTAATTTCCTTTTCACTAAAATTTCTTACTTAAATATCTATTGGCGATCGTTGTAGGCGGATCCACGTCTTCTGGATAACGGCGAATAGCTGAGTCAAGTTGGTTGGTTTTTTTCTTTGAAACTCAGCCAATCGATTGCGGACAGTGTGCACTCCTACACCTAACCCAATCTGTTTCGATAATTCGGTGTGGATATCGACAGCAGTCTTAGGCACTTGGCACACCGAATGCGAATTCGCACCGCATTGCGAAAAATTTCAGACTAAACCAAGTAATTTTGTATTGTATGTCATCTACATGAGCTCTAATTTTGTATTATATGGCAGTGTGGAAAAGGTAATTTTCGCATGCGACCAAATCTATTCGCACGCGGCAAGTGCGTTCAATATGCTTAAGGGCGTTCAATGTGCTGTTTCCAATACCTCACAAAGCTGTTTTTCTAAAAAAAAGTCCCTAGATGTCATTTCGTGAAAACATGGTAAAAACGCAAAACTTTATTATTTTTATTATTTATTTGAAATTTTAATTTAGGACGCAATTTCAATTGATGAAATGATTATCGTGGAGGTGGAGCGTTGTCCGTGGCTATGGGATAAAGCTGATCCGGGGTACAAAAACCAATTTAAGCGCGAACGTTCGTGGAAAGAAATAAGTAATATCCTTAATTACGATGGTAAATATGACTGTTGTTATGTTTCTTGTCAATAAACAACATTTTCATGTAGAAAGCATTGTAAAAAAACGATGGCGGAATTTAAGAGACACCTTCAAAAAGTGCATTCGGCAAGAAGATTTGCCGAGTGGGTCTGGCGCTCCCACAAAAAGAAAGAAATGGGCGTATGTGGAAAACTTGATGTTCCTGAAACCAACATTAGCCTTGGCTGAGTAATGTGTTAATATTTATCTTGTTGCAATTGCCTTTCACATTTTTATTTTTAGAACTTCAGGAAACTATGGAGACACCGAAAATAGCATACAACTTCAGGACGTTTCGACAGACAGTTTCGACTGCAGTATCTCTGCCAGATCCTCATCTAAGTCGCCTTCGTCAAAGAAAGAATATTTTGAAGATGCTCTATTAAAAGCCATCACGGAAACAAATGAAACAGATTCACTGACCCAATGGCTTCTTAGCCTGAAAGAAGATTTGGAGTCGCTTCCAAAACAGAACCTTCGATCTGTAAAAATCGAAATTATGAAAGTAATAAATAACGCTCTGTGCGAACTATAATATATTTTTATACCCGTATGGTGAAACCAAAGGGTATATTAACTTTGCCTTACCGTTTGTAACGCCAAGATCCCGTCATCGCACACAAAAATTAATTACACCAGTGTGTTTAGAATGATAAAAATAATTAATTTCTGCATGTCCGTCCGTCTGTCTGTCCGTCCGTCTGTCTGTCTGTCTGTCTGTGGCGCGGATTGCGGGTGCACGGATTGAGCTAGAGACTTGAAATTTTGCGCAGATCCGTTTTTCGTAAAATGCGAGGCTAAGTTCGTTAATGGGCAAAAATGGACCATTAGGGGGGGTACCCCCCATACGAACGAAAACGTTTTTTGCGAATATCTCAAAAACGGTGCATCTTATCAAAAAAGTCCAAGAACAAAAGTTATTCAGGATATTATTCTACATAAAAGTCCCATACATCAAAATCCGATTGGAACAAATTTTAAAAAATCTTATTGGAAAGTTTGACTTCAAAGTGGAATTTTGGTACAACTGTTAGAATTTTGATCCGAATATCACCATACGGGTCTCCAATGATTGCCAGATTGGCAATTATAGCTTTTGTTATGTTTTTTATTTAAAAACACAAAATTCAGGTGTAATTGATTCCTTTTGGGTTTAGAGCAAACCAGTCCACAAATTTTTCTCTAATTTCGGATGGATGTTGATTTCTGATATTTGTAATGATATCTTGATTAATATTTTGATTTTCAGAATCAATGTGTATTGTTGCAGAAAAGTCACGACGTTTTATTTTTATAAAATTATGTAATGTGCAACAAGCTTTAACCATATTTGTTGCATTATCTGGCTGTAACAGAATTTTTGTTAACAATAATCTCCAAGTGTGTGCTAGGATCCCAAATGAGCTCTCTACTGTTCGACGAGCACGACTCAACCTAGTGTTATACTCGATTTGTCTCTCAGTTAAATTACACCCTGGATATGGTCTCATTATATTATGTTTTAAAGGAAATGCTTCGTCACCTATAAGCACGTAAGGAACTTTTTCTGTTGTATTTGGCAAAGCTCGTTCCTTAGGCAAATCCAAATTAACATCATCGTTGAGCCACATTTTTCCAAAAACTGAATGAGAGAACACAGTTGAATCCGCACTCGATCCATATGCGCCGACGTCTATCATTAAAAACCTATAATCGGCATCAGCTATTGCCATTAAATTGATTGAAAAAGTGTTTTTATAGTTGAAGTACGTTGAGCCAGACTTCGAAGGACAAAATAATGTTATGTGTTTTCCATCGACGGACCCCACGCAATTGGGGAAATTCCACCAATCCAAAAATCTTTTAGCTATTTCTAGCCAATCATGTTTGCATATACGAGGCAAAAAAACAGGCATTAAATATTTCGTAATCGCTCCTATAGTTTCATAAAAACATTTTCGGCCTGTAGAATCCCCTATCATATAATTAAGCGATAATTGTCGTAAACATAAACCTGATGAAAGATACCTGAAACATAGAATTAGTTTCATCAAAAAACATTCAACCTTTAGAAATTTTTAAAAATACCGCAAAGTATATAAAAGCTTTTCTTTTGCACTGATGGACTTCCTATAGTTTGTCCCTGGACCAGTTATATGTTTATCAAGAAGATTCAATAATTCGTTGAATTCATTGACGTGAAGGCGGGTATATAGGTAGCATTTTTCAGGAAATCTTTCCAATTTTTTACAAACCCTAACATATTCCCCATCCCTGTCTTTATTTAAAAACGGATGTCGCCAATATTTTCTTTTAAGTGCTTTTCTTCTGTATATTATATAAATATAAAATAAAACTCTTTTGCGTTTTGCCAACATCTTTGGTAATTTGACATTACTTTGACGTTTCTACGATATTGCCGCATTGGGTGTGCTACGTTATGCGAAATTCGCAATGCGGTGCGAATTCGCATTCGGTGTGCCAAGTGCCTTATGGCGATCTTTCTCCGATAGTCTGTGAATCATTCTATCGGTTTGCAAAGTCGTTTTTCGCTGTTTTGGTTTCCGGGGCTTATTCTCGATTGTTCCTGTTTCCATGGTGACATGTACTAAAGCTTGATGAACGGCATTGACCGATATTTTCATCTTTTTGGCTATCTCAACTAAAGTTAAATCCTTATGCCGCAATCGTTGGAAAGGTGTAATATGTTTTCCTCGTCCCATTTTCTAATAACGCCGACCTTGAGGGATACAGAATAAGCCCAAGGAATATAAAATTAAATGTGAGCCTAACTACTGCGAGTTTTCTCTAATTTATTTAATAATAATTCAATTTACCTATTTATTTTCTCGTCAAAAATTATTCGGCCCGATTCCAGAATCCGTCGTAGCTTTATTACGAAGAACTAACTACGTTACGAATACGAAGAAATCAGTATTCCACGATCCGAACGGAATTGAAATTCGTAGTGCCAGATTAAAATCTGACTTCGAAAATTGAATGTCTTTGTAAAAAGGTCCCTATGCAAAACTCATAAGGAATAGATTTCTGACATGGAATAGTTTCGTGAAAAATGTCACTTTCTTGACTTAAAACGAAAATTGTTATTAATAATGGGTTCTGCAGCGTTTGCAACTTTGTGTCTGGAAGAAGATTTATCGAAGCGAAGGGCTTTAATAGTGAAACGAAAACGACAACAAATGACGAATACTTAGGAATACTCACATTGCTCTTTTTTCTAAAATAATTCCTCTTAATGTGTTAAAAGTTACACTTATACTAAATAAACAAATAAAAATGTTAAAATTGCTTTTTGTTGTACAATTCAGGCCATAAATTTAGCTAAAATAATAAGAAAATGAAGTTGCTACTCGATCTACGAAGCGAAAATTTTTCGTATGTTTAGCTGTCAAAAGATCGATTCCGTCGGATTCTATGATACCAGATATTCCGATTCGTAATGTTTTCGAAATTAATTTAATTCCTTCGGATCGTGGAATACCATTTTCACGAATTCTCCGAAAATCGTAGCTACGACGGATCCTGGAATAGGGCCGATTAACTTTTTCAAAAATGTGTTGTTCTCGAATATTCAAAACACGGTTTGATCTAGTCAAATATGTAACTTGGTTTGAATTAGAGAAACTGTCTCAACACCAAAAAGAAAAAAAATCACATTGTAGGGTAGGAGCGGGCTTGTTGAATTACTTTTTAGAATTTAGGTTGTAGCGCGCACATAAAGTCACATATCGCTCCAATGGTTAAGCCATTCGATAGAGTGATACCTTGACTACATTTCATAGAAGAACTTTTTTTTAAAATGTTTTATTAACTGGCCGTCAGGTCAATTTAAAGGGTGATTCAACATGCCCGCCGATTTACAAGTGGTGCGGGTAAGATGAATAACTGTAATTTTCCATACATTTTCCATACTTAAGAATGAAAAAACGTTATTTTTAAGTATTTTATTAAGTAAAAAATTTAAATATACACTGCATAATGTAAATATGAAAAAAACAATGGAATTTACGATTTACTTAATCGCTTATTTCATTTTTTTTTGTTGTCCAATTTTTGATTGTTTTCCTGATGCGTTTTTATAAAAAATGTAAAAAATCATCAAGAAACAAACAAAAATTGATAAAAGAACAAAGGAAATGTGAAACAAACTTCAAAAAAAAAAAATACGTAAGAAAAAAAATGATTCAACTTGCCCGCCAAGCCGTTATTCAACTTACCCGCAACCCACTTTTTTGATATTTTCTCTTAGAAAAATCACAAAAACAATAAATTTGAATGTCCCACGAGGTTTTTTTATTCTAGAGGTGTTGCACAACACTTTTCATACAAAAAATTTCCAGATTGACAAACATTTGTATGAGAAATGGGTAAATCATTGTATAGTCTAATATTTACTTTTAGAGCCAAAAACACACATATTCCTGTCACTCACGATATAAATAAGGTATCGCTGTCAAAATTTTATGGCAAGTAGAGGACATTAATACTACCAATATACTAAAATTTCAAAAAAAATGACTGGATAGTTTTTTTTAATTTGGCAATAATTCAACATGCCCGATAATTCAACATGCCCGCTCCTACCCTACTTTTTAAAACATACTAGATGGATTTTTTCAAATTTAGAAAAATTCCCTATTTATATTCTCGCCACTGTAGATACAGCTGCAGAAAAAAGGCTACAAATTCAAAAACTATATTTGGTGTCAATTTAGTCAATTTAGACAATTTAGACAAAGAGCTTTTAAAAGAACTAGATGAGATGCTACGATCTGAAAATAAACTCTGTTCGGCTTATATGATGGCTTTTGAAGTGTACAAACATGGCATAACAAATATGCGTATGACAATTCTTTCAAACAGGGACAAGACAGCGACAACAATTTTAAATAGGACTACTCATGAAGGTTAAATGCACCGATTTTGAAAGATTGTTTGGCAGTTATCTATAGAGAAGAGGACTTAATGAAATTTAATGATCAGTATGTAATTGTAACTACAAGAATGCGTGGTGCCACTGATGCTCCTTTTAACAATCTCCCTCATCATAATCCAGACGTTTGCCCACTATGTTTTCCTCTTCTTTTCCCAAGGAGAGAACAAATATTTCACAGTCATATTCCTTTGGCAGATTTGGCAATAATCCGAAAGCAAAAAAAATATGGCGCAATTGACGACTGTGGAGATGAGGCAGAATACGACGAAAAAAAAGATAGTGATAATGACGATGGTCAATATCGCACCATTAAGCGAAAATTTGCGTCCAGGCGTGATGTGATCAATTACTATTTGCAACAACGCCGCAAAGATAATCATCATTTCCTTTTTGATATTGGAAAGCTAGGTCAGCAGTATTTAATAGATGAGTATTTAGCATGTGAAAACGATCGTTTAAACTACGCGCGACTTCGCCAGAAAATGAGATCGGCTCTGAAAAGTGATGTTTTCGAATACCTCGAAAAAACCTATGCTGCAAAGAAAGTGAAACTAGGCAAACATATTCCTCTTCCACCCACTTTCATAGGAGGTTCTGCATATCAGGCGCACCTCTTCCATAACTGCTCTGCTCTTTTCACCACCCTTGGTCGCCCCACATGGTTTATCACTTTTACCGGAAATTCAAACTGGCCTGAAATCAAAGATAACCTCTTGCCAGGACAGTCGCCATATGATAATAGTCCATTAATAGTACGGGTTTTCAAACAAACAAAAGGCGGATAAGGCGAGCCATTAAAGAAGGTGCAAATGGGAGAAGTGATAGCTTTCGCTTATCACTTCAACAAATCTTTCAACAAATCGTCGCCTGAGAATTTAAGTGTCGTATGTAGTTTTTTTCGAGTTTTGAATTGGGATCAGTTTCTGAGTTTTTCAAAATTGCTTTTAAATTTGGTGCAATTCATTTTTAATTTTCTTAAAGACAAATACTAATTCTGTATTCGATTTAAATTTGAAAAAAATCGGTCCGCTGGAAAAAGAGTTATGATAGTGGAAAAAGAGTTATGACTCAATTCACTCAAAACCAACGAAAATTACATACGACATTTAAATTCTCAGCCGACGAAATATAAAAATAAACATAGCTGAAGAACTAGACCAATGGGTGTCGGTGCGTTTGCCACTAACACCGAACGCAGGAGACTCAGATAGTGGGAAGAAACAGAAAATAGGACTACTCATGAAGGAAGGTTAAGTGCACCGATTTTGAAAGATTGTTTGGCAGTTATCTATAGAGAAGAGGACATAATGAAATTTAATTATCAGTATGTAATTGTAACTCCAAGAATGCGTGGTGCCACTGATGCTCCTTTTAACATTCTCCCTCATCATAATCCAGACGTTTGCCCACTATGATGTCCTCTTCTTTTCCCAAGGGGAGAACAAATATTTCACAGTCATATTCCTTTGGCAGATGTGGCAATGATCCGAAAGCGAAAAAAATATGGCGCTATTGACGACTGTGGAGATGAGGCAGAATACGACGAAAAAAAGATAGTGATAATGACGATGGTCAATATCGCACCATTAAGCGAAAATTTGCGTCCAGGCATGATGTGATCAATTACTATTTGCAACAACGCCGCAAAGATAATCATAATTTCCTTTTTGATACTGGAAAGCTAGGTCAGCAGTATTTAATAGATGAGTATTTTATGGATGTTTCGAATGGGTTATGCAATGGCACGCGACTTGTCATCCAGGAGATCTTCAACAACTACTTAATTCGATGTGGTCGTATTAACAATGTCTACAATAATGAGGATGTCCTTTTGCCCCGCTTTGTGTTCTTGTATAAATGCAAACAGACGGGAATGAAATTCCAGCGAAGGCAATTTCTTATTCGACCTGCGTTTTCCATGACCATCAACAAATCTCAGGGCCAGACATTTGACAAAGTGGGGATTGTGTTGTACGAGCCCGTTTTCTCCCACGGGCAAATATACGTTGCACTTTCGCGCACCCGTAACCCGGCTTCAATTCGCATTGCCACGCCGAAGAACAAGGCCAAAATACAAATTGAGAACGAAGAAGGTGTCTTTATTCGGAATGTTGTATACAAAACCGTCCTCTCAGGTGATTTATTTGTGTCAATAGCTAGAATATTGTTGTAAATCGTATTAAAATTTACCTCAATCTAAAATCTCATTATGATAATGTTCATAAAAACATATGTTGATCTTTTATGCGCATTTCGTTATAACGAACCCGATTTAACGTACGGGCTGAACATTATATGTAGGTCGTTATATTGGGCCTCCACTGTATTTTGCAGTCACTGAGTTTCAGTTCATACAAAATTATTGGGCAAAGTGACTGTATTACCGAAGATAGAGGTAAATCTTTTGCGGTCTTCTAGCACTTACTACTTTTTCTCCAAACAACAGTTTGTGACATGATAACTTTAAAGCAGGCCTCGTAGAGGCTAGTTTCGCATTAAAAGCGCCACTATTTGGTCAATCTGGGGCCAAGCTAACATAACAAAATACCCTAAACAATGATTTAATGTAGGTCGCATTTTACATATAACACAGTTTCTGTTCGGATATCAATTGAAAACCAACATTCGCAGTGAAATCGAGGCCATAACACGAAAGGTTATGGAAAATGTCTTGGAAAGAACACGGATTTGCGAAGCAGAAAATGGCCACCACTTGCGGGATATAATTTTCTATGTTTAGACCAAAAATATTCCCCATCAATCAACTAAATGTATTTGAAAAAAAAATTATAGGTTTCGCTAAAATAAAAAATTTATAAAGAATTCAAACCCCCGCGTCTATTCTGGCCCACCCTGTAGTAGTCGAATTCTGACCTATCAATTTTTTAATAGTTTAACCTAAAATAATATTTCGAGTTTTGGGTCAATAAAGGATACATGAGTAGGTCAATAATAAATAAAACTCTAGGTCAATAAAATAAACATGCACATGAAACAATTCATACTATATTTTATAATATTTTGTTTCCACCTCAACTAAAACAAATTAATTTCTAGTAAATTTAAATGATTATTGAAACAGAACATAATTCTGACTTGATATTTTACATTTAAAATCGACTATTTTTTATATTTCAAATTATAAGTCAATAAAATATCCACTTCGGTCAAAAAAAGATACATTTAATTTTTTTTACAACACCAGAATGACCAAACGACTTCTATATACCAACGGTGAGCTGGAGGCCGCTCTAAAAGCCGTAGAAGAAGGCATGTCAATTTATAGGGCGACAAAGGTCTTCAAAAATACCAAAAACAACGTTACTATACAAACACAAGGGTAAATTTTCAGTACATTCTGCCATAGGCCATCCTACGATCCTAAAACCTGAGGAAGAGCAAAAAATTGTGGACTGGGTCAAATACGTGGGGTCCAACGGTTTCCCGGCCACTAAGGATCAACTAATAGATAGCGTCCAACTCCTAGTAAGAAAATTGAAACGTCCGAATAATTTTGCAAATGGAAGACCAGGCAGGAGGTGGTTCGAAAATTTTAAATTTACATTCTAGTGTTATTGTTCGATACGAAGGAGAGTATTTTCCGGGGATGGTAATAGAATTAAACGAGGACGGAGCTTCCGTCAAGGTCATGACAATGAGTGGACCCAATTGGAAGTGGCCGGAAAAAGAGGATACACTAGTTTATTCGTTTGACGATATTATTGAAATAATAGCAGAGCCTATACTTTTAAATTCTAGAGGAATATACTCCGTCTATGAAATATTTCAGTATAGAAAATAAAATTACAATACTTTTTTACTTTCTTCTACGGAGTATAATAAAGTATTGTATTCATGAAAAATTTCGACCTCTTAATTTTGCCTAAAAAACATTTCCCGATCACTCCTGAGTCGATTGGAGTCATATTTAAAAAATGTCTTTCTGTCTGTCAGTCTGTCTGTCAGTCAGTCTGTGTACAAGATTTCTCAAAAACTAATAGAGCTAGCGCAATGAAATTTTATAGGCATGTTGGGTCCTGAAATGGGACGATCCTGTCAACTTTTGGTGGAAATCCGTTAACCGGAAGTATCCAAAATGGCGGTTTTTCAAAAATCGCTATTTCGTTTTTCTCGATTTACTCCCAAACTACGCATTTTTTAGTGGCCCTAACGGCCAATTTATTCACTAGGAGTTAAATCGCCTTAACTCCCTTAACTCACCTTTAACATGGAAAATAACGTTAGCTAACTCCCTTAACTCACTAACTCGGCTTAACTCCTAGTGAATAAATTAGGGGTAAGTATGACAAAACTTGGAGAAAATAAAATTTCCCACACTTTTGTCTTTAGCTATAATTCGATATCTCAACCTGTTATCGAGATAAACCGTTATTTCAAAAAAAACAGTTTTTTGCGATTATCTCGAAAACTAACGGGTTTTTGCTGACTGAATGTATGAAGTGAATGAATGAGAATGGCATTCTGCACAATTTTGTCTTTTACCCGTATCCGTTATCTTTTACCGTTATTCAGATATTTTCATTAATATGTAAAAAATCATATTTTTGCGAATAATTTGCAAACTAACGGTTTTTCGACAAATCCCTTCAAATAATAATTAAAGATGTTAACATTTTCTACATTTTTGCCATTTACCGTAAATTGATATCTTTTACAGTTTTCAAGTTATCTCAAATTTTGTACGTTTTTGATATTTTTGGATGAACCAACAATTTATTGGGAGGTCGTCTTAGGTTGACAACGCGACAGGGCTCTAGCGTAAATTGCACAGGGTCGAAGATTTTGTAGAAGAAAGTTTTGTGTTGACCACAACTGATATTTACCTTTATAATTAGAGCTTTTTAATACGTGCAATTTGAATTTGTTGTTACTTTCTTCTACGGAGTATAATAAAGTATTGTATTCATGAAAAATTTCGACCTCTTAATTTTGCCTAAAAAACATTTCCCGATCACTCCTGAGTCGATTGGAGTCATATTTAAAAAATGTCTTTCTGTCTGTCAGTCTGTCTGTCAGTCTGTCTGTCTGTCTGTCTGTCAGTCTGTCTGTCAGTCTGTGTACAAGATTTCTCAAAAACTAATAGAGCTAGCGCCATGAAATTTTATGGGCATGTTGGGTCCTGAAATGGGACGATCCTATCAACTTTTGGTGGAAATCCGTTAACCGGAAGTATCCAAAATGGCGGTTTTTCAAAAATCGCAATTTCGTTTTTCTCGATTTACTCCCAAACTACGCGTTTTTTAGTGGCCTTAAGTATGACAAAACTTGGAGAAAATAAAATTTCCCACACTTTTGTCTTTAGCTATAACTCGATATCTCAACCTGTTATCGAGATAAACCGTTATTTCCAAAAAAAAAAAAAAAAACAGTTTTTTGCGATTATCTCGAAAATTAACGGGTTTTTGCTGACTGAATGTATGAAGTGAATTAATGAGAATGGCATTCTGCACAATTTTGTTTTTTACCGTTATCCGTTATTGAGATATTTTCATTATTATGTAAAAAATCATATGTTTGCGAATAATTTGCAAACTAACGGTTTTTCGACAAATCAGTTAAAAGAATAATTAAAGATGTTAACATTTTCTACATTTTTGCCATTTACCGTAAATTGATATCTTTTACAGTTCTCAAGTTATCTCAAATTTTGTACGTTTTTGATATTTTTGAATAAACCAAGAATTTATTGGGAGGTCGTCTTAGGTTGACAACGCGACAGGGCTCTAGCGTAAATTGCGCAGGGTCGTAGATTTTGTAGAAGAAAGTTTTGTGTTGACCACAACTGATATTTTTTACTTTCTTCTACGGAGTATAATAAAGTATTGTATTCATGAAAAATTTCGACCTCTTAATTTTGCCTAAAAAAACATTTCCCGATCACTCCTGAGTCGATTGGAGTCATATTTAAAAAATGTCTTTCTGTCTGTCAGTCTGTCAGTCTGTCAGTCTGTCAGTCTGTCAGTCTGTCAGTCTGTCAGTCTTTCAGTCTTTCAGTCTTTCAGTCTTTCAGTCTTTCAGTCTTTCAGTCTGTCAGTCTGTCAGTCTGTCAGTCTGTCAGTCTGTCAGTCTGTCAGTCTGTCAGTCTGTCAGTCTGTCAGTCTGTCAGTCTGTCAGTCTGTCAGTCTGTCAGTCTGTCAGTCTGTCAGTCTGTCAGTCTGTCAGTCTGTCAGTCTGTCAGTCTGTCAGTCTGTCAGTCTGTCAGTCTGTCAGTCTGTCAGTCTGTCAGTCTGTCAGTCTGTCAGTTTGTCAGTCTGTCAGTCTGTCAGTCTGTCAGTCTGTCAGTCTGTCAGTCTGTCAGTCTGTCAGTCTGTCAGTCTGTCAGTCTTTCAGTCTGTCAGTCTGTCAGTCTGTCAGTCTGTCAGTCTGTCAGTCTGTCAGTCTGTCAGTCTGTCAGTCTGTCAGTCTGTCAGTCTGTCAGTCTGTCAGTCTGTCAGTCTGTCAGTCTGTCAGTCTGTCAGTCTGTCAGTCTGTCAGTCTGTCAGTCTGTCAGTCTGTCAGTCTGTCAGTCTGTCAGTCTGTCAGTCTGTCAGTCTGTCAGTCTGTCAGTCTGTCAGTCTGTCAGTCTGTCAGTCTGTCAGTCTGTCAGTCTGTCAGTCTGTCAGTCTGTCAGTCTGTCAGTCTGTCAGTCTGTCAGTCTGTCAGTCTGTCAGTCTGTCAGTCTGTCAGTCTGTCAGTCTGTCAGTCTGTCAGTCTGTCAGTCTGTCAGTCTGTCAGTCTGTCAGTCTGTCAGTCTGTCAGTCTGTCAGTCTGTCAGTCTGTCAGTCTGTCAGTCTGTCAGTCTGTCAGTCTGTCAGTCTGTCAGTCTGTCAGTCTGTCAGTCTGTCAGTCTGTCAGTCTGTCAGTCTGTCAGTCTGTCAGTCTGTCAGTCTGTCAGTCTGTCAGTCTGTCAGTCTGTCAGTCTGTCAGTCTGTCAGTCTGTCAGTCTGTCAGTCTGTCAGTCTGTCAGTCTGTCAGTCTGTCAGTCTGTCAGTCTGTCAGTCTGTCAGTCTGTCAGTCTGTCAGTCTGTCAGTCTGTCAGTCTGTCAGTCTGTCAGTCTGTCAGTCTGTCAGTCTGTCAGTCTGTCAGTCTGTCAGTCTGTCAGTCTGTCAGTCTGTCAGTCTGTCAGTCTGTCAGTCTGTCAGTCTGTCAGTCTGTCAGTCTGTCAGTCTGTCAGTCTGTCAGTCTGTCAGTCTGTCAGTCTGTCAGTCTGTCAGTCTGTCAGTCTGTCAGTCTGTCAGTCTGTCAGTCTGTCAGTCTGTCAGTCTGTCAGTCTGTCAGTCTGTCAGTCTGTCAGTCTGTCAGTCTGTCAGTCTGTCAGTCTGTCAGTCTGTCAGTCTGTCAGTCTGTCAGTCTGTCAGTCTGTCAGTCTGTCAGTCTGTCAGTCTGTCAGTCTGTCAGTCTGTCAGTCTGTCAGTCTGTCAGTCTGTCAGTCTGTCAGTCTGTCAGTCTGTCAGTCTGTCAGTCTGTCAGTCTGTCAGTCTGTCAGTCTGTCAGTCTGTCAGTCTGTCAGTCTGTCAGTCTGTCAGTCTGTCAGTCTGTCAGTCTGTCAGTCTGTCAGTCTGTCAGTCTGTCAGTCTGTCAGTCTGTCAGTCTGTCAGTCTGTCAGTCTGTCAGTCTGTCAGTCTGTCAGTCTGTCAGTCTGTCAGTCTGTCAGTCTGTCAGTCTGTCAGTCTGTCAGTCTGTCAGTCTGTCAGTCTGTCAGTCTGTCAGTCTGTCAGTCTGTCAGTCTGTCAGTCTGTCAGTCTGTCAGTCTGTCAGTCTGTCAGTCTGTCAGTCTGTCAGTCTGTCAGTCTGTCAGTCTGTCAGTCTGTCAGTCTGTCAGTCTGTCAGTCTGTCAGTCTGTCAGTCTGTCAGTCTGTCAGTCTGTCAGTCTGTCAGTCTGTCAGTCTGTCAGTCTGTCAGTCTGTCAGTCTGTCAGTCTGTCAGTCTGTCAGTCTGTCAGTCTGTCAGTCTGTCAGTCTGTCAGTCTGTCAGTCTGTCAGTCTGTCAGTCTGTCAGTCTGTCAGTCTGTCAGTCTGTCAGTCTGTCAGTCTGTCAGTCTGTCAGTCTGTCAGTCTGTCAGTCTGTCAGTCTGTCAGTCTGTCTGTCAGTCTGTCAGTCTGTGTACAAGATTTCTCAAAAACTAATAGAGCTAGCGCCATGAAATTTTATAGGCATGTTGGGTCCTGAAATGGGACGATCCTATCAACTTTTGGTGGAAATCCGTTAACCGGAAGTATCCAAAATGGCGGTTTTTCAAAAATCGCAATTTCGTTTTTGTCGATTTACTCCCAAACTACGCGTTTTTTAGTGGCCTTAAGTATGACAAAACTTAGAGAAAATAAAATTTCCCACACTTTTGTTTTTAGCTATAACTCGATATCTCCACCTGTTATCGAGATAAACCGTTATTTACAAAAAAAACAGTTTTTTGCGATTATCTCGAAAACTAACGGGTTTTTGCTGACTGAATGTATGAAGTGAATTAATGAGAATGGCATTCTGCACAATTTTGTCTTTTACCGTTATCCGTTATCTTTTACCGTTATTGAGATATTTTCATTAATATGTAAAAAATCATATTTTTGCGAATAATTTGCAAACTAACGGTTTTTCGACAAATCAGTTAAAAGAATAATTAAAGATGAAAATCATTTTCTACATTTTTGCCATTTACCGTAAATTGATATCTTTTACCGTTCTCAAGTTATCTCAAATTTTGTACGTTTTTGATATTTTTGGATGAACCAACAATTTATTGGGAGGTCGTCTTAGGTTGACAACGCGACAGGGCTCTAGTGTAAATTGCACAGGGTCGTAGATTTTGTAGAAGAAAGTTTTGTGTTGACCACAACTGATTTTTTCTTTATTTTATTGAATTAATGTTTTGGTTTTATTTTCTTAATAATAAAAAATCGTTTAATATGTCTTTGACTTTACAATCTTTGATATGATTGGGTCAATAATAGAAGCCTGACAGTCAATATTAGGACGATTTTTTTCTTGTTAGGTCAATAATAAAAACATTCGAGACTATTATTTAAGAATTACCTAAACTAAAGTTAAAAGCAGGTGTCTGTCTCGTAGAGACGGCCAGAAGACGTGGATCCGCCTACAACGATCGCCAATAGATATTTAAGTAAAAAATTTTAGTGAAAAGGAAATTAAGGAAACAAATTTTTATTTAAAACATACCAAAAGCTATTATTAAAAATCCGTATGGTGATTTAAGTGAACGGCGAACAGTTGTATCAAAATTCCAGTTTGAAGTCAAACTTTCTAATTAGATTTTTTTAGAATTTTTTCCAATCGGATCTTGATGTATGGGAGTTTTATGTAGAATCATATCCTAAATAACTTTTGTTCTTGCATTTTTTTGATAAGATGCACCGTTTTTGAGATATTCGGTTTCACCATACGGCTATAATAATTTGATTTATAATTGCTTTATTATAAGAGAAGTATGAAATAAATATCAAACATACAGTGTTCAAAACGCTCCCATTTCTAGTCTTTCGTTCAAATTAGTTAAATATATAATTTCGTTTAAATTAGAAGGTTTTACATAAATTTATTACTATTTCATCGATTCTACTACTATTTTTCGGTCGATTTACTACGATTTCGAAAATCAAAAGTCACAACCCTGAACAGAACTTTAATGCTGGGAGCGAAATATCGCTCTCTTACTGATAAAATACATACTTATTTATGTCTGTGCATGATAACCAACAGCCATCGCTCGAGGCTTTCATTCATTTTATGCGAGACCCACAAACCGCTTTGAACAAGAAGCGAAAACTTAAATAGAAATCATTTTCGTTCCCAAGAACGAGAGTCGGAAACCACAGCAAACGATTTTGCCGAAACTTTTAAGAGCGAAAAGAACGAAATAACATGACATTCAATACATCAGATTCAATACACACAATGGAGGAGCATAAAAAAAGTATAAATGTGAAATCTGTACTACAAGCAGCATAACAGCGGCAGTGAAAATTTAGATTTTGATTTTTAAAAAAATAACACAGTTTCTGTTCGGATGTCACCACAAACTATCGATTATCATCGATTGCAAATTTGTTATCATGGCAGCAAGCCGATTTTCTAATTTGTACCCCCATAACCAAAATCTAAAACGTATCCACGTCAAAAAGTAATTTTTCAAACAATCAAATTATCTTTCCTGTATTTAATTGTCCAATGTTCACACTATAACCATTGTTGAAAACTTTCACATGAAACTTAGTATCAATTTTTAACGTCAAACTCAAAATTGTGATTGATAGGTCAATATAATAGCCCTTTACCTTACTTAAGAATGAAAAAACGTTATTTCTTAAGATAAAAAAAGAATGAAATAAAATATTTTATTAAGCAAAAAATTTAAATATACATTACATAATGTAAACATGAAAAGAAAATCAAATTTACGATTTAGTTAATCGCTTGTTTAGTTTTTTTGTTGTCCAATTTTTGTTTTCTTTTTTCCTGATGCTTTTTTATAAAAAACTAGGGGCTGCGCCTCGAACCGTTTCGCGGTTCACCCTCAACCCACAGGTCGGCCTTCGGCCTCCCTGTCCACGTCGGCCTTCGGCCTCCACCGGCTTCTCGCCCTTCGGCGCGTTGGCAGTTTCCCCGCGAAAGGGTAACATAGAGGAAGAGCTAAGTTTTGATATCACTTTACCTCCTCTCCTTACTCCCCCACCCCTCGCGCTGCTTTTCCGTATGCCTATGTTGGAACCAGAACTACCACAGAGACTCGTGCCAAATTTCAAGTAAATCGGTTGAGCCGGTTTTGCGTGAAAGAGGAACAGACAGACAGACAGACACCAACTCATTTTTATATATTAGTACGATGATGTAAAAATTCATCAAGAAACAAACAAAAATTGATAAAAGAACAAAGAAAATATGAAACAAACGTCAAAAAACAAAAAATACGTAAGAAAAAAATCATTCAACTTGCTCGCCAAGCCGTTATTCAACTTACCCGCAATCCACTTTTTTGATATTTTCTCTTAGAAAAATCACAAAAAGAATAAATTTGAATGTTCCACGAGGTTTTTTTTTATTTAAAAGGTGTTGCACAACACTTAATACAAAAAATTTCAAGATTGACAAAAATTTATATGTGAAATGGGTAAATAATTGTATAGTATAATATTTACTTTTAGAGCCAAATACACGCATATTCCTCTTACTTACGATATAAATAAGATATCGCTGGCAAAATTTTATGGCAAGTAGAGGACATCAGTACTAACAACATACTAAAATTTCAAAAAAATTGACTGAGTAGTTTTTTTAAATCTAGCAATAATTCAAGACGCCCGATAATTCAACATGCCCGGTCCTACCTTACTTTTATCTACAGCATATTCAGATCACAAACCACATTAATTTTTTTTATCGATTTTAAAAGATACAAATCCAACTAAGTATAATAATAAGCAATCCTGAAGCTTTTAAAAACTTTCCTTTTCTTCATTAGGAGTTTCTATAATAGTAGAAATAACTTTTGCAGCATCAGTATTATCAGTATCCAAATCATTATTTTCAGAAATAATTTCATTAGAATTACCTGTTTCATTATTAGGTACCGTTGGAACATATGAACCTAAGGACAACAAATTATTCGACTTTGAGTCATTGTAGCCCGAAAACTCAGCAGCGGACATATTTTGAAAACATCTATCTATATATTTAAAAGGCAAAGCGATTTTGTATGGATTTCTTTCGACAGAGCTCCTGCAGTTCCTATTGAACCGATTTTGATGATTCTTTTTTTAATGAAAGCTCTATAGCTGTAGATATGTCCGTTTTACTTTTTTTTCAATTTTTAATAATACTTTATTAGTGATTTGCCTTTCAGAATTATAAATATGCCGCTAACTAAGTCTTCAATCTTAACACAACATTCCATACTGTCTGATCAGTGCAGTGAGTTATGCTACATTTACACGAATGACAAATTTGTCATTTTTTTCTTGTCATTATGTTAATTCCCGTGTAAATGGCATAATTTTTGTAATTTTTTCTGTCAGAAAATGTCAATCTCTCATAAAAGAATGAACTTGTCCATTCTTTTATGCCAAATTGTCATTCGTGCAAGCGCAATATTAGTAATGACAACTTTAGTATTCAACTTTTGTCATAACTAATATTGCGTGTGTACAAATGACAATCTGGCATAAAAGAATGGACAAGTTCATTCTTTTATGAGAGATTGACATTTTCTGACAGAAAAAATTACAAAAATTATGCCATTTACACGGGAATTAACATAATGACAAGAAAAAAATGACAAATTTGTCATTCGTGTAAATGTAGCATTAGAAGTTGGACTACCATGCGCCAGGCACCGGGTTCAATTCTTATCGGTGACAAAATTATTTTTTTTCTTTTCAAATTTTTTTTTTGAAGTGAAAACTTCTTTAGCGGCGTTGTGAGTGATTTCAAACTCGATGAAACGACAGTAAAAAGAGATAGGATATTTTAGCCTACGAGAAAAAGAGATAGAATACAGATGGGTGCCAGTCAATTTATCGTAAACAAGATTGATGGGAAGGGGAAGAGGGCGGGTTACGGGAAGGGAAAGGGGAGAAGGGAGAAGTGATAGGAGGGAGGAAGCGGAGAGAGGAGGCGATAAATTATGTTTCGTCATAAATTGCAATATATACATATCTACTCGTATATAAATAAAAATGGATGTTTTATTGTTTGTCTGTCTGCCTGAGATTACAAAACTCAAAAACTACTGGACCGATTTTTATGCGGTTTTTTGCAAAATAATCTGTGTTGCCAGGAGCAGGTTTTTAGCTATGTAGATTTTCAAAATTCGAAACGGAAGGTCCTGTAAGGATAATGAAAATATCCTTTTTCCCATTTTTCCCCGGAAAAATTTGCATTTTAGGGTTTTTGGGGTCACTGATCACGAATCCGGTATTAGATTTTCAAAATTCGAAACGGAAGGTCCTGTAAGGATAAGGAAAATATCCTTTTTCCCATTTTGCCCCGGAAAAAATTGCATTTTAGGGTTTTTGGGGTCGCTGATCACGAATCCGATATTAGATTTTCAAAATTCGAAACGGAAGGTCCTGTAAGGATAATGAAAATATCCTTTTTCCCATTTTTCCCTGGAAAAATAGGCACTATGGGGTTTTTGGGGTCGCTGATCACGAATCCAGTATTAGATTTTCAAAATTCGAAACGGAAGGTCCTGTAAGGATAATGAAAATATCCTTTTTCCCATTTTTCCCTGGAAAAATAGGCACTATGGGGTTTTTGGGGTCGCTGATCACGAATCCAGTATTAGATTTTCAAAATTCGAAACGGAAGGTCCTGTAAGGATAATGAAAATATCCTTTTTCCCATTTTCCCCGGAAAAATTTGCATTTTAGGGTTTTTGGGGTCGCTGATCACGAATCCGGTATTAGATTTTCAATGAAAATATAATATGACTTTTGAACTTGGTACCAATATTATAATAAATAAACGCTATAACTATCCCACACCTGATACCGCATTCGTCTCATTCTCTCGCTGTTTAGTTTTCCTAAGGTTTCACTTCTACCGCGTGTGCACTGCACACACATGTTTTTTTTTTGTTTTATTTACTTTTTTTAATATTTTATTACTTAATTTATCTTTAAGTTTACATTTTTACTCCTGAATAAGTGTTAGACTACAATGCGCCAGATGTGCGGGTTCGATTCCGAGTGGTGACAAAATATTTTTTTTAAATTTTTTTTTACCTTAAATTATTTATTTTATTTATATTATACTTCTTTAGGCGCGTTGGGCGATTTTTGGATGGGTAAAATCCAGAGATGAAAAAGTGAGATTTTTTTTTTGTCTCTTTATCTCTCATTTCAAGTTTCACTCACAACTAATAACGTTTTCGCTGTGTGAAAAAATATCTCTGAAGGAGATGAGTTTTACTTGTGCGACGAAAAACTCAAGAAGAGAGATAAATATTTTCTGTAAATAAATATCAGTTCTAATGAGAGATAAATATTTCCTGAAAATAAATATCAGTTCTAATGAGAGATAAATATTTCTTGTAAATAAATATCAGTTCCAATGAGTTTTATTTCACTGAGCTGACGAAAAACTCATTTGGTCGATTTTGTATGGTGTGGCTAGTGTACGATTTCAAATAATTTTCAATGCATGATAAGAAATTATTATTTATTGTAAAGGGTGGATGATGGGTGGGTTAGTAGGGGATGGGGTGTGGGGGGAGGGTGAAGGGGGAGGAGGAGGGGGAGGGGGGAGATGTAGGGGGAGGGGGGGATTTTTTTTCCAAAAATTTTTTTTTTTTTGGAAAATAGTACGGAGCAAAATAAAATTAGGGAGGAAATTTCTGAACAGCACATGACTTATACAAAAAAAATTTTTTTCAGGAAAATACCCTAGAGCAAAATAAAATTAGCGAGGAAATTTCTGAACAGCATACGACTTTCTTATACAAAAAAATTTTTTTTAATAAAATACCCTAGAGCAAAATAAAATTAGCGAGGAAATGTCTGAACAGCACATGACTTTCTTATACAAAAAAAAAATTTTTTCAGGAAAATACCCTAGAGCAAAATAAAATTCTCGAGGAAATTTCTGAACAGCACATGACTTTCTTATGAGAGTTTTATTTTGCTCGACATAAATATTCCTCATCAGAAGTGAGTCTTTATAAAAATTGAGAAATATTTTCATCTCTGGTAAAATCTCATGAGTTCGCGTCACCGACATGCTAATTTAACAGCTTAAGAATGCTGATTTACTTTCATTTGATTTTTTTATCCAGAAAAAATCGATTTTTTTTGGAAGACAGTACCGAGCAAAATAAAATTAGCGAGAAAATTTCTGAATAGCACGTGACTTTGTTATACAACAAAAAATCGATTTTTTTTTTTGGAAAATATACGGTAAAAAAAATGAGACAGAAAATTTCTGAACATTACGTGACTTTGTTATACAACAAAAAATCGATTTTTTTTTTGGAAAATATCATACAGCAAAATAAAATTACACAGAAAATTTCTAAACAGCACGTTGCATTCTTATACAGAAAAAATTAAATATCTCTAGCCATTTTTAGTATAAGAAAATCATGTGCTGCTCAGGAATTCAAACCTTAATATGCATATTGACTTTTATTTAAAATTTACTGTTTATTAGCATATATTTTCGAAATTTCAGGTTGAAAAATATATAGGTATAAATACACGACAATATAATTATTACCTTACATATATTATTGTTTTCATTTCTGTTGGCAGTCCCCAATGACTGCAGTTTTTTATTACTTATTATACCCGTATGGTGAAACCAAAGGGTATATTAACTTTGCCTTACCGTTTGTAACGCCAATATCCCGTCATCACACATAAAAATGAATTACACCAGTGTGTTTAGAATGATAAAAATAATTAATTTCTGCATGTCCGTCCGTCTGTCCGTCCGTCTGTCTGTCTGTCTGTGGCGCGGATTGCGGGCGCACGGATTGAGCTAGAGACTTGAAATTTTGCGCAGATCCGTTTTTCGTAAAATGCGAGGCTAAGTTCGTTAATGGGCAAAAATGGACCATTAGGGGGGGTACCCCCCATACGAATGAAAACGGTTTTTGTGAATATCTCAAAAACGGTGCATCTTATCAAAAAAGTCCAAGAACAAAAGTTATTTAGGATATGATTCTACATACTCCCATACATCAAAATCCGATTGGAATAAATTTTAAAAATTCTTATTGGAAAGTTTGACTTCAATGTGGAATTTTGGTACAACTGTTCGTATTTTGATACGAATATCACCATACGGGTCTCCAATGATTGCCAGATTGGCAATTATAGCTTTTGTTATGTTTTATCTTTAAAATTTATATTCTTACTACTGAATATGTGTAAACTACATCGCGCCAGGTACGGATTCAATTCTGAGCGGTGGCAAAATATTTTTTTTTTTTGTTGAAATTGAGTCTTTATTGGAAAAAGTGAAAACCATCTGCTCTATATATAAAATCGTTTAACCTGACGCCCAGCCCAAACCCCTGAAGATACAGACTTGAAACTTTCAGAATATGTCCCAACCATCGCGTAGGCGCTCACCTAAGGCGAGATTTTTCGAAATTTTAGCGCTAAGGGGGTGAACGGGGGGTAAAGGGGGTTTGGGTATTTTTAAACTGTGATTTTCGCCATGAATCCTGCTCAATAGAAGGCTGAAAAGTATCACTCGGGGGTTTTTGGGGTCGCTGATTCCGAATCCGGTTTTTTTCAGATTTTCAAAATTCAAAACCGAAGGTCCTGTAAGGATAATGCAAATGCAAGAAATAACTTTTAGAAAATTATCTTTAGATGTGTCCATTTTACTTTTCCACCAATTTTTAATAATATTTTACTAGATGCAGACCCATCGTTGTCGGGCTAGTTTTTTTTGCACAAAAAACTTCCAGAAATAACTTTTAGAAAATAAACGTGTTCGCTTCAAGACTTTCGGTTTTGAATTTTAAAACTCTAATACCCAATTAGTTTTTCCAGCCTCCTCATGGGCAAGCTAACTTCAGTCATAAAATGGTATCATCACGGACAATGGTGAAAATCTGATCAAAATCGTTTTCGGTTTATAATTAGTGTCTCTATTTTTGTTTTAAACGGTTTTCACATACAACCACTTTACTTTTTTCCCATCTATATAATAAAAACTGTAAGGGGCACAATTTTTGTAATTTTGGATTTTCTCAAAAATATTGACATACATTGATGTATTTGATCGTATAATACTGATGCCAAAAATGACATTTTTATACCCGTATGGTGAAACCAAAGGGTATATTAACTTTGCCTTACCGTTTGTAACGCCAAGATCCCGTCATCACACATAAAAATGTATTACACCAGTGTGTTTAGAATGATAAACAAAATTGATTTTTGCATGTCCGTCTGTGGCGCAGATTGCGGGCGCACAGATTGAGCTAGAGACTTGAAATTTTGAGCAGATCCGTTTTTCGTAAAATGCAAGGTTAAGTTCGTTAAAGGGCAAAAATGGACTATTAGGGGGGTACCCCCCATACGAACGAAAATGTTTTTTGCGAATATCTCAAAAACTGTTCATATTATCAAATAAGTGCAAGGACAAAAGTTATTTAGGATATGATTCTAAATAAAACTCCCATACATCAAAATCCTATTGGAACAAATTTTAAAAAATTTTATTGGAAAGTTTGACTTCAAACTGGAATTTTGATACAACTGTTCCAATTTTGATAGGAATATCACTATACGAGTTTCTAATAATTCCCAGACTGGCAATTATAGGTTTGGTTATGCTTAAAATTTATGTTTGTCCGACTGTCTGAATGTCGGTCGGTATTTCTGTCTGTTTGTCTGAATGTTTGTTCCGGCATCACGCAAAAACGGCGCGGCCGATTTTGATCAAACTTTGCACACAGGTACAGTTATTGACAGAAAAAGGGATCTGATTCTTTTTGATGTCAATCCCCGTTTCTTCTGATATCTCTTACTCAAGGGTGTCGGGTCCAGTTTAATAGGAACCCCTTTCCCTCTCTTGAAACCTCTTTATGTGGTTAAGGGTTTCGGATCCGGTTTTGACCATGAGAGAGGTCAGCCCGCAGGAAAAATGTTTGCTCACTAATATCTACCCCTCCTTTTTATGTATAGCTAACGATGGTATCTTTTTTCGGACAAAAAACAGTATATTTCTCCTAAAAATTTAAAAAAGCAGTAAATCGATTTGAAAAAACAGTATTTTTCGCAGTATAAATTTTATTCAATGAAAATTTGTGTCTTTGCTCTTAATTTCGATTTTTATTTTTTTAAATTAACAATGGAAAGCAAAATCAAAGTAACGCGTTCTGAAGAAGGATGAATAATGACAAAACAGTAATCGATGGGGAAAGGAAGAAGCGAATCTATATGACATGTTGCCATCAATACTTCGCTGTTCGTCGTTTGAATGTATTTACACTTGCCATGTGTTGCCACTGTTTTGTGTTGCCACTGACGTTTTGCATTGCTATTAATAAATTTGAATTTCGAAACGTTAAAGAATTAAAGTTTTCTGAGTATTTAAATACAGTATTTTGGGGAAAAAAGCAATTATGCAGTATTGGAGTCTGAAAAACAATATTAGTATAGATACCATCGTTATGTATAGCCCTCACCTGCTATCTTCTGCAATTCTAAAGGGATTTGGTGCTTCAATGTATGACATGAATTAAAAAGAATGACATTTCCCACAATATTGTCTTTCCCCGTGTGGATAACACCTTTTACCGTTATTGAATATATTGTAAGTAAACAGTACGATTTTGTAATACACCGTTGGGTCACAAAGAAAAATGTCTCTAAAAAAATTTCCCTTTTTTGGGTTAACTATATGCATTTGAGTCGAGGCCGAGTAAAGAGGAAGGCGAGAGCTGAAATATATTTAAATAATTTTACGTAACATCTCCATACATCAAATTCCAACAATTCAAGCGCGAGGGGCGAGGCCGAAGGCCGACCTGCGGAAGGGGGCTGAACCGCGAAGCGGTTCGGGGCGCAGCCCCTAGTATTTGTTTTAAACTTTTATTAACACGAAAGGCAGATGGATTTTGCTCATACGATCCCTTGTTGTTTCTTAAGTTGGATATAGTATTATCTAGTGGGTCTTGATTTATATGACTAGTACGAAAGATGTCTATTTCATACGCACGGCAAGTTTTGCCATGCTGCTTGCATGTCAATCAAAAACAGTGGGTTTTGATGAAAAAATAAGAAACCCGTTGCCCTGCTATTTCTAAAATTAATAGTATTTGAAATTTTGTAAAACGGCATAAGAAACGTTTCTTACGCATGGCAATTATTTATTTGCCCTGCATTTCATACGCAGGGCAGTATATACCTGCCCTGCGTTTCTTAAGCAGGACAAAATCACCTGCTAACACGAGAATGGCAACGGGAATGTAAAATTTATACCGAAATACACTCATTTCCATTGCCATGCTGTTTCAAAAACTCCTAATTTCCGAGTTTTAGCCTCCCGAAATCTCAGATTTTTGAAAAACGGATTCTAAAATAAATACGATTTGAGCTTTTCTCGAGTGTGGTGTGAGTCTTGGTTATGGTCTTGGTTCTGGTCTTGGTTATGTCTTGGCATTGATTATATACACATAGATATGGACTCTTGAACTACATGCTTTCGCACTAGATGTCACTGAGTGTACGATTTCTGAATTTCGTTGATGTTTTCTTAGTTAAAAGAGCTTTTAGGCGCTTTCGGGCCAGTGCGAAAGGGGCGGCTGAATGAAAATCTGTACACACACAGGCATAATTAATGCATCGAATTGGTACAGTTTCTGTGATCTCTTTGCTCATGTGTGAGTTTCTATTTCTACATTCTGAAAATATGAAAATTTGTAGTTTTAGAAGAATTTTTAAAAATTCAAATGTTTTGCGATTAAAAAAATTGTGTGAAAACTGTTGAATCGAAACAATTTGCTACAAAAGCCGTACAAAAAATATCATTTTAAATATATTTTTCAAAAGCAGAATCTAGTATCTGTTTTAGATTTAGATATTGCAGTCAGGAGTACTTGATTCTTTTATGAGCCTTTTACTTTTCTCGACCTTCGACGATTGACTTTCTCAATGATTTATCCTTCGTTTTTACACTAGTAAATATAAACCCTTTTTATTAAAAGCTTTTAATTAGCTTGCCTTCGTGTCTGTCTGTTTGTTTGTCTGTCAGATCAAATCTTGCAACCCAATTTTGACCCACTTCCACTTGTCCGATTGACTTGAAATTTTGCACACTTATATAAGTCCGATGACAATACAATATTTTCACTACTTCGTCCTTGTAAGGATAACGGAAGGCCCTGTAAGGATAACGTGATTATCCTTTTCTCCAAATTTTCCGGGAAAAAATCTATTCTGGGGGTTTTTGGGGTCGCTGAATCCGAATCTGTCATTAAAAAGTCAGTAAGGATAACGGAAGGTCCTGTAAGGATAACGTGATTATCCTTTTCTCCAAATTTTCCGGAAAAAAATCTATTCTGGGGGTTTTTGAGGTCGCTGAATCCGAATCTGTCATTAAAAAGTCTGTAAGGATAACGAAAGGTCCTGTAAGGATAACGTGATTATCCTTTTCTCCAAATTTTCCAGGAAAAAATCTATTCTGGGGGTTTTTGAGGTCGCTGAATCCGAATCTGCCATTAAAAAGTCTGTAAGGATAACGGAAGGTCCTGTAAGGATAACGTGATTATCCTTTTCTCCAAATTTTCCGGAAAAAAATCTATTCTGGGGGTTTTTGAGGTCGCTAAATCCGAATCTGTCATTAAAAAGTCTGTAAGGATAACGAAAGGTCCTGTAAGGATAACGTGATTATCCTTTTCTCCAAATTTTCCAGGAAAAAATCTATTCTGGGGGTTTTTGAGGTCGCTGAATCCGAATCTGCCATTAAAAAGTCTGTAAGGATAACGGAAGGTCCTGTAAGGATAACGTGATTATCCTTTTCTCCAAATTTTCCGGAAAAAAATCTATTCTGGGGGTTTTTGAGGTCGCTAAATCCGAATCTGCCATTAAAAAGTCTGTAAGGATAACGGAAGGTCCTGTAAGGATAACGTGATTATCCCTTTCTCCAAATTTTCCGGAAAAAATCTATTCTGGGGGTTTTTGGGGTCGCTGAATACGATTCTCAAGTTAAAAAGCCTGTAAGGACATCTCAAATGTAAGGATATATATTCGAAGACTAAAAAGAACAAAATAAAAAAAATAAAAAAAATTTTTTAAAAAAAAGCTTTTATTAAAAAAGAATGCACTAAAAAGAAAAAAATAATTTTCTGGACGCTGTGTATCACAAATATAAAAGCTTTTAAAAAGCGAGATAAAGCATAAAACAATAAAATAAAAATTTATCTCGCTTTTAAAAAGCTTTTATATTTGTGATACACAGCGTCCAGAAAATTATTTTTTTCTTTTTAGTGCATTCTTTTTTAATAAAAGCTTATTTTAAAAAAAAAAAATTTTATTTTTTTTTAACACCGAGTAAAATTATTGTTATCCGTTTTACGACAGATGACTAATCGTTGCAACCTGGCCATTGTGTAATTTTTTCGTGAATAAGAGGAAAAATATGAGCGTCCAAAATATTGGTATTGGATTTTACGAGTTCAAATATTTTTTGAAATTCGTCAAATATAATATTTAGCTGATTTTCAAATACTTAGGAAGGAATTGTTAATGACCCAAACTCAGACAAATTGTTTGTTTTATACGTTTTCAGTTTTATTAAGTAATATTTTTCGAGGAAATCAGGATTTTGATTTATCATATGTGCTATGCAATTGTGGCATTGTATTTTTAGTTTTAATGAGTGGCAAATATAACCTAAAAAACATAATTTTGAATTTTCTTCAAACTTCTGTTCAAATGAAATGTCCAAATTTATATCCCCGCAGTGTTTCAACCAAACGGTTTTTCTAACATCAAGTATTTTGAAAAATGATAAAAAAAGAACCGGGTTTCAGCAATTTTTATATGAACGAACAGCTGATGCCATATTGGGTTTTAAAGAAAACCAATTACCGTGAAATAAAAATCGTTGTCCAAAAAACGTAGCCGGAGTCAAAAATTTAAACGCAAATCTACAAAATTCTAATAAAGATTTAAAATACAGTAATCCCCCGCTATACGGACGCTCGTTTTACGGAAATTCGAAGTTACGGACATGACTAATATAGGAACAAATTCGCTATACGGATAAAAAAAATTCGCTATTACGGACAAAAAAAAATTTTTTTTTAATCAGAAAAAAATCAAGAAAAAGTCCTCCATAATTATGTTGTATTTATTGTAAATGTACATACTTAATTTCTCCGAAATTTCTGACACATTTTGTGTATACACAAAAAACTGCAGTGTATACACAAAAAACTGCAAAAAAGGTAATAAAAAACTGCAGTGCGGTGTATTTTTAAAAAATCTATTTGCTATTCTTAAGCGAGAACTCCAATTGGGCAGAGGCAGCAGCAGAGGCAGAAGCAGAAGCAGCAGCAGAAGCAGAATCTGCTTTCTGTCCCACAATGAAATTTGAATTCTGACGAAACTAGCAGAAACCTACGTAGGAACAGCTACGTTTTTTTGTCCGCGGCATGATTTGTCCCATAATATTTTGTTGGTTTTAACATATTCAATTGATTTATGCTCCATTTCAAGTAGTATAAATATTTTTTTTCTATAATTATATAGTTTTCTCATTATTCTAGTGGTTAAATAATTATTTTAATATATTATACTAATCTGTTTCGTATTACGGATTTTTTTGGCACGCATCTATCTATTTTTAATACGATCTTATACTAAAATAGGTTTCTTTTTACGGACATTTCTATTGATTAGAACACATTTATTTATTCCCAGTACAATCTCATACTAAAATAGGTTTCGTTTTACGGATTTTCGATATACGGACAGTTTCCGTAGAACGCATCCCGTCCGTAAAGCGGGGGATTACTGTATCTTAATTAAATGTCAAAATCAAAATCGTAATCCAATTAATCAATGACTAAAGTCTAAATTTAAAAAAATCCAAAAAATACTTTTTAAAAATTCAGCTGAAAAACAAACTATTCCATCAAAGGTTTAAATCAGATGGCATAAATCACGCTCCCTTCGTCCCTGGCCATTCAACTCCCATCGCAAGCGAGTTTGCTGACCTACACTTGCAGAGCTTAAAACTTGTTTACTTGTGTGAGCATTGATGAGAATGCCCTTTGCCTCTTGCAAATGATCTTGTGCATGCTTAGACAAAGCTCTTGATGCTAGCGCCACTGCGGGAACAGTCGAAAAGATTTTTTTAAAATCTTTCCATATCTACAGGGTGCGCCATCTATTCCTCCGGTATGTAAACATTCAATAACTTCGCCATTTGTCAACCGATTTGCTTTCCTAGACACGTTTTGGAAACGTCAAACCAGTACAATTTTAACCATGAACCGCTTCACACCGAAAGAACGCGCCGAAATAGTGACGATGTACATTGAAAATAGTCGTTCAATTGTGCTAACTCACCGTGCATATCGTGCAAAATATCGTGGCAAAAAAGCGCCTACCGACAAAACAATTCGGGCGCTGGGTAAAAATTTCTTTGAGCACGGAACAGTAGGCAATCTAACCTATAATCATCCACGCCCAAGACGTTCCAATGAAATTATTGAAGCCGTGAGAGAGAGTGTTGCCGAGGACCCAAATGTCTCGTATCGCCACCGAACTCAGCGGTTGAAAATGAGTGGAACCACGTTGCGGCGCATTTTAAAGGACGATCTCCATTTGTTTCCTTACAAAATACAACTAACTCAAAGAATATTGGCAACAGACAAGTCGCGTCGTATAGAATACGGCAAATTAGTCGGCCGAATGTTGAAAACCATGCCGGACTTTTGGATGCAAGTTTTAATGACCGACGAGGCACATTTCACTCTCTCTGGCGGTGTTAATAAACAAAATTGCCGCATTTGGGCGACAGAAAATCCTCACGAGATTCATGAAATACCATTGCATGATCGAAAAGTGACTGTTTGGGCCGGCGTGTGCGCAAAAACCATCATTGGGCCATTTTTCTTCAATGAAAATGAAACAGTTAATGGTAATCGATATCGGTGGATGTTGGCACATTTTGTGTGTCCGAAAATGCGTGAAAAAGGTCTGACTGACTTCTGGTTTCAGCAAGACGGGGCGCCATGCCACACAGCGGACCAAACAATACGGTTTTTGCAACAAAAATTCCCTAGACGTGTGATATCGAAAAGAGGCGATATTGACTGGCCACCAAGATCCCCTGATTTAACCCCCCCAGACTTCTTTTTGTGGGGTTATTTGAAGAGTAAAGTTTACGCCAGCAACCCGAAGACCATTGACGAGCTCAAGACCAATATTCGTGCCGAAATAGCTGCCATACCGACGGAGATGCTCGAAGAAGTGATGGAAAATGCCCGAAAAAGAGCACAGTTTGCGGTGGCCAATAAAGGTGGTCATTTGATCGATGTTGTTTTCAAAAAGTAGTCCACATAAATTGTAAAGGATTGAACTAAATAAAAAAACACCATTTTTTGCAATCTATTGTTTCTTTCAAAAGTTATTCAACATTCTCATACCGGAGGAATAGATGGCGCACCCTGTATGTGTATATAATCAATGGTCTTGGTCAAATCAAGGTTTACTTTTTTCCCAAGATGTGAACCTTAATGAAACAATTGATAAAATAATTCTAAAAATAACTCAAACCTTTCAACGTCAATTACACAGCAAGTATTGAATCCTATTATTTAATTATTTTAAATCACTTGTTCCGGTGGGAAAATGAATATAAAGTCAATATTGTTGATTTGTTTCATTTGAAGAAACTCTCGATCAGCTTTGCTTCCATACTGATCGAGTAAAAAAAACTTTTTTTTTCAGTTATTAAAAATGGAATTTTAAAATCAAATTGATATTTCTCGAAAACAAGAAATATCAATAGATTTAAATTTTAACTGTTTGTAGTCACTGCCAAGGGCTTTCTATTAGTACCACCCACATATCTGGATCACTGGGAATAAGGGAGAAATTAGCCCTTTTGTTTGTTAAAATAATCTTATACCAGAATTTATCGCGTTTATATGTCGAAACTTTAAAATTACATTTGAGTGATTTAAAATTACATTCGACTGGGTTTGCTTCACATTTGTCGCATGGAATTTAAAACCATGTGTACAATGCAAAAGATATGTTTTCGCGCATCAGCATAACAACTATTTGACACCTAAAGAAATTCCCGCCAAAATGAAAATAAATTAAATTTGCAATATTCCAAATTTTGAAAGCAGGAAAATGCTTCGTTTTTATGCGTATCTATTTTGTAGGTATTTTGCCGTAAAACAGGTAAAAGATCAGTGAAGAAAACGGCCTGGGAACGACGAAAATCAGCGAAAATCTGACGGTGGCCACAGAAGGAGAAATTTCATTTTTCATTTTCCTGTTTTCTTCCCATTTAATGGGTAAAATTACATAATAATTGGCATTTTCAAAGCGATTTTGCATTTTCACATCAAATCCCCCGATTTGAATTAAAAATCTTTCAAAAAACTATAGAAACTTATTGAATGAAATCAAGTTTATATTCGAAGTCCATTTGCTTGTTTTCCCTTGTGAAAATTTTTTCGATTTTTTAAACAAAATTTTTTTTGATTTTCCAAACGACTTTAGCTAGAGATCTGAAATTTTGCACAAATGCAAGTAACGTAAAGAGAAAGAATTGGTAAAAAAAAATGGGGAAAATCGGATAACTCCTTCCCCCTTTCCCCCTGAAAATTGAAGTTTTTGGCGATTTTCTCGAAAACGGTTTACCACATCAAAAAAGTTTCAAAGAAAAAAGTGTTTAGAATACAATTTTACATAATTCACGCATATATCATAAATTCAACCGACCGACATTTATGATGTTTTATGTCGCTCAAAGATTTTCGATTTTCTTCGAAGATTTTTTCCATTGCAGATTTCCCTGAAATCATTTTTTTTTTCAAAAATTCATATCTTTTGAACTGTTTATCGTAGATGCACACTCTTTATAGCAAAATGTAGAGAAATTGTCTGAAATTTTCAAAAAAAGGATCGCGAGAAAAAAATTTCATACAATTTTTTTCAGGACGAGGAAAAGATTCGATAAATTCGAGAACTCCTTTTTTGGTTACTTTTTTTAATGAAAATTTTTACTGTTAGATACTAAATATAATTCTCTACAACTTCTTTAAAGACATAAAGGTGGTATTTCAAACTGTTTTCGTGTTATGAACCGAAAACTAACCCGTAGTGGCAGAAATTTTATTGAAAAATGTAAAAAGGGGGGAAAGAGTGGTCAGATTGAATTTTGGTATATGGCCGAATTATGTAAAATTATATTCTAAATACTTTTTTCTTTGAAACTTTTTTGATGTGGTAAACCGTTTTCGAGAAAATCGCCAAAAACTTCAATTTTCAGGGGGAAAGGGGGAAGGAGTTACCCGATTTTCCCCATTTTTTTACCAATTCTTTCTCTTTACGTTACTTGCATTTGTACAAAATTTCAGATCTCTATCTAAAGACGTTTGGAAAATCAAAAAATTTTGTTGAAAAAATCGAAAAAAATTTCACAAGGGAAAACAAGCAAATGGACTTCGAATATAAACTTGATTTCATTCAATGAGTTTTTATAGTTTTTTGACAGATTTTTAATTCAAATCGGGGGATTTGATGTGAAAATGCAAAATCGCTTTGAAAATGCCAATTATTATGTAATTTTACCCATTAAATGGAAAGAAAACAGGAAAATGAAAAATGAAATTTCTCCTTCTGTGGCCACCGTCAGATTTTCGCTGATTTTCGTCGTTCCCAGGCCGTTTACTTCACTGATCTTTTACCTGTTTTACGGCAAAATACCTACAAAACAGATACGCATAAAAACGAAGCATTTTCCTGCTTTCAAAATTTGGAATATTGCAAATTTAATTTATTTTCATTTTGGCGGGAATTTCTTTAGGTGTCAAGTAGTTGTTATGCTGATGCGCGAAAAAATATCTTTTGCATTGTACACATGGTTTTAAATTCCATGCGACAAATGTGAAGCAAACCCCGTCGAATGTAATTTTAAATCACTCAAATGTAATTTTAAAGTTTCGACATATAAACGCGATAAATTCTGGTATAAGATTATTTTAACAAACAAAAGGGCTAATTTCTCCCTTATTCCCAGTGATCCAGATATGTGGGTGGTACTAATAGAAAGCCCTTGGCAGTGACTACAAACAGTTAAAATTTAACAGCCTTATTAATAAAAAATCCCTAACACGGAGATAACTCATGTGCTAACTAACTCCGAGATAGCAAACTTATCCATTAGATAACTATTCTTATTAATAAAAAATTTTCCTCCATATAATAGCTAACTCGTATTTTATTTAAAAATTTAGCTGGAATGCGGCAACCCTTGTGCCAAATTGTACCAAAAAATACGAAAATCTTTTACATTTGACTCATATTTGGGTTTTTTAAATTCGTTTCCTTGGAGACGGTATTAAAATACGAGTGAAATTAGTGTTTTCATTTTGATTGTGATTGACTGCAAAGTAATTAAAAATGGAAAATTTAAAAATTAAACGAAAGCGATCAGAAAATTGGTGTTCAAGTGATAAGGTAATATAATATAACAACATAAATTGCATTTTTTTAATGGATCATTGCTTCTTCCAGTCTTTTTTGCAAGAGTTATGCGCCGTCAAGAGTTATCAACTCCTTAACTCGAGGAAATCGGTATGTTAGCTAACACAGAGTTAACTAACGTCAGTTAACTCTTAAAATTTTTTATTAATAAGAATTTCGAGTTATCCACTGCGTAAACCATTGATAAAAATTAACTAACGTTTATTAATAAGGCTGTAAATCTATTGATATTTCTTGTTTTCGAGAAATATGAGAAGAATTATGCAAATGCATATTTTTGGCAGCCCTAGTGATAAGCAACCCCGAAACCCCCGAGTGAAATTTTTCAGCCTCCTAATGAGCAGGATTCATGGCAAAAATCACGGTTTAAAAATACCCAGACCCCTTTACCCCCTTAGCGGTAAAATTTCGGAAAACCCCGCCTTAGTGAGCGCCTACGTGCTGGTTGGGACATACTGTGAAAGTTTCTAGCTTCAGGGGTTTGGGCGGGGCGTTGATGAGTGAATCAGTCAGTCAATCAGGTTAAACGATTTTATATACATATATAGATAAAAATATTTTTTTTTAATATTAATTTTCAACAACATATGTTAATGTATATGAAAACCATCGAGGATCGCTTCCATGTCCAAATATTTGTTCATTTATTCATTCATGCTCCAACGATCACACTTGCAGTGCTAATAGGTACCATGCATGCTAATAGGTACCACTCTTGCCTTGCCCTTCGTACATAAAAAAATAATTAGAGCTAATTTCTTTTGGCGAAAAGAGCAGTAGGCATTTTAGAAAAAAATGCAACAAGACTAACTTCTTGCTGTGTAGCTGAATTTAGTCAGCTACACAGCAAGAAGTTAGTTTTTTTCTAAAATACTAGCTTGAAAGAACCCGGCGTTGCCCGGGTAGTAATAAATTTTTGAATATGAAAAAATCCTTTTTTTTTCAAAAGTATTTTGATGTATGGAAAAATTATGCAGTAATTATATTTCAAACAATTTTTTGTTCATAATTTTTTTTGGTTTTCAAGAAAATTGCAAATATTTTTTCCATCTGTTTGGGAGAAAGGGAATAGAGCGAATTCCCTTATTGCCAGACACTTAAGATTTTTGCATTTAAGTTGTAACATATGTTGAACAACCATAAAATAGTTTCAGAGATAGCTGAGAAGGGGATTGGTTGAAAATTTACCCTGACAAATAACCTATCCAACACTAAAAATTGTATAAAAATCCGTTCTGTAGTTTAGTAGATAGCAGGAGAGGGAGCTCGCACCATGTAGAGCGGAGTAGTTTGAGTGGATGAAAATTTATTTTATGATTGACCTGCCCCACACTGAAAACCGTATTCAAATCCTTTCAGTGGTTCAGAAGATAACAGGCGAGGGGGTGAAAGGGAGCCGATATCGCGACCACACCTAACTATAGATCGTGGTCATGATACGAAGTCTATGTTGGTGCAGTAGTTCTTGAGTTTACACGTTTTTCCATCTCACAAATCAAAACATCTTATAACTATCTCACAATTAAAAAAAAAACGCTCTCGAACCCCAATAAGTTTGTTCCCGCACTCTAGATTGGAGAACTCCACACTATATGAGAATCATATTGAAGTATATTAGATTTAGTTGTAACGTATCAAACCAATCGCTGGACACAAAAATGAACTACACCAGCGTGTTTGGGATGACAAAAGATTTCGATTTTAGTATGTCCGACCGTCTGTCTATCTGTCGTCTGTCCGTCTATATATCCGTGAATATCATAACTTTCGGAAGGATTGAGCTAGAGATTTGAAATATTTACAGTTGCGTTTCTCGTAAATGGCAATGCTAAGTTCTTGAACTGGCAAAATCGGACCATTCCCATCTCCATATAAATGAGACTTTTTTCGCAATGAATCGCATTGAATAATTTATAAAGCTTAAATGTCTTTTGAATATGATTTTACATAACTTATCTATACATCAAAATTTAGTTAGACTACCTCTTTCCCCTCCCCGATACAAATTGAATACTTTTTCTTTATTTTCTCGCAAACTGTGCATCGTATCGAAAAGTTTATAAAGACGAAATTTGTTTAGGATATGATTTTATACAACTTATCAGTTGGACCACTCCTACCTCCCTCTCCCATACAAATAGATTTTTTTTAAATAAACGAATTGGTCGGTGACAAAATACCTAATTTAAATTCGTTCTGCACAAAATGAATAATTTAAATTATCAAATCGTTCAACACCAATCCATTTAATTTTACTTGGTCACTGAGTAAATACCTTGATTCACTTCGTTCATCACAAAATAAAATACTTTCGACGATTTAAAAGTGGGAAAAACAGCGATAATTTGCGCACTATATGGATAAACAAACGCTTCGCATCAATCATCAATGAGGAAAGAGCGAATATATTTCTCAGCTGTCAAATGTGAGTCTGAGAGCGTAACACCATCTGTTGGCGATAAATTTATCGTGAAGGACAAAATTATCCGTTTTTCAGTTCCAAATACAATTTTTTCTCCTTCCATACCATAATCTCATACAATATGCAAATTTCAATTTTTCCGATATTCCTGCTTTTCCCCAAAATTTTTCTCGACTTTTCCAACAAAACGAAAAAGGATTCGGGAATTTTGATTTGGAATGACTGAAAGTGCAAGCCAGAAAACCGCTCCCCTGAAAATATGCAATTTCGGGTTTTCAAGATTTTCCGACTTTTCCGGTGAAAATTTCCAATTTTTGGCTCCGTTGTGTTTTTACCTGGTCCAATACGAATCCAACAAACAAATCCCCATGCAAATCGGATTATATTCAGCCGAGTTATGGATAGTCAAACTGACCACGATTCATTTTTATATAATAGACTAGCTTGAAAGAACCCGGCGTTGCCCGGGTAGTAATAAATTTTTGAATATGAAAAAATCCTTTTTTTTTCAAAAGTATTTTGATGTATAGAAAAATTATGCAGTAATTATATTTCAAACAATTTTCTGTTCATATTTTTTTTTGGTTTGACGCACTGTTTTCAAGAAAATTGCAAATATTTTTTCCATCTGCTTGGGAGAAAGGGAATAGAGCGAATTCCCTTATTGCCAGACACTTAAGATTTTTGCATTTATGTTGTAACATATGTTGAACAACCATAAAATAGTTTCAGAGATAGCTGAGGAGGGGATTGGTCGAAAATTTACCCTGACAGATAACCTATCCAACACTAAAAATTGTATAAAAATCCGTTCTGTAGTTTAGTAGATAGCATGAGAGGGGGCTCGCACCATGTAGAGCGGAGTAGTTTGAGTGGATGAAAATTTCTTTTATGATTGACCTGCCCAACACTGAAAACCGTATTCAAATCCCTTCAGTGGTTCAGAAGATAACAGGCGAGGGGGTGAAAGGGGAGCCGATACCGCGACCACACCTAACTATAAATCGTGGTCATGATACATAGTCTATGTTGGTGCAGTAGTTCTTGAGTTTATACGTTACCCCATCTCACAAATCAAAAAAATGTATAACTCTATCTCACAAACGTTTCCGCACCCCAATAAGTTTGTTGCTGCATTCCAGATTGGGGACCTCCACACTATATGTTTATCAAACCAAACCAATCGCTGGACACAAAAATGAACTACACCAGGGTGTTTGGAATGACAAAAGATTTTAATTTTAGCATGTCCGACCGTCTGTCCGTCTATATATCCGTGAATATCATAACTTTCGGAAGGATTGAGCTAGAGATTTGAAATATTTTCAGTTGCGTTTCTCGTAAATGGCAATGCTAAGTTCTTGAACTGGCAAAATCGGACCATTCCCTTCTCCATATAAATGAAACTTTTTTCGCAATTTTCTCGAAAACGGTGAATCGCATTGACAAATTTATAAAGCTAAAATGTTTTTTATACCCGTATGGTGAAACCAAAGGGTATATTAACTTTGCTTTACCGTTTGTAACGCCAAGATCCCGTCATCACACACAAAAATGAATTACACCAGTGTGTTTAGAATGATAAAAAAAATTGAATTTTGCGTGTCCGTCCGTCTGTCTGTCTGTCCGTCCGTCTGTCTGTCCGTCTGTCTGTGGCGCGGATTGCGGGCGCACGGATTGAGCTACAGACTTGAAATTTTGCACAGGTCCGTTTTTCGTAAAATGCAAGGCTAAGTTCGTTAATGGGCAAAAATGGACCATTAGGGGGGGTACCCCCCATACGAACGAAACCGATTTTTGCGAATATCTCAAAAACGGTGCATCTTATCAAAAAAGTCCAAGAACAAAAGTTTTTTAGAATATGATTCTACATAAAACTCCCATACATCAAAATCCGATTGGAATAAATTTTAAAAAATCTTATTGAAAAGTTTTACTTCAAAGAGGAATTTTCATACAATTGTTCGAATTTTGATACGAATATCACCATACGGGTCTCCAATGATTGCCAGACTGGCAATTATAGCTTTTGTTATGTTTTGAATATGATTTTACATAACTTATCTATACATCAAAATTCAGTTAGACTACCTCTTTCCCCTCCCCGATACCCATTGAATACTTTTTCCTTATTTTCTCGAAAACGGTGCATCGTATCGAAAAGTTTATAACGACGAAATGTGTTTAGAATATGATTTTATACAACTTATCTATCCAGTTGGACCACTCCTACCTCCCTCTCCCATACAAATAGATTTTTTTAAATAAACGAATTGGTCGGTGACAAAATACATTATTTAAATTCGTTCTCTATAAAATGAATAATTTAAATTATCAAATTGCACAAAAGCAGTGGATGAATAAAGGAAATTTGTGTTGATGCAAGTCCAGATTCTATGTGCCGCTAACCTCACTTTTGGAAATCACTATGTTCTGGAAAAAAATCACAAAATTCAACACCAATCCATTTACGTTCACGTGGTCACTGAGTAAATTCCTTGATTCACTTCGTTGTACACAAAATAAAATACTTTCGACGATTTAAAAGTGGGAAAAACAGCGATAATTTGCGCACTATATCGATAAACAACCGCTTCGCATCGATCATCAATGAGGAAAGAGCAAATATATTTCTCAGTTGTCAAACGCGAGTCTGAGAGCGTAACGGGATCTGTTGGCGATAAAATTATTGTGAGGTACAAAATTTTCCGTTTTTCAATTCCAAATACAATATTTTCTCTTTCCATACCAAAATCCCATACAAAATGCAAATTTCAA